>JAJPUD010004183.1:180690-208822 GCA_023553655.1 Myrmecobius fasciatus
AGAAAGAAAGAAAGAAAGAAAGAAAGAAAGAAAGAAAGAAAGAAAGAAAGAAAGAAAGAAAGAAAGAAAGAAAGAAAGAAATACAGACTGACTATTCCAAAGAGATCATAAAAGAGAAAAAAGGACCCACAGGTGCAAAAATGTTTGTAGTGGCCATTTTCGCAGTAGAAAAAACTGGAAACTGAATGGATGACCATCATTTGGAAAATGGCTGAATAAATTATGGTATATGAATGTAATGAAATATTATTATTCTATAAGAAATGATGGGCAGGCTGATTTCAGAAAAGTTTAGACAGACTTACATGAAATGCTGAGTAAAGTGAACACAACCAAGAGAACATTGTATAAAGTAACAACATTATGTGGTGATCAACTGTGATGGATTCAACAGTGTGATGATTCAAGGCAATTCCAATAGATCTGTGATGGAAAGTGTCATCTGCATCTAAGGAGAGAACTATGAAAACTGAATAAGGAACAAACCATAGTATTTTTGTTGTTATTGTTACTTGTTTGCTTACTTTTTTTTCTTCTCTCATAGTTTTTTCCCTTTGGATCTGATTTTTCTTGCACAGCATGATAAAAATAGAAATATAATCAGAAGAAATGTATATCTTTAATATATATCAGATTGCTGTCTAGGGGAGGGGAAGGGGGAGGAAAAGAGAAAAATTTGGAACACAAGGTTTTATAAAGGTGAATGTTGAAAACTATCTTTACATATATTTGGAAAAATAAAACACTTGAAAAAAATTTAATTTAATTTTAAAAAAGAAATACAGAGATAATTGTTTTTCAATTGATAATCTGACTCATGATGAAAAAATGCTATCCATCTAAAAAGAAGGAACTGATGGAGCCTGAATGCAGATCAAAGCATACATTTTTTAAATCTTGGTTTTTCATCTATGCTTTCTTTGCAACATGACTAATATAGAAATGTTTTGCATGACTGCACATGTATAACCTATATCAAAGACTTGCCTTCTCAATTGGGGGTGGGAGGAAAGAGGGAAAGAATGAAAGAATTTCGAACTTTAAAAAATTTTAATATTAAAAATTAATTTTAAGTGTAATTGAGAGAAAATAAAACATTAAGTGAAAAAAAATTTCTTTTCTTTTTTTTTTTGGCTGAGGCAATTGGGGTTAAGTGATTTGCTCAAGGTCACATAGCCAGGAAGTGTTAAGTGAGTGAGACCATTGTCATAATTTAAGAGAGTTGCCTAAAATCCTGAAAGTTTAAATATACCTTGAACCCATGTCATTATGACTCCTTGCTTCCAAAGCCAGTTCTCTTAAAATAAACCATGGAGTCCCAAAGATCTTATACATTTGTGTTAATTCTCTACATATTTTGAATGTCAGATGTTTCAGAAAACATCTCCTTTTTTTCCCCTGAATTGGGATTAAGTGATTTACCCAGAGTCACACAGCCAGGAAGTATTAAGTACCTGAGGCCAGATTTGAACTAAGGTCCTCCTGGCTTCAGGGCTCGTCCCACCTAGCTGCCCCAGCACCTCTCTTTTTTAAAACTAATTTTTTTGTCTTTATTTCATTTTATCTCTTTGTTATCACATACTTGATCTAAGATCTCATACTCTTAAATTTTATTTCTATCTTTTTCTTTCTCAGCTTCCTCATTCCTATTAAATAACTTTCATAAGCATCTCCAATACCCAAGATTCTCTTTAATCTTTCATTCTATTATCTGTACCCTAGTCTCACTAGTCACCATATTCAGCTTGGATCCTATATTCTTCAATTTCAGTGATACTATCCTAAAATACTTGGATACCTTGACCTTCCACCAAAATATTCTTGAAAATCCCCAATCCCAGCAATGCCTTTAACAGCCTCTGCTAGAGAAATCAACAAAACAGTGCTGGTTGTGTTCACTGCAAATTAATCTTATTAACCATCTCAGCTGAACTCTCACTGATTTATGGTAACACATTTTGTATTTATTATCCATCATATTTCCCACAATCTATGCTCCCTAATCTGGATTTGCCCACTTCACTAGAAGAAAGATGTGATAATTCCATCTTCTATTGTATGAATTATAAACATATCTTGGCTCCAACTCCTCTAGGTATCAGAAGGAAGATCCAGATGCAGGAAAAAAATGATTGAAAGTTTGAGGAAAGATTTCTGAGATATATTCTCCTCAGCCTTTCTCCAGAACCTCTCACCCTAAACTTGAGACTCAAAGAACTTTTAGAGGCAATGAGAGGAATGGAAGGATCAAAAAAGGTTGAAGGTGAATAAATAAAACAGGAATTATCAAGCCTATGAATAGAGCAAGCAGCTCTAGAGGAGATATTTACTGTTAAACCCAATATAACCAGAGATGGAAATGGATGACCTTTATTTTTCCTCCCTTTTCCCTCTCTTTCTTGGGAAGATTGTGATTGGATAATAGACCATTCATTATAGATCCTCTGAACTTCCTTTGAAGATGGAAAAATATTCATAATGACTTTTGTTTAAAAGTTATTTCTTTTTGTTTGTTTTGTTGTTTTTATTTATTTATTTTGAACTTAAAGAAAAACGGGGGGGCGGGGAACAATGCCATGTGCACAGCAGAATACAAGAGAGGATTCAAAATATAAGACAATAAATTTTAATTCTAATCAAGTCTATATAATAAATACTACATATTGTGTTTAGAGCTGTCCATCTTTACTTCCTTGTAGATTTTCTTTTGTTCTCTGCTGTGAACTTTTTATATTATTCTTTTTCCCTCTTCCTCTCCCATTTCCCCCAAGAAGGCTACTATAAAAATATATACATATGCATACATTTATATGTGTGTGTACACACATACACATATACTCTCATATACATGTATTGCAATTTACATTACATATATACATACATGTCAATAAGCATGCAAATATATACATATACACACATGTGTATTCTTATGCATCTAAGTCCATACTATGCTTATTTGTCCTCTGTTTCTATCAATTTGGATAACATCTTCCTTTATATATTGTATAAATGTATTTTTATAGTGTAATTTCCCAATTTTTTTCTTTTCATTAAATCTGCTTTATTTCATAAGCCAGCAAATGCAAAGAAACAATTTCTCAACAGCATTTCTAAAGTTCACATACTAGCCCTTGGATGCCAAGTCAAAAAATAAGAATCCTTAAAGGAATGAGATTTCAACTTCTGTATTGTCAGTTACTGTGAGCTGCCTGGGGAGCTCATATTTAAAGGAGAAAGAGAAGTTATTAATGTATTTTAACATCTTCTCAGAACAGAAAGAAAAATTTCACCAGGGTTTCACTGTCCATCAAAATGAATCAGAAAACAAGTCAGAAGATAGCTGGCTTGCAATGTCCAGCATGCACTTCTAATCCTTCCTTGCCATTGGATCTTCAAAGGAAACCACTTTCCAAGATAGGAAAGAAGTGAATAAATAGCTAGATGAGAAAAGCAAGAACCAAAGAATTGAGTCTTCAAGAAGGTCTACCCATGTAAAGAGGAGGGAGTTGTGGAGGAAATAAAATGTAAAACAATTCTATCTGTTTCAAAATCCAGAAAACATAAGCACAATAAAGATCAAATCCATTTGACACAAATTCCCACCATTTCCCTGTTTCTCACCTTAATATTCTCTTCATTTCTTCCTGCTCTCTAAATTCTGAATCCTTGAATTCTCTAAAGCCTCCATCTTCAACTTAATTTCCTTCTCTCTATATTCTGCTCTATCATAATTATGAAGCTTTGAATTCTATGTGGATGGCCCCCAAATCTACATCTGCATTCCTAACCTTTCTCAAAATATTCAGCCCCATATTTACCAGTGAATATTTTCACCTAGAGGATAAAGCTTCAAATTCAACATCTTTAAACTTAAAATCATTATCTTCCCTAGCAACTATACCCCCAAAATCCTGAAAATGAGTCATATTTGACTATTCCTACCCCGTGCCCCCAAATTCAGTTACCACATATTATTACTGCTTTCATAAAGTCTATTGACTCCACTCCTGTTTTCTATTTCTTCTGCTTCCATTTTATCATACAAAAGTCCAACAACCATTTCATCCACACAGATTTTAGAAATACCATACTAACTGGTCTCCTTAACTTTAGTTGCCCCATTTCATTCCACGTATATCTCTAATCTTCTTAAAACAAAGCTCAGAACAATAAAACAAGCTACCCAGTATTTACTAAATTTTTCTTTTCTAAATGATTTACATGGCTGTGGCTTAGAATTTAGAGACCAAAGAGCTCAACATTTTGCAAATTGCACATATGTCACAGGTTTATATGTTATCTGTGATGTGGAATCAAGAAAATCTGAATTAGCATCCAATGAAGACTCTATTAGCTATGTGACCCTAAACCAGTAAATTCTTGAGCCTCAGTTTCCCTGTAACATGAAAATATCATATTCAATGACCTATAAGATATCTTTTACCTCTGGATCTATGATTTCATGACTGGAATAATTTCATGAAGAAGAAAATAGGAAAGCAAATAACATTATAGAGACTAAATAAAAATGCAAAAATCAAATTTATTTTAATAAGTAGGATACAATTGATTACTAATGAGATATCATTTTATTTTTCTTTTCTTCATTTTTTATTTTGATTCTTCTTATCTCACAAAAACTATAAATGCAGCTCATGGACCTCATTCCACTATTTATCACCATGAAAACTTTAACCAGCTCAATTTTTCCAACTGGGTTCAGTTCATACTTTTTTGGGGGGAAGTGGGGGAGCAGTAACTTAATGGCTCTCTGCTCTAGGACCTTCACCATATTGGTGAGACTCATTGTGGTTGCTTGATTGTCTTTAGTTCTATGGAAGCTCACTTCGTTAGCTTTTTCTCTGACATATGCCTGTATTGATTTTCTCAACCAAAAGCATCAGGTAGTTATTACCTGAATGAGAAGCTCTATGGCCCTTCCAAATATATTTATGTATTAAGTGAAATATTTTATAGGTTGTATTGCTTTAAAAAATCTATAAACATTTACAAGGAAACTATATTATCTGGAGACCAAAAAGGGTATACCAAAAATGCAGGCATAAAAAGAGAAGTTATTTTCTTTTTAGATGTGTCCAACTCTTCATGACCCCGTTTAAGGTTTTCTTGGCAAAGACACTGGAGTAGTTTGTCATTTTCTTCTCCAATTCATTTTACAGATGAGAAAACAGGATTAAATGACTTGCCCAGAGTCACACAGCTAATAAGTGTCTGAGGTGAGATTTGAACTCAGGAAAGTGAGTCTTCCTAACCCCAGGCACATGACATTGATCAATGTATATCATATAAGCAAATAGTGGACACAGTAATTATAAGCAGTAAAAATTTACCACATTCTGAAAACTTATTGGCTGGAACATATATCTCTTACAATTCTCATCTTTTATAAACTGTGTGCAACTGATTTCCATCATATAAAAACAGACCACAAAATATCTTGGAGAACTCAACTAACAAAGCATTCAGGAATAGGATTATTATCATAAAGCTCAATATGCATACTATTGCCTAAATGTAGAGTTAATCAATATTTTTTAAAACCAACATTTAAATAGATGTTTGTATACAAAAGATACAAAAGATTCACGTCTCAAGGATATGCAGCATAAAAAAATCTTTCAAAGCATTGAGACTAAGAAGAGTTGGTCACAACTAAAAAATGACTGAACAACACCACTAAAGATATACTAAAGGTTCTTTCAGTGAACCTAAAGAAGATGAGTTTATATCCTAATAGTTTTATTCAACTATTTAAAAAATAGTTGTTTTATCCATAGACCAATGAATATAAAAGAATGACAAAAAATATAGAAACTTATCCTCTGACTCTTTTTAACTGAATGCCATCAAAAGATATTAGGACAAGATAATAACAACATCTTTTCAATGTCCCATTTACTGTTTATTTCATGGTGGGAGGATGGATGGCAAAGGTGGAGGCAATAAATAGAAATATATCCAAGGAGATATATAGCAATAACTGCATGCCTTGACACCATTACACAGAAGTTCTGCTTCAATCTAGAATTGAACTCTCAAGGGAGTCACCTCCTTGGCATAATTATTGTGGTGTTTCCCATAATAATCGTGTCTGAGTTTTCTATTCCTCATATCATTCAACATCAGTTTTAGTTGGATATTGGAATTCTTCCAGGTGGTAATAATGCTAATATAATTATGTTGGTGCATTATTATACTATATTATTAGTAGTAATATTTCACTTTTTATATTTTTATGGAGTTTAGATAGAAATTGTAATGGATCAAGCAACTATCCTATTGCTATTCTTTTACATTTAGTGTTCTACAGATCATTTTAACAAAACAAAATACATTTCTATCTCTTCTCAAATAAAACCTTACTCCACTTTTCTTTTTTAAAAAAAATTACATATCTATTAATAAAATATGAGATAACCAGTGACTCATCCAAATGTAACAAATATATTTTATAAATTGTAGCATCACTAAATCTATAAGCTCTTAATAAAAATTAAAAGGATTACAACTTATTATCAATTGGGTAATTATTGATCAAGCTACTCAAGATGATTACAAATTTTATGCTAACTTTATTTACTATGAGAAAACTTTTGATTTGGTTCCAATATTGTATATTTTCCTACTATGCTGTATTAAACAGACCGAGGTACAATGAAAATGCTAGATTATTTGATTCCTATACAAAAAAAGACCTATTCTTTATCTAAAACATGCCATCAATACAATAACTTCAAGAACAGTTTATATAAAACATGAAATTTTTCAGGGAGCCTATTATGGTTGTGTCTAATCTTAAATCCATTGCCATCTCTGCTAAATAGAACTAAGTATGACTAAATTAAAGAGAGAGTGAAACCAAAATATCTTATTAATCATTTGAAGTATACAAGTAACAACCTACATAGCTCCACTAAAAAACTCATTAAATAGCTTCCCTATCTTATGGAATATTTCTCCAATTATATCATAATGTCATCTGGACTCAACAAATGAAAAATTCTTAACATACATCAAGGAATGATAGAGACTGAAAGGTTTAAGTTTGAATATGGAGATTATATTGAACAAGTAGATTAATATAATTCTTATACATACAAAGTTCTATTATGGACACTATTCAACAAAGTATAATGGCATGAAAGATAAGCCTACCTCAATGGTATGCCTGGCATCCTGAAATCAAAACTGAATGGGTTAATAATAATAATAATAATAATAATTGTAGGCCTGTACAATTTCATGTATGAAGCTTCTAAGACCTATTCAATACTAGTTTTATGTTTGCTTCCAAAATTATTAAGTAGACCAAAATAGATCAGGAAATTGATCTGACAAAAACTGATACAATGTTGGATAAAAAACTGAAGTAGATATATATATATATATATAATATATATATATCACCTGAGGCAGTTATAGAAAATTTAATATTTTCCCAACAACAACAACAACAAAAAAGAATGAGGATTAGTACTCTTTCTCAGAGCACATGTCAAAAACTGCAGAAATATTTCTGGAATAAGTAAACAATTTCTGTGAGCTACAATAGCAAAAACTGATAGCAGCAGATGCAATTAGATTTCTCAAATATAGCCAAAAATGGCTTGCCTCCAATCAAAACCTATGAAATTAAGATTTGAATGAAATCATAAAATAAAATAAAAAAATAAAAGTAAGAGCAGGATAGAGCACCAGCTCTAGAGCCAAGAGGACTGAGTTCAAATGTGACCTCAGATACTTAACACTTCCTAGCTATGTAACACTGGGCAAGTCACTTAACACCAATTGCCTCAGCCAAATAAAATAATATAAAAGATCTGAATGGAATCAACAGGTACTCAATGGACAATATCTTTATCAGTTAGGAATACATCAGCAAGCAAACCCTGAATAAAGGAGTGAGTCATGAAGTTTTGTGGAAATAGGAAGATCTGTGATATCAACTCCGGACCAGATCATTACAGAGTGTTACAACTTTCATAGTGCCCAGACTTTATGATCAATGTAGATTTTTCAAAGAAATGGTAGAAACTATAAGCAAGCACTGAAGGATGTGAAAATTTAACACTTACTGAGTATCTAAAGAGACATGATTTGTTAGCTAGAATTTTCCAGCTGAAATCTACTCTATCATGGATTGGCAGAAGAAAAATACATACTGAGAATCCAGACCTCAAAATATTTTCAAGAACTCAATTAATAAACTGTATCAAATGAGATATTATCACAAATCAAATGTTATCTACACCAATAATATTGTTCCTTTAAAAATGTAAAAATAAGATATGGCATTTTAACAAATAATTCTAATCTTTAAGATCTATGGAATGAGGTGTTTCAAAATATTGGGATACAGAAGATGAGATCAAAATCATATGGCAGCAGGAGATTCAAACTATTCTTCGTATCCTCTTTGCTACTGAATTTTGATGAGTAGGCTTTCAGTGATCTTACAGAAAATAATCTTACAACACAATAATTTAATACAACTATAAGAAGCAATTATTTTACCTATTTAACAATCTGTGCAATAATAAATATAAAAGAATAATAGAAAGATAGTGATATGTCTCAGCATCATATCTATCTGAATCTACTCAAAAAGAATAAGTATTACATCATTGAATCTTTGTTTTAAAACTGAAACTGACTTAGCAGGTCATCAAATCAAATCTCATTTTAGAAATGAGGAAGCTGCAGATGTATATTTATCTAAAAGATAAGCCATAGTTACCAAGATTAAAACATAAAACTATAGTGGATGTTTGGCTTGAGATAGCTTTCTCATTCCCATCAGCCATTTCTTTTTTCCCTCTCAATTGTGCCACTTCTACTGTTCTTTAAGTCTTTGGCTAAAATAACAAGAGCAACCAAAAACAAACAAACAAAAAAACCCAAAAACAAAAACAGAACAGAATATGAGCTCATTTGCAAAACCTTGCAGAGGAAGATGGTGGGAAATCATGAAGATTATTGCCTCAAAAACATTTGGAAAGTAGAGAAAGGAAAATTAATTAGCAGAAAATTTGAGCATGAGAACCAATTAAGACATATTTCTCTAGGAGCATTTAAGAAGTTGAAAGAGGAACAAATAGATGGAATAGAAAAAAAATGTCCACATTTTTATAGCAACTTATTTTCTCTATAACTTACAATTGAATCCTAACATTTGATCCTTAAGTAACACATGAAAAAGTCGATGTAGCACTAAAGAAAACAAAGGTGGAACAAGAACCAGGACCAGACAAAGAAAATACAGTAGATTGCATTCTGGAATAGAATTTCAGGGCCATCCAAATCCAAGATTACTTAGAGATCAATTATCAAAATACTTGAAAGAAAAAATACTAAATAACTTGGGAAATTCTGAGAAGTCTTTTTTTTTTTTTTTTTTTTTTTTTTAAGTATATGAGGACCACAGTTACTGAGGCACATACCGGCTTTTTCATTTCTACAAAATCATTATAAAAAATGATAAGTGCATGTAATGCACTTATCAAGGACATTTTAATGAAAATATAAAGAAGAATGTGGCAAGCTCTTAAATGCAATAATCTACAACAGAAGACATCTGTACAATCCTGTTATTGCTTAAAAGTTCCAGAGGATACAAAATCTCTCCATTATAATCATTTAGCTATTCAGTAGTTGGATTTAGTGGAGCAAAACCCTGCTTACCACCTTATCAGAGCTTAATAAATAAAAGGAACAGATAAGGGGTCTTCTATGAATGTATTAAGAGTTTACATGGTTCCTTAAAAGTTGAAACAATTCATTTCAATTCTATAAACATTTAATAAGCACTTACTATATACAAAGTTGGATACAAAAAATTGCCTTTGAGACTATATTTTACTGAAGGGATACAACATGTATATAATTAAATAATTCTTATTTGTCCTTCATTTTTGAAGAGGACCAGTATCATTACAGGTGATGTCTTGGCTTACCCATGACTTGGATTCAGATGATGCAGAGCTGCAGAAAGTTGTCAGCCTCACTCTCCCTTCCTCTGAATCATTTAAATCTAGCGACAGGATAAAATTCAAAATGACTGGCAGATGCAGTGGAAGACCTTAGCATCTTCAGTGCCTGACCCAGCTTTGAGTCCACAATGCCTTCTCCAACTGCCTCCATCACTGTTGGAACAAACTATTCTCATCCACCCATTTCTGTAGAGAAACTCTTCAAATCCCCCTCACTCTGTGATAGATTTGAGGCCTGATAGTTACCTTCAACTTAGTGTCACCCAATTGCCAAGACAGTCTAGGAACTGACCACTGCACATGTTACTCCTTCTTGGAGCCACAAGTGAGAGGATGAAGGAGGTAGATATCAAAGGTGGAAGAGCAAACACAAAAAGAGTTCAGAAGTGTTCATTCTCCTGAACGCTCCATAGACTTCACAGTTAAATACAAAATATATACAAAGCAAATATTAATTCATGGTGGATGGGAAGACTATGACTAGGGGAATCAAGAAAAAATCCTGTATAGCAAGCAATACCTGAGCTGATACTTGAAGAGAACTAGAAATACAGGTAAGGAGGAAAGACATTCCAAAAATGGGGCTCTGTTTGAACAGACATGAGGATGAGAAGTAAAATATCCTGTGTTTGGTACAGTAGCCATAGAATTTAGCTTGAACATTGAGCACATGAAAGAAAATAAGGGGCAGTCATTCGTCAAAGATGGGTTAGAGCCATAATATAAAGGGCTTTAAATTCTAGTCATTGATATTTGATTTTTGAAATAATAGGCATCACTGAAGCCTCTGAAGCAAGAAAACAATTTCAGACTATCAACTTGGAGGCTAGGTGATAGTTGTATTGAAAGGGGAGGAAAGAATGGGAACAGAGACTGATTGTGAAGTTATTGTAATAGCCAGGCAAAGGGGATAAGAGTCTAAACTAGGATATCAATTATTTGAGTAGAGAAGATGGGATGGATGAGAAAGATACTGCTTAGGCAGACTCAATAAAATGATGAGAGAAATGAGATGTGGGTGATAAGAGTGAAGACTCCAAGTCTGAAAGTCTGAAAACTGGGAGGATAATGGTGTCCTCAACAGAAAGGAAGTTAAAAAAAGGGATGAGTTTAAATGAAAAGAACAAAGCTATTTTTGTCTGAGAGCTCTCTGGTGAATACTATCAAGCTTTTTCTGTTTCCTTGCTTTTCCTGTTCCTATGATTCCTCTTCTCCATAATCTTTCAGACTCCCTCATCTTTCAATATCTAGTTGAAAATTATCTTGCTCATGAAGCATTTGCCAAACAAATTTGCCAATCTCCCCACTCTGAAGCCCTTTCTACAGTATTTCTTGCATTAGACAGTGTCAAAAGACATGTTTGGGTGCTGTCTTTGCAATTAATTAGCTATATAACACAAATTCTCTAAACCTCAGTTTCCTCATGTGGAAAATGGGGATCTTAATATATTCCCCACTTGCCTCACAAGATTACCATGAGGTCCTAATAAAATCAAATATGTGAAAACACTTTGTAACCTATACTACAATAAATGTTGAAGTACTTGATGTGGGCAAGGCAATGTCAATTGTATCCTTAATCTTAGAATCTTCATTCTTTTATCACAATATCCACCGAAGCATCTATCACACTGTTTTCCACATAAATATTTGTTGAATGAATAAATAATGAAACCAGGTATCATTTTAGGGATCTGTTAGGCTCCATACAAATCCTTTCCTGATCCCCATAATATGTATTGATACTCTTCCATGGGCTTCATCAAAATAACTTTGTAGGTATATTTCATATTAGAGATGTAACTGTTCTGTCGTAGTTAGAAACCATGCTTAGATGACTCAAGTAGACTTGAGTTTTTAGTCTTATCTTTGATACTCATTGGTGATATGAATATAAGCAAGTTACTATTCAATGCCCTAAGTAACTTTGGAAAACTAAAAGGTTCTGGCCTTCCCTAGTAAAGGGAATTTCCTCACCTGGGAATTCCCTATGTGAAGAATTCACAAATATAGTCCCTATATCTATATTTTGCATTACTTTGTATATCCTTATCTGTGTACATTATATCTATTCAGGAGAATGTAAACTCCTTGTGGGCAATAATTGATAATTGTTTGTTGGATTGGTTGTTTCAGGGGAAAAGGGCTGTTTCTTTGCCTAGCATCTGGCATAGGGTCTAGCACATAATTAGAGTTTTAAAAATTAACAACAAAGCAAAATTCTTCCTTTTAGTTCTGATGAATTCTTGTCTACTTTGAATTATAATTAATATAAATTCTCATGAGATTTTTTTGCTTCATGAGACTAATCTACTGAGTGAAAAATCTGGGGAACCAGAGGCATAGTTATCACCTTAACAAACATGGGATTCATTAGATGTTGGAATAAAGCTTTTACAAGGCACATCTGAAGGGAAGATCATATTTTTTACTTAAATGAGCAATAATTATAACATACTTGACTCTTGCTCTTGTTGTCATAATTAATAGTATGATCCCTCTAGTTATAATATTTACATTTCAGTTTTTCCCTAGTACAAAAATGTTATCTGGAACTTGCTGACTGATAGAAATGTAAAAAAAAAAAAAAAAATCATTGAATGCATCATATAGTTTTTTGTTTCTAGAAGGACCCATCAGAGCTCAATGAGTCCAGACTTTTCATTTTGAAGGTGAAAAAAATTGATGACCCAAGATTTGTTCAAGGAGACAAGAATAAAAGAGAGTTCTACTTCCTGATGCAGACTATACTGTTGCCTGTGATGCTGGAGTCCTATGGGGCAATGGAGGAAAGATCCAACTGGAGAAACAAGTCACCTATTTTTCAGTTTTGTTCCTGCTACTAATTCAGCTTGGACAATTCACTAATCCTCTCTGACTATATTTTTCTATCTGGAGCACAGGAGGAAAGAACTAGATGATCTCTAAAGTTTTTTTTTTTTTCCTAATAGTATTTGATTCCATATTTCCATATTTGGGGGGAGAGGTTCATTTGGGACTGTCTTGGGTAGAAGGGTAAGGCCTACTCTTCCAACATTTACCTCTGCATCTAGAATCAAGGTGTCAAGGAGAAAATGACACTTTGGGGGAACTGTCAAGCAGGTTGATTTTATCCTCTCAGAACAATAGGAATATGGGTGAGTAGGAAATTCCCCAAAATAAGAATGCTCCAATTTTCAAAGATCACTAAGCTTAAAGCAATTGAAGCTTCCAATACTTACAAAGGCCTACTGGAAATTAAGCCAAAAGGAAGAATTTCTTTGGTCTGTTTTCAAAAATTAGAAAGATTATTGTTATGGCTATGATTATTACAAGAATTTATTTTGTACATCCATTCCAGTAGCCTCTGGGGCCACTTAGAAAAACTATTAAAAGGATGCAGAGGATGCTCCTTTTTTTAAACAACTTATTATTAATGTATTTTCTTTAGTTATAGTAGCTTTGTTATTATAAGTAATGAAGAAGATGAGGATGATATATGTAAGCTTAAGGGCTCAGGTATTTCTAATGAACAAACAACTAATTTCCATGAAAATACCTCCCTTGACAAATGTAAAGTAATTTCTGTATCATTTGTTCCACCTTATGTGAAGGTATTAAAAACCAGTTTGATAAAAATTAAAAACTAAAAAAAAAAAAAAATCAATCAACCAATTGCCCTCACAACAAACTAAACCTAGGCAAAGAATATTAAGATGTTTCCCCTTCCCAACAACAGGTAAGGAGATGAAACTGCTAAACATCTATTTAATATCTAACATTCACTCACAGTAGTGTGTGTATATGTGCATTCTGTTTCTGTCTGTAGTGGGAGATGGCAAGAAGCAGGACCTAGGAGTGTTTTTATTCTAGCATCTGGTTTCTGAATCATGTCTTTTATATAGGCCAGACAAATATTTTGAATAGAATTTTAATGATTGGGATTTGTCCAATATAACTCTTCCTTACTTTCTGGTATTCTCTGCCCAGATATCTAATCCCAATATCCCATTATTTTTACTGACATCATCCCTGGTTCTTATTTTTCATTTTGCTTTTTTTATTCCTAGAACCACACTACACAGTGCTCTACACATTTAATAAATGCTTGTTGGATTAAATTGGTTTCTGCTGAGTGCTTGCCTGTGCCATATCCCATCATCTTTAGTTTATGGTATCTTTTAGGGGATTGGTGTAATGTGCTCCCAGTTGACATTTGTCTTCTTTCTTCTAGTGCCACACTATCCTGACTTGCCTTCTTAAACATTCAACATAAATATTTATTAACACCATGAGCCAGTGTGGACTTCCCTAGGTCTCTTTGGCTATGTATTATAACTTACCTTTTTGTAAGCACTCCCATAGCCTGCTCCTTGCTTTATACTACCCCTAAATCATCCCACTTTCTTCTAATGCCCATCAAAATGATATCCCAGCTATTGCTTAATCTCATTATTTTTGCTTCCTTATTTCTGCCCACTTCTCTCTAACAAAGTGTGTCCTTCCCTCATGATTTTAACTAGGCTAGAAAGTCACTTCCACAGAAACACTGAGCTTATAAATGCCACATTCACACCAAGGGTCACCTCCAATTTTCTTTTTACTTCGCTGTTGTAACAATCAGAGCTTCTGCTTCTACTACTACGTAAAAGCTGGAAGCCCACCCTCCTGGAAGCCTCTGCTCCCCTAGCAGCTATTGCTGTCTGAGGCCTCTCTGATCACACTTTTACTTGAGCTCTTCACCTCTCAATTACCTCTCAATGGAAAGCATTAAAAGAAAAACTCCTTTATCTATGGAAAACCTGACCCTAACCCACCTCCCTACAAGTTCCCTAGAACTGTCAAAAACATTCTACTCAGTGCTTCCCATTAACTTTAAGATTGGTTCTATGGGGAAATCCCTTTCATGTTCCAAGCACCTGACCTACAAAAATGGTATTTGTTACTCGTTCATAATTTAGGGACCTCCTTGAATGATGAGACTTTAAATGACACTTCAGATATACACTTCCCTTATTTATCTTGAGTTATAAGCAGAAAAAAAAAATGCTTGCTAGAGTAGTCTGGGCAATAAGGTCATCAGATCCATGGGATCATATAAACTTCCCTTCTTGAACAGAAAACAATCAAGCACAAACCGAATGACCAAATCACTGAGAGACTTAAACAAAGTCATGAACGAAATCAGATGAATTGACTGTTATAAGTAATATGTGTAAGATGGACAGCATATCTCACACAATTTCATTGTTTTCCATTCAAACATTTAATAAAGTCCTCAGTATTCATCTTAAAATAACTTTAATTGCTTTCTTTATATTCCCTGAATAGAAACAATTTAAATTATCCAATAATCATCTGTGCTCTACAAGAATCTTACTGTGTTGGCAAAGTTTAGCAAAGTAGCCCTTGAATGAGAGTTCTCATGAAATGAAGGGCACAGGTACAATGGATTTTTCTCCAAACCTTGTCTTACAGCTCCCTAGGAAATTTGGGAAACATATACCAAGACCTGTTCTCCACTCGATAATACGAACTTTATACTATTATGAGAAAAGTTTTAGTAAGAGAAGACAATAAAAACAGAGTTGAATGAAGATCCCTTAGTCCCAAATATATAGGCAATTCCCCAGAGGCACTTACAATCTGAAGAATAAGAAGTATGAAGGCTCTCAAGTAGACCACCAGTCCAGATTTTGCCTGATGTTCTGCCAAAGAGGAAAGGCAGAGTAAAGTGAATTCCCTCTTCTACAAGTTCTCCACATTCCAAATAGATCTTCCTACTGCCATAACCTGGTAACCAATCCAGAAAGGTTCTCACAGAACAAGGTGAGTCTAGAGAATTCTTCAGTTGGGATGCATGCAATAAGAAGGTGAATCTTTTACATTTATCTTTTCTTAGGGTGACACTGATCTACAATCTAAAGCTTTTCTCTTTCTTCCTTTCTCTAGTCTCCAGCAATTAGCAGCCCCACCCTCAGGCTTACATGCCCTCAGGTGGACACTTCATTTTCCCCAGTCTCTCCCAGGAAGGAGGGGGAGGAGGAAGGTTCCTAGCTATTGCTATACCAAGAGTAATTTGTCCTTTGGCAAAGCAAGTAAAATGAAAAAGGATTAGCTTCAAAACACAAATAGGCATTCTTTATTCTTCTCATTTTTGACTCTATTATCCATTCCTGCCCAAGATTTTCTTACTGAAATTACTGTTTCCATGGATCACAGATTGTGAAGTTAATTATTGACTGGAGCTGAAGGCTTGATGCTGAGGTTGAAAAATGTATTCTGAAAAATGTAAAATAGTCTATTTGAAGAACAACAACAGATAACCTTTAAAATGAGATATTAGCATACACATATAGTCTGGAACAACATATATTTTACACAATCCATGCAATAATGATGTATTTTTTGAGTGAAACTGGAAACTAGTATATTATATATTCATTGAAAATCAAAAATACTTAGGAAGGCCCACCTTGATGTTTTGGCCCTAAGATTTCATGTTAGAACTTGTTATTATGATTATAATGACCACTGAGCCGGATTCTCTCAGGAAACTTTACATTATGTTTCCATACCCTGAATGCAAGGTTTCCTAGAGGGATGGAGGCTGTCTGAGCAAGCAGAGGTTAACTTAAGGCCCAGGGTCTAGCAGAAGAGGAAACACCAGGGGGGTGCAGCCAGGTCCTTAAGACCCTCAGGTGATTCCCCTTCTTATGCAATCCCACTCTTTATGCAATCCAACACATAACCTCTTATATTCCTAAAATTGTCCCTTCTTTGTTACTACTGTCTGTCCCCAAGATCCTGATTTCTGTATTTCTCCTCCAAGCCTGAGAATCTGACCCCAATTTATGATTTGCTCCCTTGCTTGATTGTATGGTTTTGACCTTCATGACTCATACCTCTTGTCCCCTCAGGGACCCCTGCTGGCTTTTGGACCATGGACTTGTTAAGAGGCTCTTTTCTTTTTGATGGACACCTCATTACTTTATAGCTATTTGGACTAGGGGCATGATAATGCACTCCTCCAGCACAGCTATCAACTGTCAGAGAGAACAAAGGGTTTTACAAAAGAAGGAAGCTTTCTGTTCCTACCCAGGCAAGACCTTTATTCAAGCCCTACTGCCCTCCTAAGAAAGGAAGAATGGAATGTGGCATAGAACTTGGAACAGCAGAGCCATAATTTTGTCTCTTGCCTAGGGTGGCAAGGAGCACACTGTGGAAACCTTAACAACAAAGAAAGTAATTGCCCGTAGTCAGGCACAGAGAAAGGGCACACAGGAGCTCCAATTTCTCTCTCAGCTATGTGGTCAGCAGAATCCATCCCCTACAGCACATTTCATTCTCGCCTTCTCCTGATTCAGTTAGAAGTCCAATTGGCCCTTCTCTCTGGTTCCATGATATGGATGCGAAAGGCCAGAGCACTATTTTTCAGGAACTTTTTTTCCCCAGCAAGAAAGACTCACAGTAGTTCTTTCTCTCTCTCAAACTTTTTTTTTTCTTCTTTTTTCATATAACCTTCTTTCTTCTCTGTTTTCATAACTGGAAAACTTAAGTACTGTGATAATTAGACTTCCTTGGATATAATCCCAGTAATAGAATATCTGTAGATTTTACTCACTTCATTTTGCATTATCTGAAATTACTTTCAAAAATCTAAACTAATTCAATTATTTGTGTTTTCAAAAATCTGAATGAATTCAACTCTGGGATTTTTTGCCCTTTGAATGTGTATGGTGTTCCAGGGTTTGATGAAATCCTTATAATTCATCTTTCACCATTAAATATAAATGTGGAAAAAAATAAATGTGGACACTTGGAGGACTTTACTATGTATAGGGATACTTCCTTCCATATTCAGAAATAGAATAAAAGACATAATCAGGAATATATACAATAAGAAATTGAAATGGACCAATCATGAGGTAAGAAAAAAGAGTTTTCATGAAATATCAAAGGACCCAAAGAAATACTTTCCTTTATTATGGTTGTAAGATACTTCATAAAACATTTAAGAAAGGACTTGGGGAAACATCTTAGAGAATATGAAGGCATGGTGGGAAATCAGTCTTCATCACTGAAATGAACACCAATCACAAAGCAATTATAGATTCATTGGGATATCAAAGAAGTATCTAGATACATATGTAATATATATATGTTATGATTATGATGAAAAAATGTGTTTCTGGATCAAAGAATGGAAAAAAAGGATATATCTCAACAAGATAGAACTGAATAGTTACAGATGTAGGAAATGCTTCAGCATCAGTATTTGTATTTTGTCAAACCAGTGGCTGGTTAAATCATCAAAATGAACACCAGATCATACAAAAGAAGATAAATAAGAAACAATAAATAAATAGGTACAATGACAGCTCTTACACCCCAATTTTTTAAAGTAAATTATTCATTCCCCTACACAGAAAACAGATAAAAGAGAAGACATTTACTATTAAACAAAACAAGAGAGTTCAAAAATTGTCTCAGTCAGTGAAGGATTTATTTAGAAACTTTTAAAACATAATTTTAAAACATTGCTATGGCACCATCATGGGAAAAGTTGAAAAACATGCATATCATCCAAGCTATCAACAGTCATGTTTCGTTTTGTTTTTTAAGTTTTAAATCACTGATGATTACAGAAATATAAATTAAATCAATTTTGATATTTTACCATAGATTTACCAGATTAGTAAAGATGACAAAAGAGGAAAATAACATCTTGGAGAGTCTGTGAGAAAAGTTAAACTTGTGTGCTTAGTGGTACTGTGAATTACTCATAATTCTGGAAAACAAATTAGAACTTCACCCAAAAAGTTTCAAAATTGTTGGTATATCCTTTGACTTACTGGTACCATTACTAGATCTATACTACCAAAGTAATAAAGAAGAAAGGGATCTTCATGAACAAAAAAAAAAAAAAAATTAGAGGGGTTCTTTTCAGCAGTAGTCAAAAATTGGAAATAAGAGAATATTGGCTAAATAAAGTGATATTTTAACATTCTGGAATTATTGTCATAAGAAATAATAAAATAAACAGTTTCAGAAGATACTGAAAAAACCTCCTTGAACTGGAGAAGAGTGAAATGAACAGAACTACAAAAACAATTGAAGAGTCATCTACATGACACAGTGGGTAATGTGTCAAACCTAGTCGGGAAGACCCATTTTCCTGAGTTCAAATCAGGACTCAGACAATTTCTAGCTATGTGATCTTGGGCAACTCACTTAACCCGGTTTGCCGCAGTTTCCTCATCTATAAAATAAGCTAGAGAAGGAAATGGTAAATGATTTCAGTATCTTTGCCAAGAAAACCCCAGAGAATGTCCCAAAAAATCAAAAATGACTAAATTGAGAATTTATAAAATGTAATATTATTGAAAAAAAAAGACAACTTCGAAAGACTTTAAAAATGATTCCACAAAAATGATTAGAAAAAAGCCACTCACTTCCTCTTAGGAAAATGATCATGTTAAAATGCACTAAGAAATGTATCTTTTTCAGACACAAATTGTGGGAATTTCTTATGCATCCACAGGTGCTTTAGAAAAAATTATCTCAAGATGAGTTTTGATAATTTAAAGATTGAAAATGGTGTGGGTAGAGTAATAATAATTATCTAGCATTTATATAGGACTCTAAAGTTTTCAAAGTTGTTTCCATGTGTTATATAATTGAATCTTCATAACAACCCTTTGACCTAGGTGCTATTATTTTATTATCCCAATTTTACAGAAGAGAAAACTGAAACTAAGAGATTAAATGACTTGCCCAGAATCACATAATTATTAATTGTCTAAGAAAGATTCAAACTCAGTTTTTCCTGTCAACTAGTGAAGAAAGAAGTATGGAAAGAGTAACTTTTGACTGAGAAATAGTGGTTCTGATTGAAAAATAGTGATAGATTACAGAGTATGAGTTTTGGTAGGCATGATTTCAGTAGTTTTATATAAAATAAGTGAATGCAATTAAATGCATGTTAAGAAAAGGGAAGGAATTGGAGAGCCCAAATATACATGGGAATTTTGTATGAGAAAAAATGTGGAGTTATCTGAATTTGCCTGGGTTGAAGATTCTTCCTTTATCCCCATATAGCACATTCCAGAAGAGTGAACTGTGATAAAAGGTGATTACAAGAACAGATTATATCATCATCTATTCTATGTACTTGAATCATGAACTCCTGAGCTTCTCCTAATTTCTATTTGAGAGAATTTTTTTTGCATAAAATGCAGTAGAAATGTATAGAGTTATAGGATATGCTGCTAGTCCTTGTAATAACAATGCTTCTTTGCAAAACATTACAAAAGAGTACAAGTATTAGTTATTTTATTCCTTATCCAGGAAAAAATCAATGAAGGTAAAAAAATAAATAAATAAATAAGTCTGCTCTGAACTTTGGGTAAGAACTACCTAAATCTGATCATCCATCTGAATAGTTTTTGCATATTAAGCTGAAAAGAGCCAAAAGATAAAAGTTGAAAAAAAAAAAGCATAAATGATTCATAATAATCTGTCCTCTATGAAAACAACAATGGAAATACCTTTGAGTTCCAGGAATCACTGACTTCTGATATAGAAGATAATGGAAAAATTGCTTAATTTGGGTGTGAATCCTAGCTCTCCAGTTTACTATTTGTGTTATATGGGATGTCACTCAGTTTCTTATCATTAAATTGAAAGTGTTGTATTAGATGGCCTCTGAGCTCCCATCTAGCTATAAATCTGTTTCTTCCCAATTAACTAAATCATGAAGTTTCGATGACATAAGAAGTAGGAAGAGTGGGAAGATCTGATTTAATATTTTTTAAATTAATACTTGCTAGAATTAGTGAAATTTTAAGGCACTTAAAGATAAATTTTCAAAATACCCCAAAGACAATATCACAGGAAGGAAAAAGATGATCAATAGCATTTTTACAAAAGAAAAATTGGATGAAAAAAAAATCAGCTGCTTCCAAACAACATGTCTGCCTGCTCATCCACATAAAGCCTTTATGAAGATATTCTATGAATGCTTGTCCGATGTAAATATGAGAATGGAAGAGACAGGCTTTTTCATAAGGGGTTTCCTTTAAAAGGACATCTTTGGGCTTATACTACTGACAGAAAAATATAGAAGTTAGGAGATCCCACTGTGCTAATTGTTTATTGATTTCCAAGAAATCATTTGGCTTGGTTGAGCAAAAGACAATTTTGAATATTTTCTCAGACAGGGCGTTGTCTTTCACACAGGCATCAAAATCACATCAGACTATAACAGATGTGACTAGAGAAATAATTTTGTTCAATGATCCCTGAAAAATTATGTCAAGTAAATCATTAAAAAAGCTTCTTCAAAGGTGTTTTTCAGTATTATGAAGTATAACCTAAAAACTTCCCCCACACACACATGACTTCTGATGGTAATAAAGTTCCCAAAGTGCCCTTATTTAAAGATGGAATCAAAATTACATTAATCCCTAGAATACTATAAAGCCTCCTGAGTGAGGAGTGAAACCAAGGGCATGGAGAAAAAAAACATTTTAATCTCTATTTTTTAAATGAGTGAAAAAATAGATATTTCCATGATTTTGACATAGGGTTGCATGACAACTATGAGTTTGTGTGTGAGTGAATAGATATAGATTTATCAATAACAATAAATATCATAGATAGATGATGAGATTTAAGTAAAAGAAATAAACTAGCAATAAATTTGCAATACTGTATAGTGGTTTCAATTATTTAAACATACTCATCACTATATATTTAATACCAGTAATATTATCATGATATTCTATGCCTAGCAATCTTAGAAAACATCATGATTACATAAAAATTAAAATTTGCAAATAATTACAAAGTTAATAAAGGAATTATCATAGATTATAATATATTAATAATGATGATAGAGGCTTGAGAAGTGGGTAAATCATATTGTTATAATTTATTATATTTAAGAAAATGATATTGATGGATGGATGGATGGACTCAGTTCATATAGAGATAGAATCAGAACCGACCTAAAAGCTTATTCAGACCCCTTCTTTTATAAATAAGGAAATCAATACCCAGGGTATTTATGTTATGTGGATCATCATACAGGGAGTTAAGCATCATTAATATGGAGTAGATAGAAAAGCCAATATGTTTTCCATAGAACCACACTGTGTCCCAAATTCTGTCATTCTACTTCTATAATAACTCAGAGTTCACACTGCTGTCACCTTAATCAGGCCTTCACCCTTTCTAATTTATACTATTCTAATATCCCCCTCAGGGAACTCACTGCCTCCAGTTTTTTTTGTTTGTTTTGTTTTGTTTTTTTCCCCTCTCTAATTTACCTTCAATACAGTTACCAAGTTCATCTTCCTGATACATATTGTTGACCATGTCATGTCACTCATCCAGAAATACTTTCTGTTTCTTCAGGGACAAAATTCAAACTCTTTAACTTAGTATATAGGGATCTAGATTTTTTCACATGAATCCCTTGTATTTTTTCTGTTTCAGGCAAACTAGATTTACAATCTATAGTTCAGAATCCAACATCTCATTTTTTATCTCAACATATTTGCAAAACCATTTCTCATGCCTGGAATGCACTCCTCCTGCATCTCCACTTTTGAGAATTTTTATTATTAGCCAAGATTCAGCTGGGATACCATTTCCTCCTGACACCAATTCAGGCCTTTGCTGATACCAATTAAATGAAAACACGCCTTCCTTCCTCAAATACTCCTTCAGTATTTTGGATTTCTCCTTTACATCCATTACTCAACCTTATTTTATATTGCTATGTGGACATTCATTTCCCAAAAGAAGGTAAGGGCCCTGAGAGTCAGACATAGTTTTATTTTTATCTTGGAAGCATCAGAATTTATTAAAAGACCTTGCACACATCAGGCACTTAATAAAGGCCAATTTGCAGATGCTAAAAAAAAAAAGCAATGGAAGGTTTGTTGAGTGCTAGTTATATTTTTTATGAAGAATCATCAAGAAAGGCAGACAAAATTGAAGATTGAGATGTACATTAATAGATGTACCTACATTAATGAATTCAAGAATGAATCAAAAACCTTTTTTTTAAAATTCCAGAATTTTCAAATGTACCTCTCAAAGTCAACCTCTTAAAGTGATGATGAAAAATGACCTCTTAACTCTATGATTTTCTCATATAATGTCCTATAAATAGCTTAGAATTATTCTATTGGAGATCAGCGTATATAAAACTCCTGAACACATTAATAAGTTAGAGGCAATATTCTTTATTGGAATTAGTACTGGATCAAAGGACAGAAGCCCTAATATGTATGTAGAAGATCCAACTCCATCACTTAATAGCTATTTGGCCTTGGTCAAGTATCTCAGCATCTCTCAGCCTCATTTATAAAGTAAAAATAATACCTGTCCTGACTCTCCAAGGACTATTTTGAAGTCCAAAAAAGATAATGAAAGTGGAAGTGCCCTAAAAATTGTTAAGCAATAAATAAACTGATTAAGAAACTGAGTCTGAAAGAGGTTTAGTGATGTTTACCTATAAATCCCTCAGTCAGTAAGTATATATTATATATTACATTATTATTATATATTAGATATATACTATATTATGTTTAATATAGTATATATTATATATAATATATAAGGCAAAAATCTCCAAGGAATAGTAAGCAACCTACTTTCTAGGGGTTTTTTTCACCCTACTGTTCTATCCTGAGATGTACTCCTTTCACATTAAGAGCTGCAACTTCTTTCAGTGACCACCTTGAATTCCACTGACTACCTGAAGCACCTCTCTGTGAGACTACATACCTATACATACACACTAAAAATCACTCCTCCTGTACTTTCTATATATCCTGTATGTATTTTATCTCTGTGCATTGCGTCCTACCCTCAATTCAGAATATAAACTGTCTGAAAGCAGATGCTGCTCTTTTGCCTTTGTGTTTCTACTGCCTTGCCCTATAGTATAAGCTTAATAAATCTGTGTTGAATGAAGAAATGGATCAACAAATTTTGAATGAATATGTATTGTACTGTGAGCAAGATATCATGCTAGGTATCAATCAACCAAAAAATATTTCATGGCTCCTATGTGTGTGGGGGTGTGTCTGTGTGTATACATATATATGTATAAATTAATATAAATATACACACATATAGGGATATGTGTGTGGGTGTGTCTGTGTGTATACATACATATATGTATAAATAAATATAAATATACACACATATAGGGATATGTGTGTGGGTGTATCTGTGTATATACAGACATATATATGTATAAATAAATATAAGTACACACACATATAGGGATATGTGTGTGGGTGTGGAAGTGTATGTCTGTATATGTACATATATGTGTATAAATAAATATAAATATATGCATAGTAGTTAAATATGTCATTTGGGAAAGATGGTACAAGCAGTAGTATTAGAATCAAGAAAGGCTTCACCCAGGAGTTGGAGCTTGAACTGCATCTTAAAGTGAAAGAATTCTATGCTGCAGGGTAAATGAAAGAGTGCATTCCAGGGATATAGAACAACCAGCACAAATGCCTAAAGATGGAAGATAGAATGTCATGTATGAAGAACAGAGAGAAAAAGATCAGTTTGCTAAAATACAGAGGGCAGGAAAGGAATTAGTAAATGATAAGGCTGAAAAGATAGGTTGGGGACAAGTTGTGAAGAATTTTAAGAGCTAAATAGAGTTTATGGATTATTGTAAAGGCAATAGGAAACTATTTGAGTGGATTGAGTAAGGGAAATTTATTGACAGATCTGCATTTAAAGAAAATTACTTTGGCCACAATGTGCTAAGGATGAACCAAAATAGGAGAGATAAGAAAGAAAGGAGAAAGGGAAGAAGAGAGAGGGAGGAAGAGAGACAGCCAGAGAAAAAGAAAAAAAGAAGCAAAGAAACAGAGACAAAGAGTGAGATTAAAAATTGAGAAGCTTCTGCAAGAACCTAATCAAGATATGATAAAGGTCAAAACTAGGGTAGCAACTCCATAAGTAGAGAGGTATCATAAAGCTAGAAATGGCAAGATTCTGTAATTTATTTTATCTGTGGAAAGAGATAATAAGATAATAGAGATAATGAGCCTAGGAGATTGCAAGAGTGGTGTTGGGCATTAAAGAAATTGATGTTTGGAAGAAGAAAGGGTTTGAAGGGGGAAGTAATAAGTTAACTTTTAGATATCTCTAATTTATGGAAATTAATGAGGCAATCAAGAGAGGGAAAGGGTTTAAAGGGAAAAAATAACCAAAGGATAGGACAAAATGTTGAGAAAAATCCTGTTAGAAGACATGTGATAATAGAGCATCAACCCTGAAGTCAAGAGGACCTTAGTTCAAATCTGTTCTCAGACATTTAACATTCACTAGCTATGTGACCCTGGGCAAATCTCTTAACCTCAATTGCCTCAGCAAAAAAAAAAAAAAAAAGAAGAAGACATGTGATATGGATAATGAGTTAGGAAAGGAGACTGAGAAGGAGTCAGAGAGGATAAAGTAGCATCATTGAAATCCAGCGGGGAGAAAGTGTCCAGGGAGAAATGAAGAGATATATTGAGAATTTTGAAGACTATAGAATGACCATCAGTTTGGGGAATAAAAAAATCATTGATAACTTTGGAGAGAAAAAACTCAATTGAATGATGAATTCAGAAGCAAGCTCACTTTGTAAATATAAGTAGCTTTTTCAAGGAGTTTGGCCTAGAAGGAAAGGAAAGATATAGAATAATAGCTTGAGGGAATGGTAAGACTTAGTGAAGCTTTTAAATTGCTCATATTTTTTGATTCAACAATACCAATACTAAATCTGTATCAGAAGATATCAAAGAAAAAGGAAAATACCCATATGTACAAAAATATTTCTAGCAGCTCTTTTTGTGATGGCAAAAAAACTTGGAAAATCAGGGACTACCCATCTATTCATGATTTGGGACTGAACATACCATAATATGTATGTGATAACTATTGAGTTATAAGATGATGAAGGTGGTGGTTTCTGGTAAAACTTATGTGAATTTAAGCACGGTAAAGTGAGGAGAAGCAGGAAAACACCTTATATAATAACATTGTAAAGATAAATACCTTTAGCCAACACAATGACCAATCACACTTGCAGAATAGCTCAGCATGAAATGTTACCCACCTCCAGATAAAGAAATGATACACTCAGATTGTATATTAAACACACATATGTATGTGTATGCCTATATATCAGATATAACATGCATATATTTATAAACATATGCCAAAATATTGATTAAATATAGATTGATGTGTGTGCCTATATATTTGTTAGACACACATATATGTATGTGCGCACATATATACATATATGTACATATGCACATACATATAATAAATATATCATATATGTTATATATAACATGTTTATTATTTATAAGCTATCTATATTAACATGGTGAGTAGGGATTTGTTGTGCTTGACTATGGGTATTTATGACAGTGGGGTTTTTTTATTTATTTCTCAAAGAAAGGAGAAAGGTGAGAAAAAGAGAATTCAGACTTGAAAATAAAATAATTTTTTTAAATTAAAACAATTTTAGTAATAGGGAAACTTAAGAAGGAAAAAAAAAGAAAGCAATTCAGGTCTTCCTCTTTTTAAGCCCTCAACTTAAATTATATACCTACAAAAAAAATAAGGCACTCAGTGTTGCTGCAATGCTCCAGAAACAGAAATTATTTAAGATTCCTTTCAACTCTTATTCAATGGATATATTTGTACATAGTATCAATTTTTGATCAAAACACTTATGTATGTAATCTGTAAGATCTGATAAAGATGATATTTAGGCAGAAGTCACAGATAATCTGTCTTCCTATTGGTACATTATTGGAAGGACACATCTATTGGGAGTACAGTCAAGAAAAGAAAGAACCTCTTTGAAAACAAAAATGATATCCACCTAAAAATATTACCAATTATCAAATGCTCACTAATGCTTCCTACACTTATAAACAAAATAGTGATGTTGAATAAGATGGCACTTTGCCTGAGTATAGGGAAAGACAGACAGAGGTACAGAGACAAAGACAAAGAGACAGAGAGAAATGATTTAAAGATTAGAGAGGAGGTAAAGGGTAAAAGAGAAGAGAGAGGAGAAAGACGAGAAGAGAGAGGAGAAAGACGAGAAGAGAGGGTAGAATGAAAGAGCATTTATTATCTCAAAATTGTTTAGATTCCAATATCCCAAAACTGGATAGCATTAACACTGTGAATAATCATTGTTTGGGTTTTTCCTCCCTCTTCAGTTTTTATTAGTAGCTTTTAAATTGTATAATTTATTTTAGTTCTATCCTAATTTCTTTCAGACCCTTGGTCTAAGCTAATTTGTAGTTGCTAACTTAAAGGTTGGAGTTTTTCTTTTGTTTTGTTTTTAATATGGGCTGGCAAAATGACATCTATTTGATTTCTCCTTTGGGTTCTTAAAAAGGCTTCTAATTGGAGACAAAAGCCAAACTGAAGAGTACATTCTCAGAGCCCCCCCTGGTGTCCAAAAATCAAAATCAAATGAGATTGGAGGCACCCCATTCTAAGCTCTTAAGCTATGCAACTGCAATCCAGGGTCATTACATTAGATTTGTAGCTAAATAATACCCAGGGGCTTTTCAAGTGCTAGGTCATTGCATTAGGAAATGGTGCAAAAAGGAAGAGTTCAGTAAATGAGTAATAATTTAGAAATTGGAAAATATTATTACATAGAACTATTATTTAGATGGAACTTCCAGTTGGCTTCCCGATACCATAATTGGCTAAAAGAACACTACCTACTGCTGAAAGCATTTGCTTGATAGTCTTGGATTGGTGTATCGATTTGGCCTATGCCAGTACAATTTAATTAAAAACCCTGAAGAGCAATTTCCATGGTTGTTTAACCTGCTATAAAATTCCTGAGTAAACTGACTCAGAAAATGAAAAAGCAAGCTACCATATTTTAATTTCATTAAAAAAAATAATAATATCAAGAGAGTTCTTCAGATGATCTAAGCTAAGTCCCTCATTTCATAATATAAAAGGTACTAAAATATAAATAAGAGAAGAAATTTGCCACACAATTCCTTAGCTTCTTTTGTCTGATTACCATGTCATCTATGGGTCACAAGCTTTTAAAAGAAAAA
>JAJPUD010004184.1:0-36725 GCA_023553655.1 Myrmecobius fasciatus
AAGTCTTGATATGAGTCATTTGTTACTAATAGTGGATAGTTGACATGGTGGGTGTTTAGATTGTACAATGGATAGAATAGTAGGCTGGGAACCAACAAGACTCATCTTCCTGAATTCAAATTCAGCTTTTCTTATTAGCTGTGTGACCATAGGCAAATTACTTAACTCTTTTGCCTCAGTTCCTCATCTGTAAAATGATGTAGAGAAGGAAATGGCAAACCACTCCAGTGTCTTTGCCAAAACACCCCAAATGGGATCACAGAAAGTCTGCCAGGACTAAAATGACTCAATGATAACAAACCTTTGACATGATCTTTCTTTTCTGTTCTGTTTTTGTTTTATTTTTTTTTCTGTTCATTGCATTTCATTTTTTCAAGGAATATACTACTTAGATAAATGTTTCTATCTTATATTCTTTTTTAAACAAAAAAGATATTATTGATATTTCTAATATAACCATAGTTATCTCAAGTATCCTTTCCCCTCTTAGAGAACCATCCCATATGACAAATAGTATTTCTAGAGAGAAAAAAACCACAAATGAAGGATACATTGAAAAAGTCTGAAAACATGCAGTATATAACACCTGTGAATCTCCTGTCTCTATAAAGTGGTAAGTTGGTTGGTTTTCTAAGCTATTTATTTTTCCAATTTTTTTTTCTCCAGAGCTCTTATTTCCATTCTAATTTCATTTTTAAAAAAGATTTTGCTTCATTTCTCCTAGACACTCTTAGAGTCTTTGTGACCAATTCTTTTTTTTTCCTCTGATAGTCTACTTGTATTTGTGAAGTGATGCTCTTCTAGGCTTCCCTCTTGGGTTTCTCTTAACCCATAGTAATTCTTCATTATGTCCTCATTATATAAACATTTTTTTCTCCTTACTTATATCTCCTGCCTCAGTTCTTGAGCTGAGACTTTGTTCCAGGGCAAAACTCTGCTCTTTCCTACACTCTTGGGTGGGGGAAGATAGAACCTATTTGATCCTATATCCTCTGTGGTCTGAAGTTCCAAACTAGCTCTCACCATTGGCCAAAATCCCTGCCTTTTGTCTCAGATTGGTTGTCTGCCTGTGTCTATCTGTCTCTTTCTCTGTCTCTCTGTTTTTCTTGTCTATCTCTTCATCTGTCTCTGTCTCTTATCCTTCCATTCTTGATGTTATAACTTTTCTTTGTTTATATATATATATATATATTCCAAAGACCTGATGTTCTCTGTTTATAAAAATGAGGAGATAGCACTAGATAATTTCTTAGCATTTTTAAATCTTTAGTTAAAATACTAGACTCCCAATGAAAAAAATGATCCCCGTAGAAACTATTTAGGATTAATGTTAGAAATTCCTTCTGTCTGCCAAGGGAAAATTAGGAACTATACAAATAAAACTACAAAATAATATATACATATATATCTAATAAATATACACACATACATATATATATACACACATATATATATGATGTTATAATCTTCTCAATCCTCTCCTCTTTTGCCAATATTACCTGTGAAACTATCCTCTTGCATCCTTTTAATGCCTGCCTCTTTTAGGGAACCTTCATAGCTAGAAAGGCACATAGAGGAAAGAACACAACTGGGAATGTAAAGGTTTAGACTCTAGAATTAATGTGCTGAGTCATCTTGGGAAAGTCATGTAACAGTTTTTTTTTTTCAAAAGAAAATTATACTTTCCTTGTTTATCTCTGAGTGTTGTAAAGATCAAAGGATATATATATATATACATATATATCAAAAGTGATTTGAAATATGCAAGGTGGTTGTTTCTCTTATTGGCTCCTCCTAAATAAGAAAATCCTTCCCTTGTGCTCATAAAGGAAACAGCCCTTGGAATTTGAACACTCTCACTTTCCCTTACAGATTACATGTCATTTCTGACCCAGAATTACCTTTCTCCTTTTCTGTACAAACTGATGACCCTTTTTCCTTTTCAAGAACCAGCAGTATGGCATAGCATAGGGAAAAGAGAATGAGAATCTTTGCTTGGCCACTTTCTACCTGGCTGATGTGGGAATCTGGAAAAATGGGCTTGAGTTTTGGCTCTGACTGAGTTACTTTGGACAAGTCACTTTCCAAAGGCCTGATGTTCTCTGTTTATAAAAATGAGGAGATATCACTAGATAACTTCTTAACATTTTTTAATCTTTAGTTAAAATACTAGACTTCCAATGAAAAAAAAATCATCCCTGTGGAAACTATTTAGGATTAATTCCAGAAATTCCTTCTATCTACCAAGGGAAAGTCAGGAACTATATGAACAAAACCACAAAACGCTTTCCACACAAATAAAGTCAGACCAATCAGTTGGAAAAATATGAAGTGCTCATAGGTAGGCTGAGCAGATATAATACAAATGACAATACTACCTAAATTAATCTACTTATTTAATGCCATACCAACCAAACTCCCAAGAAATTATTTTACAGAGCTAGAAAAAATAGTAGCAAAGTTCATCTGGAAGAACAAAAGGTCAAGATTTTCAAGGGAATTAATGAAAAAAAAAATGCTGATGAAGGTGGCCTAGCAGTGCCAGATCTAAAACTATGTTATAAAGTAGCAGTCATCAAAACCATTTGGTATTGGCTAAGAAATAGAGTAGTTGATCAGTGGAATAGGATAGGATCACAGGACAAAATAGGCAATAACTATAGCAATCTAGTGTTTGACAAACCAGCTGTTGGGATAAGAACTCACTATTTGACAAAAACTGCTGGGAAAATTGAAAACTAGTATGGCAGAAACTAGGCATTGACCCATCCCTAATACCACATACCAAGATAAGATCTAAATGGGTTCATGATACAGACATAAAGAGTGATATTATAAGCAAATTAGAGGAACATAGAATAGTTTACCTCTCAGATCTGTGAAAAAGGAAGGAATTTGTGTCCAAAGAGGAACTGAAACTCATAATTGGACACCAGATAGATAATTTTGATAATATTAAGTTAAAAAGTTTTTGTACAAATAAAACTAATGCAGACATGATCAGAAGGGAAGCAATAAATTGGGAAATCATTTTTACATTTAAGGGTTCTGTTAAAGGCCTCATTTCTAAAATATATAGAGAATTGACTCAAATTTATAAGAATTCAAGCCATTCTCCAATCAATAAATGGTCAAAGGATATGAATAGACAATTTTCAGATAATGAAATTAAAACCATATGAAAAGGTGCTCCAAATCACTCTTGATCAGAGAAATGCAAATTAAGACAACCCTGAGGTACCACTACACAACTGTCAAATTGGCTAAGATGGCAGGAAAAGATAATGACAAATGTTGGAGTGGATGTGGGAAAACTGGGACACTGATACATTGTTAGTGGAACTGTGAACGGATCCAACCATTCTGGAGAGCAATTTGGAGCTATGCTCAAAAAGTGATCAAACTGTGCATACCCTTTGACCCAGCAGTGTTTCTATTGGGCTTATATCCCAAAGAGATCTTAGAGGAGGGAAAGGGACTCACATGTGCAAGAATGTTTGTGGCAGCCCTTTTTGTAGTGGCAAGAAACTGGAAACTGAATGGATGCCCATCAGTTGGAGAGTGGCTGAATAAATTATGGTATATGAATGTTATGGAATATTATTGTTCTGTAAGAAATGACCAGCAGGACAATTTCAGAGAGGCCTGGAGAGACTTGCATGGACTGATGCTGAGTGAAATGAGCAGAACCAGGAGATCATTGTACACAGCAACAATAAGACTATACAATGATCTATTCTGATGGACATGGCTCTCTTCAACAATGAAATGTTTCAAACCAATTCAGTGATAAAGAAAGCCATATACACCCAGGGAGAGGTCTGTGGAATCTGAGTGTGGACCACAACATAGCATTTTAATGCTTTCTGTGAATGTTTGCTTGCATTTTGTTTTCCTTCTCAGGTTTTTTTTTTTTTGTTTGTTTGTTTGTTTGTTTCTAGATCCGATTTTTCTTGTGCCGCAAGATAACTGTATAACTATGTATACATATATTGGATTTGTCATAAAAAAATAAAAGGAGTATAAGGCATGTAAAAAAATAATAATTCCAGAGATTCCAGACCTGATTCCTTCCCAGGCTTTGGAGCTATTTAACACTTGTATTTTCAATTTGTAATTTATTATTTGACACCTGTATGTCTTTGGGTAAATATGACTTTGGGTCTCAGTTTCCTTAAGTAAGATGAGACAGTGGATAGAACGCTGTATTTGAATCAAGAAGATTAGTTCAAATTCTTCCTAAAAGAGTATTAGTCAGCTCAGTGGATATAGTGCTGGGCCTGGAGTCAAGAATCCCTAAATCCAAATCTGGCCTCAGACACTTAGTAGTTGTGTAACCTTTGTCAGGTCTTATTTCTATTTGCCTTACTCCACTGGACAAGGAAATGGAAAACCACTCCATTATCTTTACCAAGAAAACCTCATGGTCTATATGGTCCAAGAGGTCATGAAGAGACTGATGTTACTGAACAACAACCAAAGACAAATCTCTTAACTTTTCTGTCTCAGTTTTTTCATCTATTACAGATGAAATTAATAACAGTATTCATCAGGGGCAGCTAGGTGGTGCAGTGGATAGAGCACCAGCCCTGAAGTCAGGAGGACCTGAGTTCAAATCTGGTCTCAGACACTTAACATTCCCTAGCTGTGTGACCCTGGGCAAGTCACTTAACCCCAATTGCCTCAGCAAAAAAAAAAAATAATAATAATAATAATAACAGTATTCATCTCACAAGATTGTTGTGAGGATCAAATGAATCAACACATGCAAACAACTTTAAAGTGCTATATAATTGCTAACCGTCTATAACTATGTGATAGACCCAGGATATAAAATGAGACATGCATTTTCATTTTTGGACAAAGCCAATGTGGGAATTGGTTTTGCATGACTATATATACCTATTACAAAAGTTTTGTCTTTCTTCTTTTTTCTTTTTTTGGAGGAGGAATGGGTGGAGGTAGGGTAGAAGAGAGAGAAAATAAATGCTCATTAATTGAAAAAAAAATTAGAGTGAAATGAGGAGATTGACCTCAGCATTCCCTTCTTCCAGATGTATTTATTTATTGATTTTGATTTTTTTTTGGACTCTGTGAAAAAGATCCTTTGCCTCAAGTGCTCCCTAGCCTTAATCAATGAATGGGTGTTGCCTCAGTCAACCTGAGACCTGTTGAAGACCTTGATTTAAAAAGTCGAGGTCTCCCATTTCATCTAGAGCCCTCTCCAGTCCTGATCTATATGTTGCCATTGGACCCAGATGGCTCTGGAGGGGAAAGTAAAGCTGATGACCTTACCCAGGCCTCCCTCACTTAAATCCAACTCACTTGCACACCATGGCATCACTTCTCTGTTGTCATGGTCCTCTTCGACAACGAAAGACAAACAGCAACAACAGCAACCTCCAAGTAAATCTCAGATTCTGTTGCATCATAGAAAGGGTACTATTTATAAGACTCTCTAGAATCATCTTGACTTTTCCTTTCCTTATTCTCTACCCAGTTTGTATCCAATACCAATCAATACATTTTCCACCCAGTTTAGAAAATCCAGGAAAATTAATGAAAAAATCTAAATCTTAAGAAGTCTCCTGGTTCTGAAGGAGATGAAATACCCTTGCCTTTAGATAGGGATTTGAGCTCTTAGCTGTAGCTCTGCTTAATGAACCCATAAGCCTTTAGACCAGGGAGTGTGTCTTTGCATATAACATTACAGCTGTTAGCCTACTGTTGAGGCTCAAAAAAATTTCAGGAAGAAGTTATCCTTGCATCTTCATGAGCCTTTCCTCCCTTGATATCTATCTTCTGATGCTTATGCACAGTATAACATTTAAATTCACAGTTCTATCAAGTTCATAAAAAAATCAATGTGATATGATAGAACAATAGGTGACCTAGTCTCCAAGACAGTTCTTGAACTGGTAAGGTAGGCAAGTCACTGTATAGCTCTGGGGCCTCAAATTCCATTCACACAACCTTATTTTCATGGCTGTTGTATGGAAATCACTTAATCATTAAATGCTATAGGAATATGTTATAAATAGAATTTTAGATTTAGGAGTGGGAGAGACCTTATAAACCATATAGTTAGTCCAACCCATTCATCTTTTGTTATTGTTGTTCAGTTGTACCCAGCTCTTCATGACCCCATTTGGGGTTTTCTTGGAAGAGATACTGAAGTGGTTTGTCATTTTACAGATGAGGAAATAGTTAAGTGACTTGCCCAGGATCACACAGATAGTAAATGTCTGAGACCAGATTTGAACTCAGGAAGATGTCTTATTTTATTTATTTATTTTGCTGAGGCAATTGGGGTTAAGTGACTTGCTCAGGGTCACATAGTTAGGAAGTGTTTGTAAGTGTCTGAGACCAAATTTGAACTCAGGTCCTCCTGACTTTAGGGCTGGGGCTCTATCCACTGTGCCACCTAGCTGCCCCCCAAGATGTCTTATTCTTAACCCACCTCCTTGTGCAAGTCATTTAACCCTATTTGCCTCATTTTCCTCATCTGCATAATGAGTTGGAGAAGGAAATGACAAATCACTGCAGTATCTCTGCCAGGGAAATCCCCCAAAAGGGTCATGAAGAATCAGAATAACAGTGCTTGATCCACTATGCCCACCTAGCTGCTCTTTCATTCATCTTACAGAAAGGAAAAAAGGAAGCTTGTCAAGGTTAAGTAATTTGTCTAAGATCACAGATGCAATAAGTGATATAAACCAGACTTCAAAATTAGAACCTCTTATTCTAAATCCAGTTTGCTATCTATTGGGCAGTTTAGCTCAGTTTCTTGGAATCCTGGGATTTTACTCTCCAGGTCTGGGCTATGAAAGTTGTCCCATCTTCTTTGACCTTCTATTTGTTGTATAACTTAGAGAAGTGTGTGTGTGTGTGGGGGGGGGGGATGGAGCACAATAGGGTAGAATGTGTCCTGGACCTCAAACCATTGATGTGACTCACTCCAGAAAAACATAAAAAAGACATTTACTCCCCATTTATCTCCAATAGCCTTCCCCACTGTTCTTTAAGGAATTAAATGTATATATTTAGGACTCTTAAACTGCCTTATCTCCCACAGGGTACAGGGTCCTCACTTACCCTGCTGTTCTTCTACCAACAAGTCCATCTTCTGGATTGACTACAGCTGATTTAGTGTCTCTAAATTAGTTACAGGGTGTGATCCACACAGTAAAGTACTTTCCCTTTAGGGAAGGTTAGGGATAGAGAATATACAGCATAAATGGTTCTGGGGCAAAAAGAGGGAGGGCAGCCCAGATGTGGCCCTTTGACCCCTGAAAGATTGATTACACTCGTGCACAGCCTTTGCATGGGACTTTATTCATTGGTGCTCAGAATACAATTGGAATCAGTTGGGCAAGAGCAGAAAGCTGAGCAAGTATGAGATGAAATCAAGGGAGTGGGCAATCTTCTAATTCTTAGGTATAATCAAATTCCTGACTTAGAAACAACAACAAGCCTTCCATTTGAATAGTTCCTTACACCTTAACAAAATATTTTCATTAACATTATCTAATCTGATCCTTATAACAAGCATGGGAGGAATGAAGTAAACAGAACCAGTAGAACAATAAACCAAATATCTACAATCATTTGAGAAAATAAAAAGTAAACTCTGGTTAATTGCAAAGATCCATCTTGGTTAAAGATAACAGATGAAACACATGTTGCTTCTCTGCAGTTTGGGTACAGAGTATTATCTAACTATTGCTGCTGAAGTGATAGGCTGTTCTTAACTTTTCCTTTGATATCAGGGAATTTAAGGGGAAGGAGGAGTTATATTGGAAAATTTCCAGGATGTAAGAACAAAGGGGAATAATTTTTTTAAAAATGAACTAAATTGGTAAGGTAGTTATCCCTTTTTTGCAGCAAAAGAAATTGAGCCCCAAGAATTGAAATTAATTGATCAAAGTCACATAGGCAATAAGTGGCAGTCCTGGGAATCAAATCCAAATCATTTCCACTTTAGCATGGTATTATTTTTCTACATTTCTGGGAAAGGAGGATGTAGTGGTATGATGAATATAGGAAAAAATAGAGGATAGCATTGTGAGGGGACCCCCCCAATGGGTCAGTAACAATTCTTTTAGTTTCAAACTCTTAGGTCCATACCCAGCTGCTTTCTAGGGGAACTAGTCCCGATTTAGTCCTTTCTTACTGAATGGTGAATGTATCAGCTTTGGTATAGTCAACTTCACTTAAGTCAATAGACACTTTGGAATTTTAGGAAAGAAATGGTGCTGACTTCTCCATGGGGCAGATATCCCCATGGGGTAGGATTAATGTGAGGTGTGCTATCAAGGTTCATCCCTCCAAAGAAAATTCAGTGCAGATTTGAAGAATAGTTCAAATCCAGTATCTGGAGAAGGACCAACCTCTTAGGCTTGACTACAAGGAGAAAGGGATAATTTCTTATGGAGAGGTTGAAGGATACTTTATTTCTCTTAGAATTAATGGATTTGAAGCTAGACAGGATCCTAAGAGGCTATAGATTTGAGCTGGGAAGGATTTTAGGGGTCATCAAATCCAACCCCTTCATTTTATAGATGAGAAAACTGAGGCAAAATGAGGTTAAGTGATTTGCTCAGATTCAAAGATGCTTCCTGAATCCAAGCACAGTCCCATAACTACCAAGCCTCTTAGTCCAAACCAGATACTTTTCCAATGGGATAATTGATGGGATAACATTTGCAGAGAAATGGAATATGTCCAGTGGTTCCACAGTTAGCAGAATGGTGTTAGTATCTGAATTAGTATTGAAGTCTAGGACCTATTTTCCCTCCCCATCCCTACCAACATGCATCTTTGGGGTAGAGTTGGGGATTTTTAATCACTTAAGGGAAGTAGAATGAGAAAATAAAATACCTTCTAAGATCTCTGTTGTTCTTTTTCCGCCATGAATTAAATAACAGAAGACTCCAACAAAGATATTAGCAGAGGTCAGCTATGAGCTTCTGATTCAGGGTCCTCTCAGATCTAGGTGAGCTTTCAGAGACTAAACTATAGTTCTTCCCCTTACTTCTGGACTCTGCCCCACGGTAGATCTTAATTGCCCAGGGCCAGGAAATAGGACAACTCCAAGTAGGGGAAAGAAGAGTGCTGTCAGTTCTGGAGGGAGGGAGGGGCTGTTACCCCAGAGAAGAATTTGATGTAGTTAAAAAACCAAAGAATTGGCCAAAAGGAAATAAATGGTTATTAGCTGGAGTAGGCAGGAGTTTAGACAACATGAAGAATTTGATGTGGATGAAGAGAAAGCTGCTGTTTGGATTCTGAAGATTTTTCTTTACAGAACCAAGAAAACGTATTTAGAAACAGCAATATTGTTTTAAAAACAAATTCAATGAATAAATCATTTTGACTACTATAAACACCCAAATTAACTACAAAAGACATATGAAGGAAGATACTATCTGAGTATCCAGAGAAAAAACGGATAAGTAGAAGTATGTATAGAATGGTTTTACATACACATATACATATACATACACATATATGTACATTTATATATATATAAATATATATTTGTGTGTAACAGTAGTGATCTCTAGAATGGGAAGAGGGGAGAAAAGGAAAAAAAAAGAAATTTACATAATAACTTTATTATATATTTAAAAGGAATAGCAAGTTGTACACAATAGATTTGTAGTTTCATATGCAGTCATCTTTTTTTAGTTATACTATATTATGGAAATGCTTATTTTATTCCCTAAGTGAAAAATAAAATAAAGAATTTAAAAGATCTCTCTTTAAAAAAAAAAAGTTTTGCTGAAGCTTTTTTATTTTAAGGGTTTCTTTTTAAATGGAGGTAATTTCATCAAAAGACCATAGAAATTCAGCATCAGCTAGGTTTTTTTTCTTGATTCTAACTGCTGCCCCAAATCTGTTAACAAAAAGGTAATCAAACCTTAGTCACCTCCATGGAGGGGGCCTCTTCTAAAGTTCCTTTCCCAACCCCCACCCTAAACACACACACATACATCCAGGACTCCAATTAAATATCTCCCTGGGGCTGGGGGCTGTCTGGAGTGCCAGGACTGGAGCCCTTGAAGGTTTGAGCCCATCAGTCTTCATCCAGTCAGTCTGAATGTGATGTGACACATCGGGCCAGATGTTGGCTGAGCTTAAAGAAGCACTCCCCCCCCCCCCACTTTTTCCTGACAAGTCCCCTCCCCCCTTCCCTAATCCTAGGGAGAAGTTTTACTTTAAGACAACCAAGAGAATCTGTTTCTTGGGGAAAGCTGCCCCTTCCTCTCAGACCTCCCAACTTGTACTGACCTCCACTATCCTAGGCTAAAGAATGAGGTTCCAAGTGTAAATAAAAACCTTAGTCTAGAGTATTTTCCTCTTAAAAGGGGAGGGAGTTTAACGTTCCTGCTCTACTAGTCACTCCCTATTTCATTCTGGGCAAATTACTTGGCTTCCTGGGACTCAATTTCCTCTTCTTTACAAAGTGGGGTGGTGCTAATCAAAAGACACTCCTTGCTCTTGTTGGGGGAGACATGTCAATAATTACCTACAAACAAAAGATAGACAGAATGTAGTGGAGATAATCACAGGGGGAAGGTATAATCATTAAGAGGGACCTAGAAATGCTTCTTGCAAAAGATGGGATGATTTCTAGAGCTCTTTTCATCTCCAAATATTACGATTCTCAGGTTGAAAAGCCCTCCAGAGGTCATCTTGTTATTTTGGAATTGTTTCAGTCATGTCTGACTCTTCAAGACTCTCTTTTGGGGTTTTCTTGGCAAAAATATTGGAGGGATTTCCTTTTCCAGTTGATTTTACAAATGAAAAAACTGAAGCAAACTGATTCAAAACCTAGGGTAACCCAGCTAGGAGGTGTCTGAGCAGGTCCAGCACTCTATCCACTGATTTATTTAGTTTGTTTGATCTTCCATTTAACAAAAATAGCCCTAAAAGATTTACACCAATGAGAACATGTTTAGCTTGAATTAACTTCTAAGAAAATGCTTGGTGTCCAGAATGGCACTTGCTTCCTTGGCTTCCTTCAAGTCTCAGTTGAAGTGCCATCTTGTATAAGAAATCTTCCTATTCTTCTAAGTCTTGGTGCTTGTTCTCTAAAATTACCCACTATTTATCCTGCATATATTTTGTTTGTCCATAGTTGTCTTCACCATTGGATAGAAGTTAGGTGGTGCAGTGAATAGAGGGCAGGGTCTAGTGTCAGGAAAACTCATTTTCCTGACTTCAAATGTGGCCTTAGACACTAGCTGTGTGATACTGGGAGAGTCACTTAACTCTACTTGCCTCAGTTTCCTCATCTGTCAAATGATCTGGAGAAGGAAATGGAAAACTATTCCGGTATCTTTGTTAAGAAAATCTCAAATGGGCTCATGAAGAGTTAGACATGACTGAAAGTGATTGAACAGCACCTAATGAGAGATGGAAGATGGGGGACAAAGATAAGAGAAAGTCAGAACTGTGGGCTGGTACCTATTTGCAAAGCTCCATTCAGACTGTGGGATTTTTCTTCTATTATTCTCTCTCACTCTCCCTATTCTTGAGTTTCGCAAGTAGTGGCTGTGGGGAATTTTTCTGTTTGTTTGTTTTTGGCCTATGTGTGTGTTTTCTTTCTTTGCCTCTGGGAAAATTTGGAGTCATAACAATAACCAGCTCTGGATCAGTGTCAAGCATAATTGTGTTTCCAGCTTGTCTTGATGCTGCAAAATGCCTAGCTTTCTTTGATTCAATACCATGTGCCCCCTCCTTCTCAAGCCCCCTTCGCCTCCCCAAACCAGTTACTCCCCAGAAAGCTGTTGCAGTTGATTGAGACAACAGGAACTGTCAAAGGGAAAATCACCTCAACCTGACCTCAATGGGCGTCAGGCCCAGGGACAGACAGTCTGATTGAAGTTCTGAGCAACAAGAGAGGCTGAAACAGTTGACCACTCTGGCCCATGGCCAGGCAGGACTACTCCAAGGTGACCTAGAAGGCCAGAGGAAGAATGGCCCCATCCTTCAGCCTCTTCCAAAGGCATGTGTCAATATACACAGGAAAGGAGGCTCTTTGAAAAGAAGGGAGGGGAGGGCTGTGCAGCATCCAGTACCCTCGGGCCTCTTCATAAATATGAAATCATTCCTGTAATAAACCTCATCAGAGAGCCCACAGTGGGGGTAATAGAAAGCACCCACAATCTCTGATTCATGTGGGACTGGTTTGGGCAGGAACATAGGTCCCAACAGAAACAGCTGGCTGACTAGAGGGCAAAGGTCAAGGAGGGATAGAAAAGGAAAACACACAGAAGGTGTTATCTTTTTGCTTTTTTACCCATGTCCTCTTGCCATCACTATGTCTGTGAGAAGGAATGGGGAAAGCACTTCCTGACATAGAGGGATGGATTCAAGATTCAGAAAGAGACAGAAGCCAGTGTGAGGAGCATAATGGTTGTTCCTGCTACTGGGGAGAAAGGAAGGAAGGAAGGAAGGAAGAAAGAAAGAAAGAAAGAAAGAAAGAAAGAAAGAAAGAAAGAAAGGAAGGAAGGAAGAAAATGAGAGAGAGAGAAGGAAGGAAAGAAAGAAAGAAAAAAAGAAAGAAGGAAGGAAGGAAAGGGAAGGAGAAAGGGAGAGTGAAGAAAGGAGGAAGGGAGAGAGAAAGGAAGGAAAGAAGAAAAGATTGTTTTCTAGACCTTTCTGCAGGGAACTCAGGTGGTATAGACATAGAATCCCAAGGGGGCTTGGAATCGGGAGTTCAAATCTAGACTTATGGATCTTTTTTTTTTTTTTTTTGCAAGGCAATTGAGGTTAAGTGACATGTCCAGAGTCACACAGCTAATGTTAAGTGTCTGAGGCTGAATTTGAACTCAGGTCCTCCTGTATTCAAGGCCCAAACTCTCTCCACTCTGCCATCTGGCTGCCCCAAGCATTTATGACTACTTTTTTTTTGCACATATCTAGACTCAAATTAGTGATTTATTAGACTAGACTTATTAGTGACTAGACTTATTAACTGTGTGATTTTGAGCATGTCCCTTAACCCTATTCACCTCAGTTCCCTCAGCTTGAGGCAAATAAACTGGAGAAGAAAATAGCAAACTACTCCAGTGTCTTTGCCAAGAAAACTCCAAATGGTGTTACAAAGTCAGATAGGAATGAATAACAGACCTTTCCTTAATAATCTTATCCTGTAGTAACTTTTTATTGAAATGGGAATTTTTCTTTGTTTGCTCATTTCTTCAGCTGCTCAGATGTTTCTTACTCTTTACCTATAGAGGCTTAATTCCTGAGCTTCACTCTACTGAGAAATGGAGAATTATTATTGAATGAGTGCTAGGAGAGATGGGTTGAAGGCTCTTGGTGAATGTGTGCCCTACTTACAGGGAATTCCAAGACTTTGTAGTTGAAGTAGCCAGGAGTATATTTTGAAGAGCCTCCATGGTTAGGGGGCAGAGGAGGTGGCTAGAGATTTCAATGGACCCAGAAGAGACTTCAGCGATTCTATCCCTTCCCTATTGGACTGAAATGAGCTCAGAACTTTCTTTGACTCAATAACTGCTAAAGAATGAATTTATAAAGACAAACAACTTTCAAAGACTTAACTCTAATGAATGCAGTAATTAGCCATGATTTCAATGGACCCATAATGAAATATATTACGCATCTCCTGACATAGAGGTGATGAATTCAAGATATAAAAGAGATAGAAGCCAAAGAGTTGCATTAGAGCTAGCCCTACCAATTTTTGGCACCAATAGGTGAGCCTCCTGGAAAAGGGTGTGTGGGGGTTATTGGGATTTAAGTGAGATTAGCTGCTCAGTGGGGAGATCCAGCCAATGAGTGGTCTCTATGGTTCCAGCCTGGGGCAAGATAAAGAAAAAAAGAGAAAGAAAGAAGGAAAGAAAGGAAGAAAAGAAGAGAAAGAAAGAAAGAAAGAAAGAGAAAGAAGGAAAGAAGGAAAGAAAAGAAAAGAAATATTTTGTGTGTTTTTTTATTCAAAGTGGGAAGGGACTTCAGGAATTCAGGGATAGAATTTCTCCCTCTCTTCTATCCCACTCTCTCCCCCACCATATAAGAAGAGAACAGAAGGAAGGGAAGTAGAAATCACAGATAAGCAGGTCATCTTTGAAAATCATAAGCTCAATGTATCATACACTTTAAAAGAAAACAAGTGCTATATAATATAGATTTATAGTTCCACATATATATATTCTCTTTACATAATCTATAGTATATACATATATATATATATACTCTATATATGGAAATTCTCATTTTATAAGAAGTTTGTTAAGTTCAGAATAATAAAATAAAATGGGGAGGGGGCAGAAGGAAAGACTCAGTAGGAAAGAATACTCTGCATCAAGGCTAGATGGAAGTTTTTTCTTTCAGTGGGGATTCAGTGGGGATTACCTTGCAGCAATTTCTTTTCATTCTTATCTTTTGCTTCATTCATCTCATTTCTTTTTTCTTTTCTTTTTTTTTTCCTGAGGCAATTGGGGTTAAGTGACTTGCCCAGGGTCACACAGCTAGGAAGAGTTAAGTGTCTGAGATAAGATTTGAATTCAGGTCCTCCTGATTTCAGGGCTGGTGCTCTATCCACTGCGCCACCTGGCTGTCCCCATTTGTCTCATTTCTAAATGTGTCTGAGGTAGGGATGGTAGCCGAGTTTGTCTACAAACTTTTACTTTGCCATTTTGGAACACTTTTTTTTTTTTTTTTTACCAAAATACCACAAACAATTCCTAAATGTTTGTCTATCTCTCCTTATCCCCTCCCCTTCTTTTTCTGTCTCTGTTTCTGTCTGTCTCTGTCTCTCTGTCTCTTTCTCCCCCCCCCCCCTTATGTAATGTATATCCACTTACATTTGTTAATGTGACCGTTCATGTTCTTTTTGGACTTAGTATAAAGAAACCTGAATTTGAGGTCACAGGAAATGGATTCAAATCCCAGTTCTGACATGTACAACTCAAAGTAAGTCATATATGCTTTGTAGGCTTTAGCTCCCTCATCTGTAAAATGACAGATTGAGACCAAATAATCTCTAGGGTTCCTTTGGATCTAATATTTTACAGCTCTATGGCTTTGAACAATTCCTTGAAATCTGAGGTATAGTCAGATTTAAGAACAGAACAATAATAACCAAAGGCACACTTTTCTGAGATTGTACTTTGATGAAAGCCACAGTTCTAAAGTAGGTTTCACAATTTTTCTTTCCGTTCTATCTGAGATGTAGTTTCTGATTCATGTATCAGTCCACTCCCTATTGCCTTTAACCTCCCTTTCTTGTATGGAGGAATGTTACCGTCCTGGTAGAAATCTCTGTAATCTTTCTATTCTCTGCATTCCTAAAATCTAGTTGAGCCCAGCTGGGAAGGATTCCTGTCTACCCTGATTTTATGCCCCACCCCCTGGAAGCCTCCGAGAATTGGACCACACCCACTCTAGGTGGCCAATTAGTATTTAAGAAAGGGAAAGGGAAAAAAGGTAGTAGAATTATGACTTTTTTTTTTGGAGTAACTTTCATCCCCAGACATAGAGAACCTATCAAGACCAGAAGTCCAGGCCACTGACCCACTGAGCTTCTCTGGGGGTCCAAATGGCTTTCTTGAGCTAAATACTAGTTTTTGTAAACTTTCAGAGAATTGCAGATTTTTTTGAGCCAAAAGAGATCTCAGTGACTACCTAGTACAATCCATGCAGGAATATGTCTGGTTAGTGATTATCCAACCTTTGTATAAAGACTTCCAACAAGGAGAACTTGCTCTTGTTCTCCCGCCACCCCTCCCCTAACTCCTAGACTGCTTACTCCACATTTGGACAGTTCTGTTAGAAAGTCTTTCATTACCTGTCACCAGGTCCAAATTCATCTCTTTATAACTTCCACTGGTTTTGTCTTCTGAACCAAACTCCACAAATCAAATTCCTCTTCTATATGAGCTAATAAAGCATTGTAGACATGTGAATCATTTTATGTATGTCCCCCCCGGGGCATTTAGGGTTAAATGACTTGTCCAGGGTCACAAAGCTAAGAAGTGTCAAGTATCTGAAAACATATTAGAACTAGGGTCCTGTTGCAAAGTCTTTTTTCTTTTGCTGAAATTTGTCAACATCATCATCATCATTGTCATCATAATTCATATTTCTAGAAGCATCCAGATGATGCAGTGAATAAATTACAGCTTTTCTCTTCCCATCTTCTTCCAAGTCAGGAGGACCTGAGTTCAAATGGAGCCTCAGATACTTAACATTTCCTAGCTGTGTGACCCTGAGGTAAAGTCACTTAACCTGAATGTCTTGCAAGAAAGAAAACAAATATCCTTTGACTATAGGTACCTTGGAGATATTATGGGTTCAATTCTAGAGCACTGAAATAAAGTGAAGGGGCAGCTAGATGGCCCAGTGGATAGAGCACCAGCCCTGAAGTCAGGATAGACCTGAGTTCAAATCTGGCCTCAGCCACTTAACACTTCCTAGCTGTGTGATCCTCTTAAGTCACTTAACCCCAATTACCTCAGCAAAATAAATAAATAAAGTGAATATTATAATAAAATGAGTCATATGAATTTTCTTATTTCCCAGTGCATATAAAAATTACATTTACATTATATTATAGTGTATCAAGAGTGCAATGGTATTATGACTGATCAGGGCTGTAGTTGCTGAAGATTGAGATGACTGTGGCAATTTCTTAGAATAAAACAATGAAATTTACCTCATCGATTGATGAATTTCTTTCACTTAAACACTTAGAGACTCTTGTAGGGTTATCATTTGATTTAATTTCAATATTGTTGTGTCTCAGGGAATAGGAGCAGAAGGAGAGAGATGGAGATGGAGTGGGGTGTGGTATGGTGGTGGTAACAGCTAGTGAAGCAGTTAGAACACATACCATTTAACCTTAGGTTTACAGTCTTATATGAATATGGATTGTGGTGCCCCAAAACAATTATAATAGTAACATTAATAATACTAATAGTAACAGTAATAAGTGATCACAGATCATCATAACAGGTATAATAATAATGAAAAAGTTTGAAATATTGTGAGCTACCCAAATGTGATAGAGACATAATGTAAACACAATTGGAAAAATGTCATTGATGGACTTGCCCGTTGCCCCAAACCTTTAATTTGTTAAGGAAAAAAAAACAAAAAACAGTATCTGCAAAAGTGCAATAAAATAAAACATGGCTGTACTAATTTTTGCTTTTAGAAAATATTATCACATTTAGCTGTCCTCTGCGTCTAACAAAGATCAAGTTGGTCCATCAGAAAGAATGGCAATTCTTTCTCTGGGCACCAGGCCTCTGAATGGAGTGTCCACTCTGACATTAGTGACCCCAGGGATCCCCACAGTAGAATAGACTGGCATGACTGGGGGGACAGAAGTAATATTATTTTGTCTTCTAACATTCCTCCAAAAAAGGCTTCGTGATGTTGGCAATTAGAAAGTCCATTCTTTAGTTTTATAGCTTGGAGGAGCTCAGAGTTTATCATTTCAACTCCCTCTTTTTAGAGCTGAGGAAAGTGAGAGAGAGTTTCTATTAGTAGGACTTGGTGGAGATAAAATTTAACTGTAGATTTTCTGACTCAAATTCAGCTCCTTACCATGGCCCGCTCACCACCTCTGGATAATAGTTGCAGGGGAGCTGTCTTAGAGGACATAAATTCCTGCAAGAGATGATATCTTAAGGCTTCACTAGGGTATGAATGAATCTATTAGATATAACAGGGAGGAGGGGCAAGGAGAAAAGAATGTCCAGAAAAGAAATATCTGGGAGCCACTGAATACAAACTCTCTTGACTATAATTTTGCAGGGAGCATGAAGAATGTTCTTCCTAAGGGAACCTTCTTTATCATCCTCACACATCCACCACCCCAGTTCAGGTCCTTATTATCTGGACTATTTCAATAGCCTTCTTATTGGACATCTTGCTTCAACGCCCTCCCTATTCCAATCTATCCTTCTTTTAGTTGACAGAATGATTTGGGCTTCTCTATTCAATATACTCCCTTGATTATTCTGGAGTAGACTTCTAGAAGCAAATATAAAAATTTAATGTAGTTTACAATTTGCCTCTTTCCTACCTTTCAAGTTTTTCTATACTATTTTATTCCTCTCTCTGGTTGATTTAGTCCTATTGGCTAACTTGCTGTTATTCCAATATGGCATTGACTATTGACCAAGCTGTGCCTCATACCTAGAATGATTTTTCCTCTTACCTCTGCCTCTTAGTTTCCTTAACTTCTTTTGATACAGCTTAAATTTTACTTTCCAAGTCCCCTCAGCTGCTGGTGCCTTTCCCTCTGAGATTACTTCCCATCTCCTTTGTATTTATTTGAGCTGCTTGTGGACAGGTACTATTTTTGTTTTGAAAATTTATTATTTATTTATTTTAAACATTCCTTTTTTAAAAAAAAATTTGAATTCCAAATTCTTTCTTTCTCTCCAACCCATCCCCCACTCACCTAGAAGACAAACAACATGCTATCAATTAAATATATGAGATCATGCAACACATATATCCTAACTGGCCGTATTTTAAAAAAGAAAAAAGGCAAGAAAAATAAAGAGTGACAAAATGATACTTCAATTTGCTTGTAGAGTTCACCAATTCTTTCTGGAGGTGGACAGCATTCCCCTGGAATCATCCAGGTAGAGACTATTTTTATCTTGATTGAACCTATTTGACTTTCTGGGGCTTTCATATTCCATCCTATTTACTCTTAGGAAGACAGAGAAAAAGATTGAGAATATAAGCTCACCTCATTTTTATAATCACAGAACTTTAGTTTAGAGGTTTTCTAATTAAGGTACAAATTAAGGAAGGAATGATTTCTTTAAGTTAGCAGCCCTTCTCCCAAAAGAGACATTCTTCTGCCCATAGAATCTTTCTTGGGCCCTGGGTTACCCTGTTCCCCAGCTGTGGCCCAGGGAGGAGGGACTGTGATCAGATCAGTCTCAGGAAGGAACTGATAAGCCATTTGGAGTCTCAGTCATAAGCATTTGTGATTAATATTTTGTGGGCTGGCTGCTGGGTGAGGGTTTTTCCTGACCTCAGGGAATGACTGAGTGAGTACTCACATCTTAGTCACATGTGGAAGCAATTAAAAAAAATCCCAAAACTAAAAGGGCACTTTAGCTTGGGGGTGGGGATAGAGGGGGGCTTTTCTACAGAAATTTGAGATGAGCTTAGGGAAAAATAAACAAGGAGGACCCAAGGAACTAAGAAGTTGCTTGATTATAGAATCATATGATCCTGTTGGAGGAAGCTGATCAGAACCCAAAAAGGAAAATTTAAGAGAGTCCTATCTAAATAATTTGAAGTCTTGAAGTCTCACAACCAGTCATTGCAAAGAGTATGGTCAATGTGGACTTAACCATAAAATTGGTTTCCTGGATAGAAGGCTTGATATATTTAGGGATGTTAAGTAATACCCAGAGCTGGGAAGAAAGAAAAAAGCATGGTGTTAAGGCATCTATTTTTGTCAGTGGCTCAAACATCCCTAGGCAACCAAACTTCCTTTCAGTTTGACATGCAGTCTCCCCTTTGGAATTCAGATCTCAGACCCTGGAATGGCCAGGAGTGTGAGCATGAGAATGAGGCCAGTCGGCTTTAGGCTGCAGTGGCTGGCATCATGGGAGACAAAAGGACCTGGATCCAGTGGGCTGTGAGAAGCAAAAAGTGAAGGTTATCTAAAAATTGGCTGGAAAAATCTTCTTGATTGGCCATCAATGTCCAGAAAGCCTCTCTTGCTCTAAGTTCATTTTTCTGACTTTTTTCAAGTCCCAGATAAAATGCCTTTCCCAATTCTCTTAATTCCATTGTCTTCCTTCTGTTTTGACTGTCTCTGATTTATGCTGTTTATATCTTATTTCTACAATAGTTGTTTGTATGTTGTCTCCAGAACTTGGCACAGTGCCTGCCACATAGTAGGTGTTTAATTAATGCTTGTTGACTGACAAACAAAGAAGGTAATTATGGAATGAAAGAGAAAGGGGACTTTATAAGAGGTAATAGCATAGTGGATGAAAGGAAGTCAGAAAAATTTGACTTTAAATTCTGTGTCTGATATATACAGATTGTGTGATCAGGGGCAAAATACTTTACACTGCAATGTTTCAAGCAAGTTTCTCCATGGGATTCTTTACTTTTATTGTGTCATGGTCCCATTGAGCAATATGGTGAAGCCTGTGGGCCCCATAACAGAAGATTGTTTTTAAAAAACATAAAATAAAATACAGAAGAAATTAATTCTATTAGTTATTAAAATATTTTTTTAAAATTTCCCCAATCCTATGTTAAGAACCTTTGCCTAAGGCTATAAATTATGGAGATACTGATCTTCATTCACTTGAGAGAATTCCCTACAGTCATGAAATCATATTTAGACAAAAAAAAAATGAAATGCAAGAGTCACCTCACTTGCAAGCATAGAGTCTTTTTTTTAGTAAAAAGAAGGTTTTCATAAGCACTAATACTTTCTACCCCTCTCTTACTCCTTGACTCTGCAATCTGATTTCTGGTCTCAACACTCAACTGAAATGGTTTTTTCCTAAGTTACCCATTTTAATTTCCAAATCTAATGGTCTTTTTTCAGTACTCATCCTTCTTGACCCCTCTGCACCATCTGACCCTTTAAGCACCATTTGATAGATCTTTTCTCCAGATTTTTATGATTTTATTTTCTCTTGCTTCTTCTCCTACCTGACTGCTCTTCAGTCTCCTTTGCTCTCTGTTTCTCTTTCTATCTCAGTGTCTCTGCCCCTGTCGGTCTCTGTCTCCATTTTTCTCTGAATTTGTCTCCGTTTCTCTGTCTCTCTGTTTCTGTCTCTATTTCTCTCTCCTGCTCCCTCCCTTTCTCCCTCCCTTTCCCTATCCTTCCCTCCTTTTCTCTCCCTTCCCTCCTCTCTCTCAACCTTCTTCCCCTTCTTTCCCTCTCCTGTCTTTTTCCCATCCTCTTTCCCTCTCCCCTTGTCCTTCTTTCTCTCTTTTTCCACATCTCCCTCTTTTTCTCTCTCTTCCTCTCTCCTTTTTCTCTATCTGTCCATCTCCCTCTCCCTCCTTTCCTTACCCAGGATCACAGAGAGCATTCTGTTCACTGAACCATTTAGCTAGATTGGAGGAGGGAGAGACTGAAGACAAGAAGACCAAAGCATGAGAAACTGAGCTGGAATAATAGCTGGATGATTCAGTAGATAGTGCACTGGATCAGAAGCCAAGAATATCTGGGTTCAAATGCAGTCTCAGACATGAGCTGTGTCACCCACCTTCTAGTATAAAAGCTCTTTTTAAAAAATAGTATTTCATTTCCCCAAATACATGCAAAAATAGTTTACAACATTCACCTTTGCAAAACCTTGTGTTCCAAATTTTTCTTCCCCCTCCCCAAGACAGCAAGCAATTCGATAGAGATTAAGCATGTGAAATTCTTCTAAACATATTTCCATATAGCCTAAAAGCTCTTAATGCTAAATAGAAGAGCTTGTATTTTCTCCTAAAAACAACTGGAAGTTCCTATAATTTCTTGAATAAGGGATTGACATGGTTATTATGTCTTTCTTAAAGAATATTAATTTGGCAACTATATATGGAAAATAGATTGGAAAGAGGAGACTTGGATGCAGTTGTTGCAATAGTCCGGATGAAAGTCAAGTGGTGTGAAGAGGGTACAAGGTTGAGCTAGGAGAGATTGAGAAAGTAGACTTGATGAGACTCGGAAGCTCATAGGATATGTTGAGTTTTATTCAACAGTGAGTGAAAAATCATGGGACACTTCTAGCTTGGGAATCTGTGTGATTGAAAGAATGGTGGTTCCTTGGATAGAAATAAGAAAGGACAAGAGGAGAGATATCTTAGGGGGAAAATAATAATTTCTGTTTTGGACACAATGAATTTGAAGTGCTTTGGATACATCTAGATGGATGTATCAGACTTTTGGAGAAGCAAGATTGTATCTCAGGATAGAGATGGGAACTTGATGTATAAATATGGGAGGCATTTAGGAAGAATAATTATGGAATGTTGATGAAATCACTGGGAAAGTAAAAGAAAGACCAGGGTAGAGCCTTAGGGTATACTCTTGCCATAAATTGAAACATTTGAAAGAAATTTCATAGGATCATTGTGTTTTAGAGGTCATCCAGCCTAATTTATCAACTTCCAATGCCGGAAGATCTTTTGTAATATCCCTGACAAGCTGCCATCTTGCCTCCTGCCTCTGCTGGAAGGCTCACCAATTGATGAGTTAGCCCATTCCTGTTTATGACAATTCTAATTGTTAGAAAGTTCTTCCTTTTTATAGAACCATAACATCTCTCCACTGGGCACAGGGAAGGGTCAGTTGGGAAAGGAAACATTTCAGGAAAGGCTCTTTACACCAGGATGTCCCAGAAGTCTTAACTTTTAAGATCTTAGAAAGGGTTAGAGAAGTGAATTCTCTAGCTCTCACCCCCTTTCTCTTCTGACCTTTAAAAATACTGAAGTCCTGGGGACCTAACTGAGAGAAAGGAATAAGGAATAGTCCTAGGGGCAGGGGAGGCCAGCTTGGGATGCTAATTAACACTCCTAAGCTTCTTTACTTACTCCTTATCTTAGCTGCTAGTGAGTTGCTAAGTGGATCCCAAAGCAAACTGCTTTCAGAAGTCTGCTTTACTAGTGGCTCCAGGGGGCCGTATGTCTACCGAAGGAATTGGAGACCCCCACCCAACTCCCTGCTGTGTCCTTCTTCCTCCACAGCAGGCACTAGGAACACAATCCATTGACGCCATTTGTTTAATGTAGGTGATTAATAAGGAAAATAGAAAAGCTTGGCTTCCAGACCCCCAGCAGGAAGGGACAACTGCCACCAAATAAATTAGGAATATGTCCCGGAAGTAAGGCTCTTGGGCAGGGTTTCCAAAGGAAACGAGGAGGCTTTCTGACAGTGGAAAGGGCACTAGATTAGAATTTAGAAGACCCTGGCTTGGCCACTTTCTTATGTGAACTGGGCAACTCTTCCAGACTTTAAAAATATTTATTCATAAAATAAAATTTGTTATTGTGCTAAGTCATTTTCAGTTGTGTCTAATTCTTCATAACCTCATTTCGGCTTTTCTTGGCAAAGATACTGGAATTATTTGCCATTTCCTTCTCCAACTCATTTTTACAGATGAGGAAACTGAGGTAATTGGTGATTAAGTGACTTGCCCAGAGTCATACAAGATCCTTCAGCTCTAAATCTATGATCTATTCTTCTGCATCTATTGAGATTATCATGTTTTCTGTTAGTTTGATTATTAATATGGTCAATTATAGCAATAGTTTTCTTGATATTGAATAAATTTTGCATTCCTGGTATAAATCCCACTTGGTCATAGTGTATTATCTTGCTGATAAATTTTGTAATCTCTTTGTTAATATTTTATTTAAATTTTTTGCCTCAAAAATGTTTGTAGCAGCTCTTTTTGTGGTAACAAAGAATTGGAAATGAGTAAATGCCCACTGGGGGATGACTGAACAATTTCTGGTATATGAAAATAATAGAATGTTACTGTTCTGTAAAAAATAATGAACAAGCTAATTTTAAAAAGGCCTGGAAAGATTTACATGAACTGATGCTGAGCAAAACAAGCAGAACCAGAAATACATTGTACACAATAACAGCAAGAATGTGCAATGATCAACTATGAAAGGCTTGGTTCTTGATTCAGTGATTCAAAATTATCCCAATAGTCTTTGAACAGAAAATGCCATCTGCATTCAGAAAAAGAACTAAAGAGACAATGTAAATCAACACATGCTATATTCACTTCTTTTTTTCTGTTTTTTAATCTCTCCCATGGTTTTTCCTGCTTGCTCTAATTTTTCTCTCCCAACATAATTCATAAAGCAATGTTTTTTTAAAAACAACCAAAAAATATAATAAAGCAATGTGTGTTAAAATAAATTTTAAAAATTAAAAATAATTTTTTGCCTCTATATATTAGAATTTTCTTTCTCTATTTTGGCTCTTCCTGGTTTAAGTATAAGTACTATATTTGTGTCATAGAAGGAATTTCTTTATCTTTTTTTTTCCAAATAGTTTAGATAGTATTGGAACTAATTGTTCTTTAAATGTTTGGTAGAAGTGTAATCCATCTGGCCCTAGAGATTTTTTTTTTTTTTAGGGAGTTCATTAATGACTTGTTCAATTTCTCTTTCCAAAATGGGACTATTTAAGTAATTTATTTCCTCTTCTATTAATTTGGGCAATCTATATTCTTTAAAATATTCATCCATTTCAATTAGATTGTCAGATTTGTTGGCATATAGTTGGGCAAAATAGCCCCTAGTCATTGCTTTAATTTCTTCTTCTATAATCTACTCTTTATACCCATCTTCCCAAGGGGTTACACATATTCTGAGCACTAGCAATAAGAATATAACATTGAGAAGTGGACTGACCTGCCAGAGGTCATAAAGCCATTTTGTTTCAAAATAAAGACTCAAAATCAAGTCAGCCCTCTATTCATTATACCTTTCTGGGTTTTAATGTCCCTAAAACCCTAATAAAAGATTATGAAATTACAAAGCTTAAACTTCTCTGAAGGGATGTTTTGGAGCTAGTTTGAACTGTTCTTTGTTGCTGTTGTTTTTGTTGGTTTGCCATTTCCTTCTCCAGCTCATTTTATAGATGAGGAAACCAAAGCAAAGAGACTTTGCTTACTTGCCCAGAATTACACAGATAGGAAGTGTCTGAAGCTGTATGTGAACTTGGGAAGATGAATCTTCCTGATTCTAAGCCCAGTGCTCCATTTACTGTCACCTAATTGCCCCTCTAAATATATGAGAAAGCCCCAAATAGAGACAGCCTTAGATCTGGAAACAGGGTCAGGAAAATGCCACCTCTGAAAAAGGAATTCAACATAAGATAAATGAACTTGGCCAGGGCTGTAGAAACTAGTTAATCTAACTGTAATGATCGATCTTGACTCAGAAGAAATGAGGAAACATACCTCCATGCTTCTAGTTGAAAGGTAGGGATGAGCTGTTGCAAAGGTTGTTAGTTATTCAATGTGATGGTTTTGTTTAACGTTTTTGTTGTCAAAGGAAGGGCTCACTCAGAGTGGGAAGGAGTGCAGTAAAGGGGTTTAAATAGGAATGGAAGTTGCTGCCCTATAACAAAACACATCAATAATTTTTTAAATTGCAAAGTTAAAAAGAAAAAATGAAAGAAAGAAAAATAATGGAATGATGTGTGAATGGGCTTGCAAATTAGCTAGAGCATTTCCTGAAATCTCCCTAAGGAGCTACAAATCTAAAGCTCAGTTGATTATTCTTTTCTTTTAAATCTGCTAAATTTGTACTTTTACAAATTAAAAGTAGTAAACCCAGTTCACTTTTACATCAAGTTTTATGGTTTACAGAAGCCTTCCTCATTATCACTATATTGTAGGTATTTCAAGTATTATTTCCATTAAAAGATAAGGAAGCTGGATCAGAGACATTAAATGTGTTGTCATGGTCATATAGCTAGAAGAAAGGTCTGAATCCCCATCTTTGCTACTCCAGCTCTAGCAGTCCTATCCACTATACCACACTGACTCTCTTTTATTATAACTGAAACAAAGAGCCTAGAAAAAGAGGAACAACCAAATCACTATTGATCAGAGAAATACAAATTAAGACAACCCTGAGGTACCACTACACACCTGTCAGATTGGTTAAAATGACAGGAAATGATAATGACGAATATTGGAGGGGATGTGGGAAGGCTGGGACACTAATGCATTGTTGGTGGAGCTGTGAACGGATCCAGCCATTCTGGAGAGCAATTTGGAACTGTGCTCAAAAAGTTATCAAACTGTGCATACCCTTTGACCCAGCAGCATTTCTATTGGGCTTATATCCCAAAGAGATCATAAAGGAAGAAAAGGGCCCCACATGTGCAAGAATGTTTGTGGCAGCCCTTTTTGTAGTGACTAGAAACTGGAAACTAAGTGGATGCCCATCAATTGGAGAATGGCTGAATAAATTATGGTATATAAATATTATGGAATATTATTGTTCTGTGAGAAACAACCAGGAGGACGATTTCAGAGAGGCCTGGAGAGACTTGTATGAACTGATGCTGAGTGAAATGAGCAGAACCAGGAGATCATTATACACAGCAACAACAATATTATATGACAACCAATCCTGATGGACATGGCTCTCTTCAACAATGAAATGTTTCAAACCAGCTCCAATTGTCCAGTAAAGAAAGCCATATACACCCAGAGAGAGGGATGTGAAATGTGGACCACAACATAACATTTTCATGCTCTTGATTGATGTTTGCTTGCATTGTGTTTCCTTTATCTGATTTTTCTTTCTTGTAGATACAATTTTTCTTGCACAACAATAAGTGTGGAAATATGTATACATATATTCGATTTGTCAAGTAGTTTAACATAATTAACATGTAGTGGATATCCTGCCATCTAGGGGAGGAGTGGGGAGTAGGGAGGAAAAATTTGTAACAGAAAGCTATGTAAGGGTTAATGTTGAAGAATTACCTATACATATGTTTTGCAAATAAAAAATAAAATTAAAAAAAAAGAAAAAGAAAAATAGGAGCAAAAAGTAAAGATTTGTCAGTGTTTGTTAAACTGCCAGACAGAAAGACAGACAGATTAGACACTGTCTGTGCTTGACTGAAACTAGAACCCACCTGGTCAAAAGAATAGTATGTTCCATAATAAAGAAGGTCAATCTTCCAAGATCAGCCTCAGCCAGGACAAATTAGTTCCTCCAAATCCCTTTGTTCTGCTTTGGTGTTAATGAAGCAATCTTCTCCATGCTAATTCAGTTTTCCAAGTAGCTGGATATTCAGAATGCTGCCTTTATTGCAGTAGAGTGGTAATAAAGTGATCTATTATTTCTGTCATTCACTTCCTGTGTAACTTTGGACAAGTAAGTTACTTTCCTACTCTGTACCTCATTTCTACAAAATAAGAGAATTATACCAAGGATTCACCTCTAAACTCCCTTCTTGCTTTAAATCTGTGGTCTTTTCTGTTGTTTTTCAATACTAAGATGAATACTTTTGTGATATAGTTTGCTCAACAACATCATGTGGGTTTTCAAACTAACAAATAATATGTAAACCTTCAAATATGAATAAAATAAATACATTAGCAAATAAATAAATAAGGCACTTGGTGATACAGTGGATAGAATGCCAAGTCTGGAGTCAGGAAGAGCTGAATCCAGATTCAAATCCAGTCTCAGATACATACTAGTTGTATGTGACTTTGAGTAAGTCATCTAAACCTACCTTCCTTAGTTTCCTCATTTGCTAAACAAGCTGGGGAAGGAAATGACATATCATTTCAATATCTTTTCTAAGAAAACTCTAATTGGGGTCATGAAGATTTAACAACAAATGGTAAGAAGTGTTTCCTTTAAGAAAAAAAAAAGATTGCTAGTGATTCTGAATATTCTGAATCAGTTTCTTTGTGCCTCCTCATCTCTGGGAGAGCTGGTAAAATCAAATGACTGAGTTTAGATTCAGATCTACCCTGAGGTGGACCCCATAGTCTAGGTGACTATCCTTCAAAAAGCCCAGCCTGAGTATTGTCCTGGCACAGTTAAGTATGGTCTTGTGATTTGAATGTAAGGAAAGAAGGAAGGAAGGAAGGAAGGAAGGAAGGAAGGAAGGAAGGAAGGAAGGAAGGAAGGAAGGAAGGAAGGAAGGAAGGAAGGAAGGAAGGAAGGAAGGAAGGAAGGAGGAAAGGAAGAAGGGAAGAAGGGAAGAAAGGGAGGGAGGGAATCTTCCAGTTGACCAATTCCAGGCCAGCTTTACTCACAGAGGTTGTCTTTACTTCTCCAAGAAGATCATGATATTGATGAGGTCCTGATTGGTGTATTGAACAGAGAGAAACTAAAGAATTGATCCCTGAGGCAAACAGGGAGAAAGCACTAATAGAGATCAGTTTAGTTTAGCTTCATGGCCCTACTCTTTGAAGAGGTTGTTCAGTCTTAAATCCATCTTAACCCCTTGAGACCCATCCTCTGTAGAAGTCTCCAGCAGTCTTACCTTGCCATGCTCTGTAAGAAATCTCAGTCATGTCCCTAACATTAAATTTTTCCTATAAAATCTACTTATTGGCCATTCCATGGCTTGCGCCTTCCTTTGGGTCACTCTGCAACAGTATACTGCCAAGTGATGTCTTTGCCCTTACCCTTCCCCCATGCCACATGGTATCTCTCCTAACTCCACTATGTTTTCCAGCACCACTTCTCCTCCTTATAGCTAGCTAACTCTTTTTGGATGCTATGTCTCTTTCAAGAAAACCCCTTTCTATGCTCTCCCAACTCTTTTATATTTACCATTCCTGGTGTCTATTCTATCCCTTCATTTTGTCTATCCCTTCCCCTAAATAAATCTACTTTTTGCCAAAGAGAAATGTGTGCACTCTTCACATGACCAAAACCCCATCATTTGGTATAAAACCCCACACCATAAACTACATCAACATAAAGAAAATGATGGCATGACATACAAGTGAATGGAATTGAAGTGAGGGAAGGCTATGCAAGGTTACCTGCCTCACTTTCTCCTCCAGAGCCAATAAGACTGGAGATGGCCCTGGATGAAGTAGAAAACCTTGGCCTTTTAAAACTAAGGCAGGTCCTAGGCCAAGTACCATTTGGCCTTTTTTTTTTTGGATCCTGATTAATTCAGATTGAATGTAAATAGCAATTATTTCTGCTTTGGCCCGAAACCTTGAGAGTCTTTCCCTCCCAGATTTATTTATTTATTTAGATTTTTTTGACTAGGTGAAAGAGGACATCCTTTGCCTCAGTTGCTACCCAGCCTTAATCACTGAATGGGTACAACCTCAGTTAAACTGAGACCTGTTGAAGATCTTAGCTTAAAAAAGGCCAAGTTTGGGGCAGCTAGGTGGTGCAGTGGATAAAGAACCAGCCTTGAAGTCAGGAGGACCTGAGTTCAAATTTGATCTCAGACACTTCCTAGCTGTGTGACCCTGGGCAAGTCACTTAACCCCAATTGCCTCAGCAAAAAAAAAAAAAAAAAAAGGCCAAGGTCCTCCCATTGCATCCAGGACCATCTCTAGTCATCCTGATCTATATCTTGCCACTGGACCCAGATGGCTCTGGAGGAGAAAGTGAGACAGGTGACCTTGCACAGCCCTCCCTCGATTAAATCTAATTCCCTTGGATGTCATGTCACCTCCCTGATGTCAAAGTCTTCTCTGAGAAGGAAAACAACCTCTGTGATTTCATTGATATGAAGAACTTCCAACTTTCACTATCAATTCACCACCAAAACTATAGTTAATAAAGAGCTGTTTAGAGTTCTTTGAGGTTAAATGACTTATTTATATTCACAGTCAATGTGTCACAGGTAGATTTGAACTCAGACCTTCCTTCCTAGCTTCAGAGCTACAACTTTCTGCCTTTCTCAGTTAAGCATAGATTGCATCATATTTGGGAATTTAGTAAAACTACAGACTAGACCTTTCAACTGATTTATAGATCTGACCCTAATCTCAAGGAGTTAATCTCAAATTGATTGTTCAACAACCTGGATTCTGAGAATGATTGATTTCTTTGGCCCTTCCTTCCAATCCCATCCCTATTTAAGTGATGATTCAACAAGAAAAGCCCATGGTCATCATGACGTCTCCCAATATGACCTGGGATGGGCTCTTTTAAATAGTGAAAAATCCACCAAATCTCAAAAAAATTTTTTTTTTATTTAGAAAATGCTGACAGTTTGACAGGACATGAGACATCTTGTGGCATTATATTTCATACCATTCCCCCCCCACCTTGCCTTTCATTTAAAAAATAAACCTGCTAACAAGCTATATGACATATAGATATATATTTTTTTCTTACAGACACCTGCCAAGATTAAATACTCTCCTCATATTTTTTTTCATTATCTCTTTTAAATCAAAAATAAAGATTTTTGCTGATTTTGTTTTTTCTTTTTTTTTCAGAGTGAATGTGAGAGTAAAGAAAAATAACATGTTCAAACACTTTGGGTTATTCAGAGGGACACAAGCACATCACGAAGGCAGACACCAGAGAAGGGGGGGCATTGGCATTGACCTGCCTGCCGGCAGTCCACAGTGGGAGCTGGACTCAGGCAAAGGTCAGTCACCCCTTTCAGCTTGCCTGTTTGGTCACAGGTATGACCACCACGAATACGACTGTGTAACCGGACTCACAGAGTTGACTTTGGCCACTCAGAGAGCTTCTGAGCTGCTCCTCATCCCTCCTCTCCTTGAGCTCCCTTTCCTAAGAGAGTCCCACTTCCAAGGACTTGCTTATCCCCAGAGAGCAATTCGGTTGATCTTGGCACATTGAAGACACCAAGGATAAAGGGAGTCCCCTCCCAGGAGTGGGGCTCTGGCACCTTTAAAATCACTGCCCTAGGAGTGGTGTGGACAATGTCAGAAGGCCACGGGGCAGCATGAGCTGGGCAGGGCTGAGCTGGGCTGAGGCAGGTTGGGCTGGAGACCATCTTAAGACAGCATCCTTTTTCTATCTCTTCTAGACGATGGCAGTGGTGAGGAGGAAGAAGAGTGGCTGATGACCTCTTGAGATCTTCACCCTTAGAGCTAGTGCCTGGAAATACCCCTTAACTCAGGGGAAAAGGTGCTTTTGGAATATTTGGTTCATCCTTGTGTGTAGTTGGTCCTGTGTGCAAGAGGGCAGGAAGGAATCCCAATAAATCGGTTCCCTTGATGCCAACATGGGTGAGCGACTGTAGTTGGTCCCCTTAGTTAGATGGAGTCATCCATAGGTAATGGGCACATGAAGCCATTGGGGTGTCATGGCTCAGTCTTGAGATGAGATCTGCTCCTCCTAGACCCTTGTGGATAGTAACATGGGCATCCCTTCTAAGACCTAGACAAAGTAGGATGTAGCATCCAAGGTGTGCTTTCTTGGGATGCCCTTCAGTATCCTATTCCAAACACTTGCCCGATGCCAGTTATCTGGGAAGAGAGCAAGCCCATTCCAGCTCAGTGATATATGTAAACGGGTGGAGAGAAGCTGCTCTTGGAGAATATGGTGTTTCAGATGCCAGAAACCTGGGTTCCCAAATGTGGCTAAAACCAGCAAAAGGCAAATTTCCAGATGTGCGGGCAGCTGGTCTGTGAAAAAGATTCACCTTTGGGTTAGCTTGACCCCACAAGTACTTCTGGCCTGTTCTTTGTCCTGTCAAATCTCAAACACTAGTTTTGGCCCAGCTGCAAAGCTGGCTAGCTACCTGTGTGCCTTATCCAAGAGCAGCAGATGAGCACTACTCGGGATGTTGTTTTTCTCTCTCTCCAAGGAAGCACTGGAGGGTGTTAGCATGAGGTCAGATGAGGGTTGTGTATATATATATGTGTGTGTGTGTGTGTGTGTGTGTGTGTGTGTGTGTGTGATTGCAAGTTTGTATATTTTGTGGATAGAGGCAGTGTGGTATAAGAAAAAGACAATTGGCCTCAGAGGAAGGAAGACCTGGGTTTCTCCAGCCTTTCAGAGTTCCAGGTATCTCTAAGACTATATGATGCAGAGAAAGTAATGATCTCTATTGGTAGGGAAAGTTCCTCACTAGTAGCTTCCTGTAGTAATGAAATCACAGATCTAATTAAAAAAAATGTGTGTACATTAAAAAAACCAAACCAAAAAAAAGAAAATTTGGCTGTAAGATACCTCTATGTATATATACATACATATGTTATATATTATATGCATAATATATATCTGTATACATATACCCATATTTTTATATTTAAAAAATTCACAATTATCTAAATGGAATGACTTTTAATCATTAATTAACATTAACTGGAAACTTCTTTAAGGGACCCAAACACATTGCAGGCTGAGAAAAGGAGGTTATTTCTTTTCTTTTCTTTTTAATGAGAAAGAGAAGAAAGAAAAAAGCAGTATGATCAAATGGGGACAGTGGCAGATGTGTTGCCATGGAGATGATGGGATGCTTGATGTGGGGCTGGGGGAAGGGTATTCTGAGATCTGAATCCCATGCTGGATATTTCTGTTCTTTCTTCCTCAAAGCCAAAGGGGGACCTTCACTAAGCTTAGAAGCCCAGGTTAAAAAAAATCCCCCAAATCCCAAACCCTAGACCTCTGCTTTGTGGTTCTGTATCCTAGTATGTATCCAAGGGCAGGGATTTTCCATTCCTTAAGGAACCATCTCTGAACCATTTTCTGCCAGCTAGTTTTTGACACCTATACACAGACAATCTGTTAGGTAAGTTGCTCCTCTGGTCTCCAAGACCATTTCTTTTTACATGTGGCCAGGATCTAAGTTGGTCCTAAAAAACAACGGTTGATTCTGCCCCATGACTGGCCTCCTATTACTTTTGGAAATTAGTTGTCATTGCTAGAAGGATGGTCAGTATAGAAAAGGCAGACCATTTGAATCAGAATGCAATCACACTGACCTTTTCTTGGAGCAGAGTAGGGTTTAGATTCCCTCTCCCTATTTCCTTTAGGGTTTCTTATAATGTGGGCCCAGAATGTAGTTGTGCTAATCTAATTTCATACCTTCTAATATTCTGATGGGTTCTTTTAAGAGACCTGGTTGGCCCCAAGTAATCTCATCAGTCACTGCAGTCACCAGGAAATCACTGGCTCCATTCTCTAGCCAATTTTCCAGAAGCAATTCTCACCTCTTCCCCTGCATTGGAGTCCCAGACCTCAATGACTGCTGTGAGGATTTCCACCTACCCTTCCCCAGCCTCTGGGGATTCTGGGCATCTCTTCTGGGATAGAATCCTGTGTGATTCTCCCTTTCTACTGTTCTATTGACACTGTCTCTGGACATGACAAACTGGTGAGAATATACAAGAAGTCAAAGAAAGTAACTTTTTAAAAGAACAGTCTTTGAAATGGGTAATTTTTTGGAAAAGGATTTTCCCCCCTGTCAACTATTCTTGTCTCCCAGGCCATCCTCTTGGCTGCCCTTTTCTGGGGCTGATTCCAAGGGATTTCCCACACCCTGTGACCAGATTCTCCCATTTATCTCAAAGGTATTTTTTCCCCTCTAGAGAGGTCTTTGGCTTTTTGTAAATGGGATATTTTAGGGAATGTGCAAATGGTGTGTACTCTTCTTGAGAATGACCCCCTTTTTCCTATCTCTTGGGAGGAAGAGATAGGACATTAACATAGTTTCTTCAGTCCTTATTCCTGTGCAGGTATTGAATGTGTGTGTGTGTGTGTGTGTGTGTGTGTGTGTGTGTGTGTTTGTGATATGTATATAAATGTGTGTTGTCTAAGACACAGAAAAATGAGACACCAATGTAAATGTGTTTGTTTTGCTATGCTAATAAAAGAAATCCAAGTGTTTTCTGTTCTAAAAAACAAGAGGCTTTGACTACCCTTTAGAATACCAAGCCCAGATTCTTTTTTTCCCTGCATCCTGTCTGTGCTCCTTCAACATGGAAGGTTGTAGGATGAGGAGGGTTTTTGCCTCAGTGAGGACCCTCATCTCCCACCCAGTTCCCAGCTCCAGGGAACAGTTTTTACATTTTTGGTTTCTTACTTCTCCAGAACAGTTCTTCAGAGGAACCTTCCCTTCTTTGTCTCCCCCTGCAGCAAATGGGATTGTGTTAAATGTCTGAAGCCTCATTTGAACTCAGGTCCTCCTGACTCCAGGGCCGATGTTCTGTCCTATCCACTACACCATATAGCTGCTCCCTTCTTCTTCTTCTTCTTCTTTTTTTTTAAAGGATCAGGGAAAATACAGGGAAGGAAAAGATGAGTCAAAGCTTCATCCTTAATCTCAACACACTGACATTCTCTATGAGCTTCTTCCCCAACACACCATGCCTTCCCTGCTTCTTGACAGCCTCTACTCTCCTAAGCCTGCACTCAACACATAGAATTCAAGTAAAGTGATTTGTAGGACTTAAGCTGCCAGGTCTTCTCACCCAGCTTCCAACTTGCTTGCTTAACAACAATAGATTAAAAAACAAAACAAAACAAAAACAAAAACAAAAAACAAAAACTAGCTGGGCTGCCTCCTGAGCTTCATTTATTTTATACTTAAAAAAATAAGGGAAAAAAACTTGTTGGAAGTTGAACCAGAGGGAAGAATGGAGCATGGGCAGGTACCAGGAGAACAGGAAGCTATCCCAGGACCAGTTGGGCCCAAGTTGGATATGACAGGGCACTGAATGCTACAGAGCCCAATATCTTCTGCCTAGGGTCCACTCACCCTGAGTCCTCATGTTGTCTAGATTCCCAGACCCTCAGAGGTTCAAGCTAACCGCCTCCCGTCTCCCCTCGACTCCTGTCTTTTATCCACTCCACTCCACCCCAACCGCAACCCTTGAGGAATTGGCAAGGCCAGCCTGGGGAAGAGGGGATGAGAAGGGCAGGGCTTTGGCTTGAAGGATTCCCCTCTTGGTGGAGAAAGGCAGCAAATGTCGGTGTGAGCGGGCACTGGCACCTCCACATCCCCAAACTGCACCCCAAGTGCCCCAGTGAAGACGGAGCAGGGAGATGGAGGCCAGCGTCCTCCTGTGTTCTGCAGTGGAGAAGGCTTTGGGTCCCAACCACTGCTTCTTGGTTTTCTCCTTTCTCCCCCACGCTCTGTAGAGGTCTGGACTGGACTTTGCCATCCTGTGGAGACTGGGCTCTGTCCTTCATCTCTGGGCAACCCTCAAAGCAGCAAGGGCCTAAAAACCTCAACTAGGATTGATTGTCTTCCACAGGCACATAGTAACACATCTGCTTGGTTTTTCCTTTCTCCCTTCCAATTCAGGATCAGGTTTTGTTAGCCCCTGGAATCTCTGGAAAAATAAAGTTGGGAGGTGAAAAGTTGACTGGACTCTGAGTTTTGTTTTGTTTTAGGAGAGGGAGGATGGGGTGGGGTGAGGAGGAGGATTCATCTTGTACCGTTTCTTCCTTTCCTTTCCAACATCAAACAAATGATGAGAATCCTGCTATAGGGGCCCGGGAGCCAGGAGCTAGGCTACTGGGGGGCCGGTAGAGCGTGCTCTGTTGGCTGGGGGGATTGGCAGGGTTCTGGGGCGTTGGAGTCCGACTGGCCTTGGGCCGGAAGAGGCTGCTCTGCTGGGTGCTGTTGTTAGCGATGGCGGCCTGCTCGGGCTCCCCTGAATCGCTCTCTGTGTAGCTGTAGGCTTGTGCCCGAGAGATACCCTTTTGCTGCCGTCTCCACGAGTTGTAGTAGGTAGGGTCACTGATGTAATGGTTGACAAATGAGTGGGCTTTTTGGTGGTTCTGGTCTACCTCATACTCGCTGTCGCTTCCCTGAGGGGACAAAGGGTTACGTTAGTGGCTAAGACAGTCAGACATTACCCTGTGGGGAACAGAGTGGGGTCCCATGGCCTACAGAATGGGGGGAGGCAGAAAGCTTGGGTTCTAGCTCCGGGTCAGCCAATGGATCACTGTATGAACCTGATCTGGTCAGTTCCTCACGCTCTCCAGCAATAGAACATTTCTCAAGCTCATAGCAATGCACTGAGGCCCAATGAGATCAAAGATATAAGGGTATTCTCTGGAACTAATCAATAAGCATTTATGAAGTGCTTGTTGTATACCAGGCACTGCGCTGAGTGCTGGGGATACAAAGTTCCTCCCCCAAGGAACTTGTGTTTTAATAGGAGAGATAGCCTATATAAATCAGAACATGCAAGATAGACTGCCAGGTCTAGAGTCAGGAAGTTGTTTGTTTGTTTCATTCTTGTCCAACTCTCGGTGACTTTGGTGTTTTCTTGGCATTTGCTATTTTCTTGGCAAAGATACTGGAGTATACTTCTCCAACAAGACCTGAGTTCAAATCTAGTCTCAGACATTTAATAGCTGTGTGAGCCTGGGTAAGTCTTCTTGTTTGCCTCAGTTTCCCCATGTGTAAAATGGGGATAATAATAGCATTTGCCTCTGAAGGTTGTTGTGATCAAATCAGATAATTATAAAGAGCTTAGTACAGTGCCTAGTACATGGTAAGCACTACATAAATATTAGTTATTATTATTATAATAAATACAGAATAACTTTAGAGGGGACAGAACTGGCAGCTGGGGCTAGGGATAGATAGAGCAGGGAAAAGGCCTCCTGGAAAAGATGGTTCTTGAATTAACTTCTGAAGGAAGCTGAGGATGTTAAGTATCAAAGGTTGGGAGGGAGACCTTTCTGGCTAAGGGTTAACAGTCATTGCAAAGCATAGTGATAGGAGTGAAGAGATTGGGTAACAGCAAATAGGCTAGTATGACTGGATCATAGAGTGCATGGAGTGCAGTAAGGATGGTAAGATGGTAAGAGGAAGATTAGAAAGATAGGAAGGTGCAAAGTTGTCAAGAGCTTTAATGTCAAACCGAGGAAGTCACTGGAGTTTAGTGAGTGGAAGGGACTCTTTTAGGAAAATCCCTTTGTTAGTTTTAATGGTAGATGGTTTGGAGTAGAGAGACTCCTCAGACAGGTGGGTCAGTTAGAAAGCTATTGCAATATATTATTGTTCTGTAAGAAATGACCAACAGGAGGATTTCAGAGAGGATTGGAGAGACTTGCATGAACTGATGCTAAGTGAAATCAGCAGAACCAGGAGAACATTATACACAGCAACAAGACTATACAATGATCAATTTTGATGGACATGGTTCTCTTCAACAATGATGTGATTCAAACCAGTTGTGCTGCGATGAAGATAGTCATATACATCCAGAGAGAGGCCTGTGGGAACTGAGAGTGAACCACAACACAGCATTTTAACGCTTTCTGTGAATATTTCCATG
>JAJPUD010004184.1:41725-52576 GCA_023553655.1 Myrmecobius fasciatus
AAAAAAAAAAAAGAAAGCTATTGCAATAGTCCAAGTGATGAGAACATGACTTTTTTGTTATTTGAGACTCTTTGTGACTCCATTTTGAGGTTTGGCTTTGGAGTAAAACAGTCTCATGGGAGCAGAGAAACAGGTTAAATTAGAAAGTCTTGATTCATTTGATGATATAATTATAGGTCTAGAGCAAAAAGGGATCTCAGAGATCATTGAATCCAACTTTTTATTTTACAGATTAAGGAGTTGAGACTCTGAGACATTCATTGCGTTGCCTCAGGTTACTACAAATTGGATACACAGATCAGGATTCAAACCCAAGTGTCCCATTCCCAAATCTTAAGGCTTTTCCCTTTATACCAGATCATCTCTTTGCTGGTCCTCAATCCCTGTAAATCAGTGTTTCCATCCATAACACAGAAGTAATTACCACAATTTGTTCCTTATACTGATGTTTCATCTATAAAGTGTGTTTAATTCCTAGGAAAAAATTGAGTATTGTCCCCTCAAATTATTCTCATACAATAATACATGGCATAGATATAGTCATTTCCTATAGGACAAAAAAATCTCCATGAGAGGCCATGTGAAATAACATAGCATACAAAAAATCAAAGATTAATGATGCATAAACTACCAGTCCCTTTCTTCACCAATCCTCACTCTTATCATCTTCTCCTTTAACTTTCTAAGTTAACATCTCTCTGCTCCCATGAGACTGTTTTACTCCAAAGCCAAACCCCAAAATGGGGTCACAAAGAGTCTCGAATAACTGTTCAATAACAAAAAAGTCATGTTCTCATCACCTGGATTATTGCAATAGCCTTCTAATTGGCCCACCTGCCTGAGGAGTCTCTCTAGCCCAACTCTTCAGCACTAAAGCTAACAAAGTGATTTTCTTAAAACATGTCCCCTCCAAAGCATCTCTGGATCCCCTGAAAGCTGAGTTAGAGAGATGCCTCAGATCCTCCCCTGCCTTACCCCATGAAAAACTCCTGCAACCATCCCTAGCCCAGAGCCCCAGCTTTTCAGGCAGCTGGTGGTGCCTTCCCAGAACAGCCAGACAATAGAAAATCCTCCTGCCCAGCTCTGCCTCCTGTTCTCCTCTCTGTGACACAATCCTGCACAATACAAACCAGCCCTTTTCATTTCATTGGCCTAGCGGCTAGCCTGGAGTGGAACAAAGAGGGGCAGGGACAATGGGATAGGGAGGAGAGACCCATTCACCATCCCCCCCATCTGGAAAAAAAATGTGGAGGGAGCCAAGTCACCTGGCTGAAGGAGACCTGGCTGGGTGGGAATGAGCCCAGAACAAAGTCATCCTCACTAAGCTGGGAGGGAGAGGATGTGCCAGGCTACAACTGCTTGAGCTAACAGTCCCTCTTCTAACATTCATTTAACCCCTAAAGCAGGGATGTGAGAAAGGACTTTAACTCTCCTGCCTCCCTCTGTCTGAAGTCCTTAGTGGCTCACAGGTCTCCGATATGATGGAAGTCTCTAATTCCTTCCTTCTGATGAGATGGAGGACCTGAACGTCTGCATCATTATTGTTGCTAAGGTCCTCCAGGATTAACTTTGCCTAGCTGTTTCCTAAGATTAGCTGACCTACTTATGCAACCTAGGAATCGGTGAACCCTTGTTACCACCAATGCTGGGACCTTTCCATGTACTCTGATGCTGACTTTGCTTAGAGCTTAAGCTCTTTGAGAGGCAAAAACTGTCTCAATTTACTTAATTCTGTGCTTAGCATTTTGCATGGTGCTTGGTACACAGGAAACACTAAACAGAAAAATTTTCACTCAGTCATTTTAGAGCTGAAAAAACAGGGCAACAAGAGAGGTAGACTGACCTGCCAATCAAACAGTGACAAGGAGCAAGGCCATCATTTAAACCCAGATTCTCTGACTTCAAATCTTATCTTCTCCATGATCCTGATCTTGGAGAAATCCCAGAGAGGCTGGAGTTGCTCTGGGGCTAAGCTCAGTTTTTGGAGGGCCTCAGGCATCTGGTCATTCCAGGATTCCAGTTATCATTTTGGGCCATTTCCCCCAACTTCCCTTCCCTCCTCCACAGCCTCTAGAAGCTTTTCCTGTAAGCCTTGGTTGAGCTGTTGTTCCACTCTTTGTGACCCCATTTGGGGTTTTCTTGGCAAAGACACTTTGCCAAGTGGTTTATTTTTTTACAGATGAGGAAACTGAGGCAAACAGGGTTAAATGACTTGCCAGGGTCACACATTGAATGAGTGAGGCTGTATTTGAACTCAGTTCTTCCTGATTTCAGGTCCAAGGACACCTTATTCACGGCATCATCTAGCTTCTCCATTAAAGGGTTATTTATTTTCAATCTATTCTCTAGTCTGGCAGACATTGTCTCCCCTACCAGAATGCCTCCTTGAGGAGGGTGGGGCAGGGATGGGATTTCTGGTGGATTTTATTTCTTTACTTTCTTTTTGTAACCCTGGGGCTTAGATCTGCCTGGAACATATTAAGCATTTAATAAATGCTTGTTGATTGATTGACATGGGGCTGGATCAGAACTGGGCAGAGCTCTGGAAGGAGACGGGGAAGAACTCCAGTTCTGGGATGACAGAGATAAGACAATGGGGGCATTTGTGGCAATACTTGCCTGAGTCTCTGAAGGGGGCAATAAGGAGGTCTGGGGAAAGCGCAGGGAGGTGGCAGGGGGGATTTAGGTCTCTGTGCAAGGAGAAAGCTGCTGGAGCAGCTGGGATGGAAAAAGGAAAACTCCTCCTTCTCCCCCTTCCCCCTTTATTAGCACGAAAGCATCGAGGCTTGGAGCTGGAGAAATGGTTGTAGCTTGGCAGGGGGTGGAGTGGGGTGGGGAAGCCTTTCTCCGCTTCCCTCTTGAGCATCTGGCACATACCCTCCTGGGAGATCACATCCCCCATCGAGAACCCCATCCGTTGGTTTGGAATGTGGGACAGGGCTTTTTATGTTCCTGGTGGGAATGGGGGTTGGGGGGAAACCCTGTGCGTGAATGGGGGGAGGGGCCCTTGCTTGTGAACAGGAGGAGGGGCTGAGAAATGAACAAAAAAGGGGAGAATCTTTATCTAACCTGCATTTGCTTTCACCCCAGCAAACTGATACCCCCCCTTTCCCCAGTCTCTGGCCAGCACAGGTCAGGCTCAAGTGGCTGCCCTGAGCTCTTTCAAACCCAAGGGAGGGAGGTCTGTCATAACTGGAGATGGTGGGGGGAGTGGGGGAGTGGGCTTTGTTTCTTACAACATCTGTTTCTTTTCAGGCAGGAGGTGGAGTGTGAGGAGGAGGAAGAAGAGAGATGGGGAGGGGGGACCAGGGGCTCCAGTGCTTTGAATCTTCTTTCTGGTGCTTTCAGCTCTCCCTCTGCTCCCCATAATTGAATTCAGCTTTGCTGTAACTCTGCACACAATAGGGGCCATTCATGGGCAGCCCTCAACCCTACCAGCCAGGCAATCGAGTGACAGCTTTCAGCTCCTGCGACTCTTAAGAACTCCTCAAAGCCACTCCATCATCGAGGAGAGGAGAGTTTGGCAAGCGAGGGGCTCCAGGGGCCGGTGGCACAGAATCCAAGCAGAGGGAAGGGAAGCCATGGAAAATAAAAGTCCCGACAAAAGGAGTGGGAAGCAAAGGGCTTCTTGTTTTGAGGCTCATCACCATATTGCTGGCTAGGCTCTCCATCAGAAAGACACACTTTCCAGTGGGTAGATGTAGGTGGGCGCAGATTGAAAGACCTTGGGGTAGGGGGTGGAGGAGGTGTCCCCCTGATATAAAGCAGACAATGGGCACGGGACTATGGAATTCTGTATGCTGTCACCCTGGCTTTCTCTCTTCAGCCCCCCTTTGCACTGGTATCCACCTTTATGGGAAGCTTTTCTCTTAATTCTAGTGCCTTTCCTCTTTATCCTATATATAACTTGTTTGTACGCATTTGTTTTTCCTATTGTCTCCCTTATTAGATTGTAAGTTCCTCGAGAATAGGAATTGTCTTTTGTTGCACTGATATCCGTCTTTATGGGAAGCTGTTCCAAACCCCTTTTAATTCTAGTGCCTTTCCTCTTTATTTCCTATTTCCCCTGTATATAACTTGTTTGTACATATTTGTTTTTCCTCTTGTCTCCCTTATTAGATTGTAAGTTCCTTGAGAATAGGAATTGTCTTTTGTTGCACTGGTATCCACCTTTATGGGAAGCTGTTTCAAACCCTTTTAATTCTAGTGCCTTTCCTCTTTCTTTTCTATTTCCTATTTCCCCTCTATATAACTTGTTTGTACATATTTGTTTTTCTGTCGTCTCTCTTATTAGAGTGTAAGCTCCTCAAGGACAGGAATTGTCTTTTGCCTTTCTTTATATCCCCAGGACTTAAGCACAATGCTTGCAAAATAGCAGGCAGTTAATAAATATTTGTTGTCTGACCTGACTTCTTAAAGGAAGTTAAAGTTAACTATAGTTGATAGAGTATGGTAGGATATTCAAAAAAGGTAGTTCGACCTTGGGTCAAATTAAGAGAGGCAATGGAGGAATGAGGAGGCAACAATTTTATAACTGTTCTCATCAGATTTCTGGAATAGGAGGTTCAGTGATGGGCTATGAGTGAAAAGAATATAATAGCTAGCATTTATATAGTGCTTTAATGTTTACAAATGGTTCTATAGATTTTATCTCATTTGATTCTTATACTATTACCAAAATATAGGTGCCATCTTTATTCCTATTTCACCAATGAATAAACAGAAACAGAGGTTAAATGATTTGCCCAGAATCACACAGCTAGGCAATGTCTGAGGATGGATTTGAGCTCAGGAATTATGTGGCACAGCAAATAGAGTGCTAGTCCAGGAATCAGAAACTAACGTTTAACTCTGGGCAAGTCACTCAACCTGTTGACTTCAGTTTTCTCAACTATAAAATGATGATCATAAATGCACCTACATCCCAGAGTTGTGAGTACCAAATGAGATTTTTGTGAAGTGCTTTGCGTAATACCTGGCACATAATAGGTACTCTATAAATGCTATAAAATGGGGAAAGGAAGAATTTTCCTAGCATTTATATATATTAGATTCTCCTGATTTTGGATCCAGAGATTTATCCATTCTACTATCTAGCTACATCAACTGCCTGAGAAGAGGGACATTGTTCCCATAACCTCTGTGGGATTTTTGATGTACTTAACCAGACTTATCTATAAGTTAGTCTGATATACTGAAGTTAGGTTATGTTAGAATTCCAGCATTTTTTCATTAAAAAATTAAAATAGGAAGTAATTTTCCTATTTTTGTCCATCCTTGAAAATACATTGTTTGATCACCATTTCACAGTCTCTGATATTTCTGAGTAAAGTGATGGAAAATTTCATTCCACTGGGGCTCAGTTCTCTTCACCTTCCACAGAAAAGAAGTCATATATATATATATATATATATACTTAAGGTTACAGAGGTGGGTCTATTGAGGCAGAGAACTAAGACTCTTTCCTTTTTGGGAATGTCTTGGGGATACATTCTGGAAGAGACAGAATTGGAGCCAAAGCCTGAAGCTGGATTTGAATTTTCCTTCTTTTTTTCTCGATAGTCCTAAATCCTACTCTGTCAGCTTCTAGGATACTTCATTGTGTTGAATACAGGGCTAGAAAATCTTTTTTGAATTATATCTAGATTTTAGATGTGAAAATATTTGTAGGTTGTCCCAAGTGACAGTCCAGTTTTAAGCCTTAATAGATCGAGACTTTTATAATAGCCGTTTGTTATATCAATACTCAATAAACTCCAGTGACTCCCTATCACTCCCAAGATCAAATACAAAATGTTCTGTTTGGCATTCAAAGCCCTTCCTGACCCTAGCCCTCTCCTGCTGACTTTTCCCATCTTCTTACACCTTTACCATTCACTGATAGTCTTTGATCTAGTGATACTGGCTCTCAGCTAGCTGTTGTCCATACAAGACACTCCTCCCAGCTCTGGGCTTTTTTCTGCCTGGAATGCCTTCAACTTTGCCTACTGGCTTCTCTGGCTTTCTTCTAAGTTCCAACTAAAATCCCTTATTTTATAGAAAACCTTTCCTAACCTTTTTATTTCTAGTGCCTTCCTTCTGTTAATTATTTCTTATTTATTTTGTACATAGCTTGCTTTGTCTATCTTTGTATATTGTCCCCAGGATGAGATTAGGAGCTTGTTCAAGAGCACAGACTGTCTTTTGCCTCTTTTTATATCTCCAGTGTCTAGCATAGTGCTTTGGCATATAGTAGGTGCTTAATTAATATTTATTGATTGCTATTTGTAAAATCGCAATAGGGTTGGATAGGGCAATCCTGTGAAAATGTGAAGGCACAGGAGCTACCTTCCTACCCTGAATTTGTTAGAAGGATAATGAACACCCACTACTGGTCTGGTCAAGGCATAGTTAGCACCTGGAACATGACAGTTGTGACCATTAAGGAAAGAAGTTTACTTGTGACAACACTTCCTTCAGAAAATAGACAAATTCTAGCATATCCATTAAGAAAAACCAGTGTTATTCCCATTGGGAATTTGATCTTTCATTCCAATGGTGCTGCTTTTACTAGGGACATTTCTTTGGGAACTAGCTCTGGAGCCTCTGACACATTCTTTTGAACAACCCCAAGGAAGACATATTTTTTTTCCCTTTGAAGGTGGAATCAATTTTCAGAAACTGTCAGGAATCCAATGGAGCCAAGTGTGGTAAATGAGGGATCAAATGTAGTATTACTGGGACATCAGTTCCTTCATTGGCAAAATGAAAATAAGGGCCAGTTCCTCAAAGGTTTGTTTTGAAAGTAGATAAGGTATCCTTGATGTCTTAATGGAGTCTTAATCTATTGCACTTTGGTTTTGGGGATGCCCCATATTTGTGAAATGCTTCATAAAGCTGAATGCTACCTAATATGAACTAATTGTAGCAATAACAATAATAATAATAAAAAATAAATTGGGGCTATAACTGCCTCTGAAAGTCAGAATTTCCAAAGAGCGGTCAAATACTATTAGTGAGAGTAATAACACTTCTAAAGTGATTTAACAGACATTTATATGGCACTTAAAACTTAGCTTGACATCCATTGTTTTACATGAGTCTAACAAATCTGTGAGGTAAGTGCTACTATTGTTGTCCCATTTTTTAAATGAGAGAAAGCACCCCAGCCCTGACTGCTGACTTCCTCTCCTGAACCACTATTTCAGAAAAGCTCCAGATACCATGATTCACTTTATTCCTTATTTTCCCACTCTCTCCTCCTTTCCAACCTCCTCTAATTGCCTTTTCTCTCTCCTGCTCCTCCTTTTCTTACTGCCTCGAAAGTTTTGAAACAGGAAATACAAACACATCCATACTCCCAAGGTTCCTTGATGGGATGTGTTGGTCCATGCACTTATGGCTCCATTCTCCATCCCTGTATTTTTCTCCAGAATGCCTCTTCCTGACTACCACTTTGCTTTATTTTGTAGTATCCCCCAGCAGAATGTAAGCTCTCTGAAGGCAAGGCTTGTCTTTGCCTGTATGTTTGTGGCCCTTGTGCTTACAGTGCTTGGTCAGTAGTAAGCACTTATGAGCTAATTCATTTATTCATATATATATTTGGTTTAAAAACCAATTGCATGACTTCATAATCATGCCTCCAACTTCAGCTATCTTGTTCATCAGCTGGTGAACATCAACCATCTTGCTGACCTACCCCTGGCTTGGAATCAGTCCAGATCAATCAGCAGCTTCCACATGACCACATTCTCTCTCTTTAAAATAAAACCTAACAAAATAACCACACAACCCACACTTAGGGCCAGTGTTGATATTAATCCTCTTTGAAAGAAAGCTTTTAAAGTTTCCAGTCCAATTACTCCCTAGAGCCTGAGGCAAGTAGAGACCATTGTAGAGTCCCCCTTTTCACTCCAAGGAATGTAATTTCGAGTTGCTTGATTTGTCAGAGTCTGAAATATATACTTAAGTCTCCATAAGCATAAGAATTTAGGGGATAGCTACATCCAAAGGTATGCTGATAAATATTTAACAATCAGTTTTCTGGGGAAAAAAGTACAAATGTCATACTTATAAGTTTTTTCTGCATTACTTACATTTCCTCCTAACACTTTCTTAATTCTAGACATTCAACCAAGCCCTGATCTGTAGCATTTGCTGATTTCTGAGGTGTAAATACTCATGATGAAAATTTAACAATTGACTCTGTTAAATGGATTTGAGCTGTTCCCTTGGCCAAATCCTGAGTAAACCCAATTAACTCAATAAAAATAAAGCTTCAGAGCATCTTTCACCTAAAGGGAAGGGCAATAATTTCCAAAAGAGTATGGTCTCATGGGCATAGAAATAATTTCTGAACATGCAACCTCTTTAATAAAGGGATGGGGACTCAGACAACAGTATACTCAGCATATTTTCCTCTTGGTATACTTTTTCTCATGTCTATTGTATTTATTCCCATGGCTTCGACATCTGCCCCAGTATAGTTCATAGATGATAGCAGAAAGAGTGTTAGGTTTAGAATTAGAGGATCAGGGTTTAAAGCCCAGCTTTGCCACTTAAAAATTGTATAACTTTTGCCAAGTCATCTGACCTTTTATTCATCTGGGAAATGAGGGGGTTGAGTTAGGTGACCTCTGAAGCCTATTTTAGAAATGAATGCCTGGTTCTCTTATGATTCTTTTATCATCTGCTTGGCCTTTTGTAAAAGTCTAGTAAATAGGCCTTCCTGCCTCCACTTTCTTAGAATCTTGGCAGGGACTTCAGAGGTCATCTAGTTCAAGTTGGGGATTGGAATCTCCTTTCCATATATATAAGTGGTCAGTGAGCTTCTACTTAAAGACCTCCTGTAAATGGAAAAACACTACCTCCCAAGTCAGCTCATTCCAATTCAATGTTGGATGGCCCTGGCTATTAGAACATTCTCCCCCTCCACCCCTGTCTTCCCCATTTCCACCCTTATATCAAGTCTAAATCTGCCTTTCTGCAACTTTCCACCCTTCACTTCTAATTTGTTTTGCTAGGTCAAGAAGAACAAATCATTTCTTTTCCATAGGGCATCCCTTCAAATACATGAATTAATCAATTAACTTATAAGCATTTATAATTATATCATAATATTAATCACCATGAACTTAGTTGATATTTAACTATTATTAGTTACTTATATATATATATATGTATATATATATATATATATCAAAATTCCTTCTACATGAAGTGCTGGTTGAGTTTAGTTTTTTTTTAATAAAATAAATTTTTACTGATATCTTGCTTTTTTCTTCTAGATTTCTTGTTGCAGCCTTTTCCTTCTCCCTACTCTAAAAAGTATTCCTTAAAAACAAATAATTTTAAAAAAGGAAGAGGAAAAATAAAGTTCTACAAAGTCAATACATTTAAACAATCTGACGTTGTATCTGCAAAGGTGAGAGGAGATATATATCTGAGCAGAATCTTAAAGGAAGCCAGGGATTCTAAGAGATTAGGAGGGAGAGAATTCTATGGTTCTGAGTCAACCAGGACAAAATTATGAAGGAAAGAGATGAAGGATTGTGTATGAGGAACTGGTAAGTAAAGTTGCACTGTAGCATTCATGATGGATAGTAATGAATTAAAAGATTGGAAAAGTAGTAAGGGGCTTAGTTATTAAGGACTTTAAATGTCAGTCAGAGGAGTGAATGTATATTCATATAATATGCATATGTGTATATTCTTCACACAGTCCATTCATGCTAGATTTAAACACATATGCAAATATTTCACGTGTGCTTGTACGTGCACATATATACATGCATACAACCAATACTCATATGCATGAATATGCCCATACGAGTTATATGTGCATACATGCACACATGTATATAACATTTTATCCTCACGATAACCTTAAGAAATAGGTACTATTTTAATCTCTGTTTTACAGGTAAAGAAACTGAGACAGGCAGAGGTTATGGGTCTTGCCCAGTGTCACAGAGCTAATAAGTATCTGAAGCAATATTTGAACTCAGGTCTTCCTAACTTTTTGACTCTTATCCACCATGCCACCTGGTTGTGTCTCTTGAGTTTAATTTACTTAGAGGTAATAGGGAGTCATTGGTATTGAATAAGGAGTGACACAGTCAAACTGATGCTTTAGGTGTTTGGTAGCTATGTGGAATATAAGTTGGATTAAGAAGAATCTTAAGATAGGAAGCCTAAGAGGAAGGCTATTGCAAGAGTTCAGGTAATAGATAAAAAAGGACCTGACCAAGGTGATTGATAGTTGTGCGAAAGAAAGAGACATATGTGAGAGAAGCTCTGGGAAAATAAATTACAGGATTTGGCAATTAATTGAATATATGGGATGGTTGACACTGAGTTGAAGATGATACCACTAGAATTTGTTGCATATGATTGTGATGGAATACTAGTGTGTTATAAGAAATTTTGATCAGGATTTTCTCAGAAAAACCTGGAAAGACTTACATGAACAATGCAAAGTGAATAGAAGCAGAAGAACATCATATACAATAATAGCAACATGGTATGATGATCAACTATGAATAAATTAGCTATTCTCAGCAATACAATGATCTAAGGCAATTCTGAAGGACTCATGATGAAATGTGCTGTCTATCTCCAGAAAAAGAACTAATGAAGTCTGAATGCAGATTGAAGCATATTTTTCTTTACTCTATTTTTCTTGGTTTTTTTTTGTCTGTGTTTTCTTTCCAGCATGACTTGACATGGAAATGTATTTTGCATGATGACACGTGTATAACCTATGTCAAATTGTCTGCCTTTTCAATGAAAAGGGGAGGGGAGAGAGAGAAAGAATTTGCAACTCAGAGAGAGAGAGAGAGAGAGAGAGAGAGAGAGAGAGAGAGAGAGAGA
>JAJPUD010004184.1:52586-71556 GCA_023553655.1 Myrmecobius fasciatus
AGAGAGAGAGAGAGAGAGAGAGAGAGAGAGAGAGAGAGAGAGAGAGAGAGAGAAGCAAGAAGGAGAGAAAGCAAATGAGAGAGAATGATGATAGTAATGGAAAGAATAAGAGGTGATGAGATCAAGAGAGCTGTTGACTGGCAATTAGCTAAGTTTCCTCATCATTGAAGACTGAGGTGAAGTGGAGTATGAGGAGGAAGAGAAATAAGAGTGTTCTCAGAAAATGGCCTCAATTTTTTTTCGGTTAAGTATGAAATCTCATCTGAAAGGGCTGGCATGGAAGGCATAATCAGAGAAGAGATGGTACAGCTATTGTACTCTCTAGAAGTCTTTGTACACCTTAGACATCCCTATTTCCTTTTTGGATCCTTTCATGGCTTGGTTTCCAATCCCTTCACCACCCTGACCATTATCTTTTGGACATCGTTCATTCTCAATGCATTTTTCCTAATACTGTCTCAGTAACCTTCCTTACTTGTGGATTTATAATTGTCAGTCCTTTTCAAAAAATGGGTGGCTCTTCCTTGCTCTTTTGTCTGAGATTCAAGGACCTCCATCCCTTTTCCAGCCCTGTCTCATCCTATTCTCCATTCAGTTCAATCTCCAAATCTGGACAACTTTGCCCCTCCTGGCTATGCACAAGGCTCTCTTGTCTCTCTGCCTTTGTTCTCTCGGCCTATAATATCTTTTAACCCACACTTTGCATCCTTATTCCTACTCCTCTCCCCTGCCCCCCCTTTTTTCCCCTGAGGCAATGGGGTTTAAGTGACCTGCCTAGGATCATCATCAGTGTTCTTGAAGAAGACCAAAACATTAAGGAGGTGACACCATGACAGCTAATAAGTGTCTGAGGCTGGATTTGAACTCAGATTGTCCTGTCTCCAGGGCTGGTGTCAGCTAGATGCTGTCCCTATTTCCTACCCATTTTAAAAGCTCAACTCCAATGAAACTTGGAAGCTGAACTGCCATGAAAACTTCCCTGAGTCCATTGGTTGGTAATGACCTTCACTTATAGACTTCACATAGTCCCTTGTGTTGTACGTCCCTGATGCACTTATCACATATTATTATGTTCTGGGGGGCTGAGATTAGGTATCATCTCATCTTTGTATCTCATGCAATGTTCTGTATTCAGTTGCTGTTTCACATGCGGTTTGTTGTATTTATAAGTTGAAGGAGACATCCTGTTCCATTGACCGACCGTAATTCAACAGAGAATACTCACACAAAGTCATCACAGACCCCTTCAAGACTCAGGAAGACATGACTTGGTACTTACTTCCTTTAGCTAATTCCTCCAAATTTACAGGAAGCAATTAAGTGCTGAAAACCAATTATTTAACGTGCTATGGATTAATTCTCGTGTGGCTCTAAGGCTTCTGAAAAGTTACATAAAAATACAATCAAAGATTCTGATGAATGGAAAAGGAGATAAACCAGGCCCATAGCAAGGAATCTGTATGGCACAGTCATCTGGCCTGGGAGTGAGAGGAAATGATCCATTCACTTACTAACTTCCCTTCAATTCTTAAGACTTTTTCCTTTGTAGAATCTCCTTAACTGCAAAATGAGACTTTGTGGCCCAATGGAAAAAGTCTTGGATTTGGAGCCAGATGGAACTGGGATTCTAATCCTACCACTGACAACAACTGTCTTTTGAGGCACATGGTGCAGAAGCCCTGGATTCAAATCTGATTTTAGAAACTTACTGGCTGTGTGACCCTAGGCAATCCAATTACCTACTGTCTGCCTCAGTCTCTTCAATTGTAAAATGAGGATAATAATAATACTTACTTCATAAGGTTGTGAGGATCAAATGAGATATTTATAAAGCACTTAGCACTGTAGGCACTATATACATGCTTATTTTCTTTCCTTCCCCTATTAACCTTTGGATTACATAATACTTAGTTTTCTACTTGGCATACAGTAGGCATTATAGAAGTGCTTATTCTTTTTCCTTTCTCTTTTAACCTTAGGAACACAGAATACCAGAGTAGGATGGACTTCAAAGGAGCCATGAACAAGATTCTTCTCTACAACATTATTCCTGACAAATAGTTATTAGACTTTTGCTTGAAGATTTCTAGTGACCAGGTACAACCATTTTGATTTATTTATTAATTTTTTGGCAAAGAAATTGGGGTTAAGTGACTTGCTCAGGGTCATATAGCTAGGATGTGTTAAGTGTCTGAGCTGGGATTTGAACAGGATTCACAACCTTCTGGCTCTAGGGCCAGTGCTCTTTGCCATCTAGCTGTTCCAGATACCATCATTTTTGCCAGGGTCAATCCATTCAGCTTGTGGACAGCTCTAATTGCTTTCCCAGTATCTAACCCAAATGTGCTTTTTTGCAGCTTTTCACTTTTCATTCTAATTCTGCTATTTCTGAACTTTAGTTTTCACATCTAAAAAATGGAAATAATCATACCTCTTGGATTTTCTACTTCCCAAGATTTCTGTGAAAATCAAATGAAAATTTTTATTGTTGTTGTGAAGTCTTAGTCATGTCTGACTCTTTGCTGCCCTATTTGGTTTTTTTTTTTTTTTTTTGGCAAAGATACTGGAGTGGTTTGTCATTTTCTTCTCCATTTCATTTTACAGATGAGGAAATAGAGGTTAAAACAGGGTTAAATGACTTGCCTAGGGTCATACAACTAAGAAGTGTCTAAGGCTGGAAAATTAAGATTATAAATTTAAGACTTTATAAATCTCAAAGTGCCAAATAATCACCAGTTATTATCATTAATGTTATTGTTAGTAGAAGAATGGTATTTAACTACAACAGAAGTTCTTATACTGGAGGTCATAAGCTTAATTTTTTTGGGGGGGGTAAATTGTGTTTGAATATAATTATTTTTCTTCATAGTCTTATATATTTTATTTTATATATTTTTAAAAATATCATTCTAAGAAGAGGTCTGTAGGCTTGCCTAATAGGGGTCCATGGCACAATAGTCCATAGATTATTTCCTAGTGTAGGACAACAGATGGATGCTTCAAGTATTGTACTTGTTTCTATGAAACATTAAAATAACCAGAGAAAGATTTGTAGTCTACTGGGTGGATGCCTTTTGAAGAATTTATGGAGACACAAGGGTGAAAATAACAAGAGAATGTGATCAACAGGCATGGATGGACTGTGATCCGTAACCATGGGAGTAAGAAGTACCCAGGCTGGTGAGATCATAGTTCTTTCAAAGTAAAGCAGTGTCTCTAGTGAACCCAGGGAAAGTACAGAAGGTCATGGGTAGCAAAAGAGAGGTGGGCTTTGGGAGACAACTGTCTCTTTTTCCTCTCTCAGTAGAAGTGACTGTTCTCTAAGTAGCTTCTGTATCGTATCACTTCCAAGAGGAGAGAGGAGAGGAAATCAAATAAACTCATGCATTAGTAAAAGGATCCATGCCTTGCTAGGCACATTGACTCTAAGCCAGGAAGTCAGTAGCCCTATTTCTGTTTTGGGCAGGTCACTTAATTGTGGATATTGGATTAGTTCAGACCACTGTAGTTAAGAATTCCTATGCTTGAGTGTTCATCAATACCAGCCTCCCCAGTAATAGGGATGACAACTAGGTCCTGATTTGTGTGATTCCTCTGAAGTGATACCATTATTCAGATTCACATGGTATATTTATTTCCACCCGATTCCATCAATTACCTTATTTCATAGTCTATTTCTAGTCTATTTTGTGCCATACATAATATAATCACTTCAAATAGTGAGAATTAACATGCATATATATAGCCTTTTCAGAAAATTCATTACATGCATTAATTGGGATTTAGCTGGACAAATATAATAATCTTGTCAATATACTATATTACCTACATGCTTTGGGGTTATGCTAACAGATGGGGATCACAGTGGGATCACACTGAATCCAAGTTAGAATAGGGACAGGAATTAGATAGGGACTCATTTTTTAAGTTACTTTGATTAATATCACTTCCATTTCCCTTCTAATTCTCTATATAAAGTCTGAATTGACTGTCTCTTTCAGGAGCAGCTGTGGACCTGGAAGTTAGGTTTTTGCTGTTTGTATCTTTGACACATCATAGTACAAAGTTTAAATTTGGAGTCAGAAGACCTTGTTCAAATCTTTTATGAATGCAAATGAGCCAATCCTTTTTTTTTTTGGATGTCAGTTTCCTCTAAGAATGTCTTTGATTCTCATTCTATGATCTTACTATTACACACAGCATGAGCAGTGGGCTCTGCAAACAAAGGCATAGCAAGTTTGGGATATCTGTAGCCTTATAAAAATGAAGATGGCTAGGTGATACAGTGAATAGAGCCATAGATCCAGAGTCAAGAAGACCTGAGTTCAAAAATGGCATTAGACACTTACTAACTTTGTGATCTTTGTGACCCTAACCTTATTTGTCTTAATTTCCTCATAAAACAGGGATTATAATAGGAACTATCTCTCAGAATTGTGTTAGGTACAAATGAAATGACAATTACAAGGCAAGGTGCCTGATACATAATAAATGCTATGTAAATCCTTCCTTGTTGTTATTCAGTTGTTTTAGCCATGTTTGATTCTTTGTGATCTGATTTGGAGTCTTCTTAGCAAAAATACTGGAGTGGTTTGCCATTTCCTTACATCATTTTACAGATCAGGAAACTGAGGCAAACAAGGTTAAGTGGCCTGCCCAGTGTCACCCAAATCTAGTCTAAAGCTAGATTTGAACTCATGAAGATGAGTTTTCTGACTTCAGGTCCTGTACTCTATCTGCTGCGCCACCCAGCTGCTGTGTAAGTGCACACCGGTAAATGTCTATATACATATACATACAAGTGCATATATGTAACATACAAACACACACACATTTATATATACATATATATATATATATATACACTTTCTTATACATATAGTACTATCTGCATAGATATAGCCATGAATAAATTTACATAGAATATATAACATGAATTATATTTATATTTATTATCTCTATCTTGTGGAGAGTACAGCCTGTGTGGATATTTATATAACTCTCTATCTATCTAGATCCATATCTGTATAAACAGTACCATCTGGCTCCCTTTTTCTTTTTTATAATATTTCATTTTCCCTAATTACATGTAAAACCACTTTTAACATTTGTTTCTTTAAATTTTGAGTTCTAAATTCCTTCCCTCCATCCCTCTTTTCTTCTCTCCTTGAAATGTTAAGCATTCTGAGATAGTTTATACATCATGTACATGTATGTAATTTTGCAGCAGAAGACAGAAAAAGAGAGGAACAAAGAGAGGGAGGAAGGGAAAGAGGGAGAAATAATAGATTCCAGTCTGTATTTAGACTCCATCATTTCTTTCTTAGGAGGTGGATAACATTTTTCATCATGAGTCCTTTGGGGTTGTTTTGGATCATGGTATTCCTGAGAATAGCTAAGTAATTCACATTTGTTTATCATACAATATTGCTATTGCAGTATACAATATTCTTCTGGTTCTGCGCACTTTACTCTGTATCAGTTCATGTAAATCTTTCCAGGTTCTTCTAAAATCATCCTGCTCATCATTTCTTATAGCACAATAATATTCCATTACAATCATATACTACATCTTGTTCTGCCTCCCCTTTTCTGATGCTGGTTTGTTCTCCATTGCCTTAGACTAGAGTTTCTCTATTTACTAATGAATTTTCCCACTAATTAGCAGGGAGGCACTACTTCCCTCTCTAGTTTTCTGTCTAGCTGATGACAGCTAACATTCTGAGTAACTAGTCTTCAGAAAATAGGGAATTCCTTCAAATTCAGGGCATTGTACTAATGTGGACTTTCTGATAGAGCCTTAGAATTCTGTGCTAATATACAGGTCGCACGTTCTGTTGTCAGAAGCTGGGCATGGGTAGGGAGCTACCATCAGTTGGATTCTGTGTCCTGTGGGTTGGAACCTTGGGAAGTTCCCTTCACCTTTCCGACTCCCAAACCTTGCAAGGGCTGCTTATGCATGCAGTCCCTGTTCCTATGGTAGTACTGCATTAATTTCCACCTTTCTTTCCAGGCTCAGGCTTGATCTCAGCTGGAACCTTTTCCTCACCTGAGAGTCTGAGATTTCAGAGGGCTTTTCTGTCAGGCTGCTGCTTTCTGCTGGAATCAGGTCATTGTACTTGGTGACATCCTCATCTGAGTAATGAAGACTGCCTGGACTGGGTCGTGGAGGAGACCTGGAGAGGAATGGAAAGGCAGGATAATGGGAAGAGGAAAGAAGGAGGCTACAAGATCCTATTCACTGTGGAAAGAAGCTTTTCTTCTGGGCCAGTTCTTAAGAAGAGGGTTTCTTCTTTTATTTTTCATTTATTTATTTAAAAGAATGTGTGTGTGTGTGTGTGTGTGTGTGTGTGTGTGTGTGTGTGTGTGTGAATTAAGTGACTTGCCTAGGATCACACAGCTAATAAGGGTCTAAGGCCAGATTTGATCTCTGCTTGTCATGATCTATCCACTGTCCACCTAGCTACTCCAAGAAGAAGGCTTCTTAACATTTTTATTTTAGATTGCTCTGGCTAAAAGTCATTTAAATTGCTTCTATCTCCCTGGGTGAAGTAGGGTAGGGATCTGGCTTATGGATCATCAGAATACACATGGGACAGAGGAGCCTCTGGCTTTCCACATGAGGAGGAATAAGGGGATATGTATAAGAGACACCAGAGATAAGGATGGTATTCATTTGAGTAATTTAGAAGTGAGTTTGCATTCACTGCAGGAGGAGGTTGCCTGCCTCCCTATTCTCCTTTTCCACCCATCCACGTGAACATCACTGCTGTGTCTGGGACCTTGGGAAACCTGTGCACTTCCCAAAAAAAGAAGCTGGATCTCTTGCCCAGGGGCCTGATGTTCCATGGATTTTCCCAGCCTGATGGGTAGAGGTCAGCCCTTTTTGATACTCATACAGAAAGGTAGCTTTCTAGGAGGAGGCTTTGACTCAGAGCTGTCTCTGCAGCTGGGTTAATGACTGGTCCTGCTTCTAAGGGATGACCTGTATCAAGGAGGTCCCTATCTCCTCTTCATCTCAGCTCCTTTCACACAATTTAAAGAGGTCCCATTCCTCTCAAAGGAAGTAACTGAAAACAAGCTGGTGACTGGCTGCTGTTCTGAATGTAAGTCACAGAGAGTGCCAGGGTGGAAGTTCACAAATACAATTTCTTGTACAGGAAGCTATGAGGGAAAGCTGGAAGCAGCTTTGGGTAGCTTGGGGCATGTGTGCATGGCTGGAGAGGCATTCTGTACATACACAGTGGGTATAGAGAGGGCCCCAGGTCTGTGTATTCTGTGGGTGGGTGGGATGGGGAAGGAAAGGAGGCATAGTGAGGTGCTCTGTGAAACGTGCCCTTGTTCAGCTGTGGTTGGGCAGGGGAATCTGCCCAGTGGGGCTGATCTGGCCATCCTGAGTCCTGCTGAGGTCCTGACGCTCTGGCCTCAAACAGCTCTTTCTTTGGGAAGGCCTGGGGTTTGGCTGGGGATGAGAGCTTGCCTCTCTGGTCTGTAACAGCCCTCTTCTCTTCTCTCCCTCCCTCCGTCCCTCCCCCTGCTGAACACACACATCGCTTCTTCCCCTCCAGCCCTGGGAACAGAGCGTGCTTTGTTAGCCTTGCCTGGGAGAGTCTTGAACTCCCTTCCTCTCTGAGCTGCCTTCTCCTGATGAGCCTGAGACATGAATGCTAAATAGATGCTGGGGAGGAGCCTCTCTTGTTGGCCCTTTTCCCTCCCTGTTTTCCCTAAACCCTAGAAAAATAAAACGTTCAGGTCAGTTAGGGTGACCATTTTGCACCCCAACAGACTTCTCTGTATTCTAGCTTTGCATCAGCCCTGTGGTCTTCAGCAGAGCAAAAGGATCAACCATGGGAGGGAACAGTGTGTTTGAAATGAGGAACGTGTCCCTTCCATATTGTCTTTCTTGCCCTTTATCTTCTAATTCTTAAAAGGCCAAGATACAGCCCGGTAATCATAGGATTGATCCCGTATGGGCAATGCTGTGGGGGAGGGATTGGCAAATACATTCTGTATGGATAAATGAGGCTCTGGGGCTCCCATAGTCTGGGACTATGGAAAGAAATATAGTGAAGTGAGGAGGGGAGATCAGTCCAAACAAAATCCTAGACCCCAACCCGATGAAATTTTCCTTATTTTCCAAGAGACCCAGAACTTCCTAGATCATGGGGTATAGATAGGTTTCTCAGAAAAGAAAGATGGTGTCACAGAGAGCCGTTGGTGTCCAGCAGTGGCTGCCCTCCCCTCCCCTTTGTAGGTAATTCTTTTTAAGTGGTAGTCATGGTGGGACAGAAACTGTTAAATCAAGTTACTGACAACCTGATGTGGAAGTTTCTTTATGCTTTCCCCCCCAAGATGGTTCTCTAGGAGAAGAGAATAGGAAGGTGACACTGTATTGGAGGAAAATCTTCAGCCCTTTGCACACAGGATCACTAAGCTTAACTTGGAGATGACTTCTTTCATTCTCACTAATGAGAATTGGGCCATTTTTTTAAACTAAAAATGTCAAAGCACCTGACTAATGGAAGCAATCAGTTTGTATCTGTGCAGTATCTTTATGCAAAATGGCATAAGAAGAGATAGAGGAAGTTAGGTAGCTCAGTGGATAGAATGTTAGATTTGGGACTAGAAAGATTTGAGTTGTAATCCTGATATTAGCAACCATTGGCTGTGTGATCCTGGGCGAGTCACTTAATAGAATGTTAGATTTGGGATCAGAAAGACCTGAGTTGTAATCCTGCCTCAGACACCTCTTGGTTGTGTCTGCCTTATATACCTTAGTTTTTTCACTAGTAGAATGGTGAAGCTACTTCATATTGTTGTTGTGAGAGCCGAATGAGATAATAAATATAAAGTGCTTTGTAATCCTTAATACATTGTAGAAATATTAAATATATTTTTAAAAAGTCAACCTAAAATCATGTTACTACATATGACTTATGAAAAGGTGGACCTTTGATTTTATTGGCATAGGGATCTCTGGATGAAAAAAATTTCTATCAATGGAGACTGTCACTAGCTCTTTAACTGATAATTCTGGAGAATTATCTGTGGTGCTAAGAGGTAAGATGACATATCCAGGATCACACATCCAGGATGTGTCAGAGTCAGGACTTGAACTCTAAGATCAACACTCTATTAGTGATATTATGCCATACTTCCTCTCATGTATATATGACATATTAGTATCAAGCTATGATATATATGGATATAATACATATAGTGACATATATATGTATATATATATATAAATAAAAATCAGGATCCATATTCTCTTTCCTTTTTTTTTTACTATCGTACTTCATCATTTAGAATCAACCCAACTTGAACAAATCCCCTCCTTTGATATCCTGAACCCTAATTCAATGAACACTATCAGTCTTTTAGGCTGATTTAAATTTTTCAGGAGGCCTTGATCCCTTGACTATTTTCAGGTTCCTGGCCATTCTTCTCCACATTTGGGAATTCTGGGGTTGCTGATATCTAGGTCACAAACTTTCTAGCCTCCCACCAACACTATAGAATATTCTCTACCTGGTATAGATACCATTCTTCCGACAGAAGGAATTCTTAACTGAGAGACGCCGATTGTTGAGTTCCAGGGCTGGGAAACTGCTTTCATCCAGGCTCACCATCTCTCCATGACCCAAGGCACTGGATTTGGCATTGTTCCCTGGAGAAAAGGAAAGAAGAGAAATTATGGACAGTTGGTCACTTCTACTGTATTTTCCCCAACTACTTGGAGGTCTTCTGCTTTGGTCTGGGAGAAGGGACAGGTGGGCTTACAGCAGAGAGAGAACCCCTGTCTCTCCTTGGATTTTTCCTGTTGGGATCAGATTAAAAACACTGAAGGATAGGAAAATACTAGAGAAGGCAAGAAAGAAAGAGGAGGGACAATTTTCATCCTACATCTATTGAGTGAGAACATGTTTTCTCAAGGGAAGGAGGGATTATTGATGGCTGGTCACTTTCATTATAACTCTGTAGATGCTTGTGTGATCTTCTTCATGGCCTTCCACTATGTGGAGGGTAGGGGTCTCTTAAAGGCCACCACTCCAAAATGAAAAGTTGGACTTGATCTTTTCAGCCCTCTCCCCTGCTACCATAGCACTGATATACTGACCATTACAAGCACCCTAAGTTGAAATAAATTTCTTCTTGAGTTGAATTAAATTCTTTGGGGCTGGCCTTAGACCCTTGGCAAAGACAAAGCATGGGTTTCCAGGTTTCTGATTCCTGAATAGAGCTGTAACTAAGATGGGATCAGCAAGGCTAATCCAGGATGTTAGTAGGGCACATTTCTTCCTTCTGGTGACTGCTGTCTCTACACCCTTGTGGTCTTTTAGCTCTTTCCCAATTCTCCTAATTCCTCCTACCTCCACCCTTGTCACAAGTTTCACCTTCACCCTATATGCACTATGGGTGCAAAAATCAGATCCTCCCCCTTCCATTCCTGTTATAAAACTGTATACACCATCTCTACATTCCTTGTCCTCTCCATTGGCTCCCAAATGGTTTTAGACTCAGTAAAAATATTCCTAATTGGAGTTTTGGACATGAGCAATGATATCAAGTTCATTAGTAAAATGGATGCCCCAACTCACCAGAATCTGACTTCTTGGCATACTTCTTGCTCTGACCACGGATGATAAGGACAAAGACCAGCAGGAGAATAAATATGAGGCCGACCAGGGCGATGACCACCAGGAACCACCACTCTTCATAAAAGGGATTAGCTTTCTGGGCTAGAACATGGGTTGGAAGTCAGTGTCTAGAACATTCACTCCCTTTTCTGGATTAATGTTCTTGCTCATGAGGGGATGTGTTCTATGAGCAGAATCCTGCTAATTGTGTTCTAAGTATGGGCAGGATTGGTAACTCTATACCCCTTGAATAGGGGAATGGTTAGTTAGATTCAGTCCTGGGTGGAGAAGGGAGGGTCTAACTACTCTGAAGCTAGGCTGGGAATGTATCTCCTAATAACAGTTTTATCCTCTACTCTGAATCTCTTTCTGGTAGTAAAGAGGAAGGGAATTAATATGGTTGGGGGCCATTAGAATGGGTTCTCTCCAGGGAAGATTTTATAACATTTTTCTTTTGGGGCTGACATCACCTCTTGTCTATTCTCTAACTAGAAGGAAGGCATCAGGATATGATAAATGTAAGGACCCTTTTTTGGAATTATTTTAAAGAGTCCAGTATGATGATCTGTATATTAAAGGTGCTCAGTTAGTATTGCTGATTGACTAGAAGTTTGAATATTTTAATTGAATCTTAGGGGAAAGTATTTATTTTCCCATGAGGATATATGGAAGGAGGAAAGAGGCAGGAAGAATTCTTGGAACTTAACCATTGTACAGAAAACTTGAGTTATATCCCTGCTTTGTGGGGGTGGGAAGTTGGAAAGAGACAGTTCAGAGTTACTATTGCAAGTGATTTTAATTTTAATTTTAATAACAACTAGGGTTTGGGGCACAGGGTTAAGTAATCCAATACCATCTTAAAGTATCTCAGAGGACAAAAAGTGATGATGAAAATTCTTAGTTCAATCTGATAATTGCCCAATATACTTGGGCGCTGCTTTTCCATAGGCTACTGACTCTGCCTTGGTATTTTTGGTTACCAAGGAAATACAAAACTTGTTGACATGGTGCTCTAGGTCTCTCCAGGGATCTCGATTTCCAGTTCCACTGATGTTTCCGTCTCAAACTGATTGCCTAATTTATCTCTCCATTCAATCTCCCACCTTGCTGTGACTCCTTTAATAATAACTTGAAAGAGTCTGTTTAATCTAGAGAAGATAAGATCTCCAGTTTCCTAAAAAGTTCAAAGCTAAATAAATGTCTGGTTTCCAGGTCTTACTCTTCTGAAGAACAAGGAAAAATGACTTGGTTTGAATTCTAACCACCCCAATCCCCTACTCTAAGACTCTAATTGTCCTGGTAGTGCCTTTCCTTCTTTTCCTTATCTGCCGTGACTACATTGAGTGCATATTTGGATCCTCCGCGGTGATCTTTTCTGTAGCCAGTTTTTCTACCTCCCCCGTCCCTGTAGACCAATACCTGGGACAGATTGGGATGGACTGCTAGGTGTGCCATAGCCATAGTCGTTGACCGCAATGACTCGAAAGTCATAACTGACGCCATGCTTCAGGATGTCCATACTAAATGTGTATGAAGTCACCTCCTTAGGAATATCTTTGATAAGGATGTCCCACAGCCCTTCATCTGCAAGATCAGAGAAGAGGAGATTAATCTTAGGGGGTAGAAGGAAGGAAAGGGAGGCAAGGAACTTCATCTTGCATCTCCATCTCCAGGACTCTTGTCTCTTTCCAATATATGCCCAGTGGTACTGACTATCTTCCCTATCCCATCACATTGTAGCCAACCTTATCAGTAGTTCTTTGTCCACCAAATTAAAAAAAGAGAAAAGATTAAATTGTAGCAGGAAGAATTTATGTTACAACTTCTCACCTACAAGATCCTTAATACTATGAGATACTCTTAATGTCAGTCAATAAGCATTTATAAAGTGTCCATTCTGTAACAGACAATAGGTCAAGAATTTTTATATGATTAAGTTAAATTTTATCTTTTTTATTAAAAATGTGAAGGATCTGAAAATAGTATATCTCATAACTTAAATACCAGGCAATCTCCCTCTCTCTCTTTTGTTTGTTTGTTTTGTTTTGTTTTCTATTTTTTGCTTTCCCTTTTCCCTTTCAGTGTTGATTCAATTATTTTCCTTTTCATTGGGGAATAATGTTTGAGCTTGGTCAATGGACATCTTTATTTTGTTTAAAACTGTATGGTTCTTCCCCTAATGGGATGAAAATTACCATGACCTCATAAAAAAAGTTATAAGGAAAGGCTGTAAAAATTCAAAAGGAATGGGCAAACACCTTTGCTCCCCAGTCACTGATTTTGTAGACAGGGAAATAGGGATAGGAGAGAGAAAGGGTATCTTTTATCTCAAGGGAACATGCTCTGACCATCTGGGCAAGAATGGTATGGGCAAGAATCTTCTAAAACAGGAAGCTGTAGAACTACTTGAGTTGCAGAAAGACATGTGTATGAGTATTATGGTCCTATGCTATCCTGGATTCTTTGACAAAAGTCAAAGGGCATTGGCTTTGAAGTAAGAGGATTTGGATTTGCAATTTCATTTTGTACTTGCTACCTGTCTGGAGATTATTCAAGGAGAAGCCAGAGTCTGGCCAAGATCAGAACCTGCAATGGACTCCCCAGAAGATTAAGGCAGAGCAAAATATTGAGGAAGAGGGAAAGAATGAAAATAAGCTACCCGAAGGCAACAGCATCCAGACAGGATCCCCTCTAGAGATGAGATTAAACAATGCTTATCTATGATTCAGGAGGATCAAGGAAGACTTGCTTCAGGACAAAATCACAAACCAAGAACTGAGGCTGAAAATATTAACAAACAAAAGAAAACATGGAATACAATAAAGAAATAAAAGAAAAAAGAAACCTTGCGATAATGATAAAGATTGGGGAAGGGGGGAAGGAGATGGCTTGGCCACCAGGACTACAAAAGTGGCCGGAAGAAATGAACCACGAGAAAAACAAACAAAACAAGAATTCAGAAGAAAAAATGGAAAAGGGAATAAATAGCTTAGAAAAGAAGCTGGAAAACCTTATTCAAGTAATGGATTCTCTGAAAAATATAACGGAACAAGCAGAATTCAACAATTCCCTTAGACAAAAATAAAAATTAGAACAAAGTTAAAGTTTGAGGAAAAAAAGAAAATGTGAAGTTTATACCATCAATAAGAATTGATAAGGAAAATATTGAAAAGGAACAGTTAAAGAATCAATGGACATTTTGAAAACTGGGACCAAACAAAAAAAAAATCTAGACATAATTCCAGAAAACATAAAAGTCAATCTAGAAAGATTCTATAAGGCAACTTCTAAAAGAAACCCCAACTGAATATAATCAGGAATGTTATGGCCTGAAAGCAGGGAAAACACATTATACTTACAGGCTTTTAGAAAAAATGAAGTAATCACTTCTTAACATATCACTACTTAACATATATCCACTGCATGGACAAGTATCTTAGTACTTGAAGGACAAGCTAATCAAATTATAGACAGACAATAGAATTGTAATAGTTGGGAATCACCTCCCCACGCCGGCAACCATGCACAAACACATATCCCCCCTATATATATGTAATAGTAGCTAACTCTTGCAAATCTAGAAAAATATGAAAAAATTATAATTAAAGAAGTTAAGGATCTGAACAGACTTGTAGGAAAGATAGATATGATAGCTCTTTGGTGATTGCTGAATAGGAAAAGAAATTATGTACATATTTCTCAGCTAGTAATGATGCCATTACAAATACTGGACATATTTTAGGGCATAAAAACTTCATAACCAAATGGAAAAAAATTAAATACATTTTCTAAAAACTGGTCTCAATGCAATAAAAAAGGTACCTGAAAAAAGGTTTAAAAGTGGAAATTAACCTATTCTTAAAGAACTAAATTTAGTAAAAGATTAAATCATGGCAATAATAATTAATTTTAGGAAAGAAAACAATGTGACAATGTAACACTTTTGGGATGAACCCAGTCTTTTTTTTTTTTTTTTTTGCTTTTTTTGCTGAGGCAATTGGGGTTAAATGACTTGCCCAAGGTCATACAACTAGGAAGTGTTAAGTGTCTGAGGGTAGATTTGAACTCAGGTCCATCCTGACTTCAGGGCTGGTGCTCTATCCCACTGCACCACCTAGCTGCCCCTCAAACAGTCTTTAAAAGAGAATTTACATCTCAACACTTTCATCAACAAAAGAGAAAAAATAACAAACCAATTCATGAAACTAAAAAAAAAAATCAGAAAAGCAACAAATCTCAAACTCCTTAAAACACAAAAATATAAATTCTAAAATCAAAGACATAAAATTCAAATCAAAAATCACTGAAATAATAACTAAAATTAGCAGTTTTTAAAAAATAAATCAAATATTTGTTTGAACAAATCAAAATGACAAATATGAAAAAACAAATTAATAAAACAAATTTGTTTCCTAATTTCATATAATAAGACAGGGTAACTAAATTGCCAGTATAAAAATGAAAAGGAATAATTTGCAGTAAATGAGGAAATAAGGGAATTTATTAGAAACTATTCTGTCTAGTTATATAGCAAAAAATAAAGAAAATGGCTACCAAAAATGTAAATGAAGAAAATAACAACAAAACAATAAAAACCTAATGCTATGTACTTTTTGTGACAGTAAGAAACAGCAGAGTGGATGCCCATTGATTTGTCAATGGCTAACAAACTGTGACCCATGAATATTTCTGTGTCATAAGAAACAACAAATATGATGAATATAGAAAAGCATGATGTACGTGAACTGAGGTAATATCACATATAAAACTGGAAAAAACATCATTGTGAAACCAATGAAAATGTATGTTTAGTTGCTTGCTTACTGACATACAGATTGATCAACTTAGAATGCAGGAGACTTTTTTTTTTTGTGAATGTGACCAATGCATACATTTGTTTTGCTTGACTTTATATTATATTAAAAAGGATTTTCTTTTTCTTGCCTTCTCAAATGGGAGTGGGGATGGGTGGAGGAAAAGAATACACAATGAAAATAAAATAAACTTTAATTTAAAATTTTAATACATTTAAGAGAAAAAAAATGAATGTTACAAAGAATAATTTTACACCCTCTAAAACTACCTGCCCTCCCCTTTAGAGGTAGGACCTCTTTTATAGCAATTGGAAAGGTGGTGTGCAGAGGTATGGGTCAATACATATATTATTACATTTTTTCTGATGTATTAGTTGTTGCTTTTTTTTTTCTCTTCTATATTCTTAAAAAAATTCTTTGTAAGGAATGACTTTTCAGGAGAACAGAATATTAGGGAAAATTTGTTCTTGTTGTTCACTTGTTCCAGTTCTTCTTAACTCCCTCAGGGTTTTCTTGGCAAAGGAGTGGTTTGTCATTTCCTTTCCCAGCTCATTTTGCAAATGAGGACATTGAGGCAGGCAAGATGAGGGGACTTGTCCACAGTCACACAGCTAGTAAATGAGTCTAGGATTTGAACTAATGAAGATGAGTCTTTTTGACTTCAGGCATTTCATGTGTTACCTAGCTTGTTATAAGGAGGACATTTAGGTGATGTAAATAAAAAACTATCAATAAGCTTAATTAAGGGGGAGTAGGTGGTACAGTGGTTAGAGTGCCAGGTCTGGAGCCAGGAAAACTATTCTTTGTGATATCAAATCCAAATCACATCTTGTTTACCTCAGTTCCCTGATCTATAAAATGAACTAGAAAAGGAAATGGCAAACCATGCCAGCATTTTGCCTAAATGGAGTTACAAAGAATTGGACATAAATAAAAAACACCTCCATACCAATAAGAAGATTAATTAAAAATAATATGCTATGAAATTAGATTGACCAAGCTAGGTACCAAATAAGACATAAGAGAACCTTTCTCTCTCTTCTTTGCAAGGGTTACATATATACCTTGGCTGTGGAATGCCAACAATAATAATGTGTTAATAGCATTATTGAATTATTTTCCCCTTCTCTTTTGTTTTCTTTGTTATAAAGAGTGGCTTTCTACAAGCAGGAGGGCGAGGCACATATGGGGAAATATAGATGGTGTAAAAATCAAAGAGCATTTATTTTTTAAAAAGTTGAGACTCTCCTCTTGCTATTTAACCTAACCATTCCCACACCAAAGGGAGAGAAAAGATGGAGCCCAATAAAATCTGAGGGGCAACCTCAGAAGTTGCTAGAGAGCCATTGTACAGATCCAGGTGTTAGCCTAATTTGTTTGTAAAGAATGAGTGTATATGCATGTGTGCATGAACATGTGTGGATGCATCTCTTTTTAAAAATCTCATTTTATTTTGAGTTAAGTAGCTCATGATTAGAGAGGACGGGGCTGTCTTTGAAATTAATCATGTTCAATATTTTTTAGTACACAGCAATGCAAGAGTTCCTAACAGTAGAAGTAATGTGATTTGTAAAGTCAAAGGATAGGGGGAGGTGGGAGTGGGGGTAGCATGCTGGGGGAAGGGAAGGCCATACATCATAAAAACAAGCTTTAGGTGATTTGGAAGAACATACTCAAGGTCCTTTACCCATCTCCCCATCTTATCAGCAGTGTGTCTTATAAAGGCTTATGGAAATAGAGATAGGCAGAAGGCCCCAATTGGAACTCTTGGGGACAAATTCTGGAATTTTTGGACAAATTGGACAAATTTCTAGGGAAATCCAGAAAACCAACAAAGCTTAGTTCTAACATTCCCATTATATATTCCTATCCTATACTTCTCTATACCTTAGTAGTGTAAAATATAAGTCAATAATAAGCACCTACTATGCACCATGGCTTGAGGATCCCTTGTCTAGCTGAATGAACTTTGTTGCTAGGGGTGCCCTGGGAGTATATTTAGGGAGCCAGCTGGACTGAGCAAAAAGAGCCAGACCAATGTTTATTCTTCTCATGTGGAATGTTCACAGCTGGATTTAGTAGATATTTACCATTTCAATTATTAGTTATTGCAATGGTTGAGTTTTAGGGGCTTGGAATGTTTTGATACTCCTGGAATTATTAAATATTTGCTATTATAATTATGAGCTCTTTGTTATAATAATAAAAATAATAATTAGCATTTACAAAGAGTTTTATGTATATTATTTGGTCCTTACAACAAATTTGTGAAATAGGGCTACTAATATCTCCATTGTACAGATAAGGAAACTGAGGCTGAAAAAGGTGCAGATTGTAAGTGTCTGAGGCAGTGTCTGAAGCAATTCATGTTTTCCTGATTCCAGGTCCTGTACTTTATCAGCCAAATCAGTATCAATATTGTTATTGCTTTTTGCTATTGATGTTAAAAGCTACTGAAATTAGTAGATATTTTTCATTATAATTAGTAGTTATTCATTGTGCCTTCTTGGAAGTCCCTGAGTAACTATTGACATCATAACAGGTACAGAAACACCTCCCTCTTCTCTCTCTCTTTTTTTTTTTTAGAAATTAAAATTATTGGATATTTTCCATTTTAATTACTACCTATTTACTGACTTGACAGTCTCTGAGTGATTACTGACATCGTAACAGGTTCAGAATTATCTTTTTTTTGTTAAAAATTGAAATTACTGGATATTTTTCATTTTAATTATTAGCTATTCACTGTAATTTCTTCATAGTCCCTGAGTGACTACTGACATTATAATAGATACAGAAATGCCCCTCCCCCTCTTTTAAAATTTAAATCAACCAAGTCCAGATGTCACCAAATACTTGATGTCTTATGACAACAACTCTGTTTCTGACTGGCACTTCTTATTAACTTGCAAGCCTAGAAAGGGAGATAGCTGGCAGTGGCAGTGAGTTTCTCGGGGTGAGCAGAGGCCTGGAGAAGCAGGTGTTCCAGCTAGTTGTGCAGTGAGAGGTAGGAGAGCAGCCCCCTGAGCAAACTTATCAACTGCTCCTTCTCTGATGGCTTTGGAAGTTCTTGTGATCCAATTTTAAGCATGACAAGAGAGACTAGTGCAATTACAAGAGCTAGAGGAGCTGTATAGGAGCAAAACAAGATTTAAAGAGGCCACTGTGAGAGCCCTGGAAAGGTGGCTGCCTTGGTAATAGCCCCCTTCAGTCCGACCTCTGTTGGGAAAAGGGAGATCCAGGCATGGAGCCATTGCAGCTTCCTAGGTTTGCACGTATCACTCTGACTCTGAGAATATGTCTGATGGATGACCTCAGGGGGGAGGAAAAACTCTCTGGAGGGGTAAAAACTACCTTTGAGCCGGGATGAGCTTGAGCTGAATCCCCTTCACTCATAATCCTTTGGCTGAGAGTCCATATTTATGTTATAAATTCCCCTGAAGGAGTGGGATTCATCAGCTCTAGAGAAATCCCAGTCTGTATAGTCTGCTGTCCAGTCTCCAGGAGGGGGCATTT
>JAJPUD010004184.1:81164-100456 GCA_023553655.1 Myrmecobius fasciatus
AGAGAGAGAGAGAGAGAGAGAGAGAGAGAGAGAGAGAGAGAGAGAGAGAGGGAAGGAAGGAGAGAGGGAGACACAGAGACAGAGACACAGAGAGAAACAGAGATAGACAGAGACAGAGAGAGGGAGAGAGGGGGAGAGAGACAGAGAGAGAGAGATAGAGAGAGACAGAGACAGAGACACAGAGACACACAAAGAGAGACAGAGAGAGACAGAGAGAGAGGAAGAGAGGGAGAGAGGAGGAGAGAGAGACAGAGGGGAAGAGAGAGAGAGATGGAAGTACAGAGGGAGAGAGAGAGAGACAGGCAGACAGACAAAGATATCATTATGAGAGATATTGGAAAGAAAGGGAGAAGGTGAGGGTCAGTCTCATTCTGCCACTGCCTCACCTGTAGGAACACATAAGTACCACTGTACTGAGAGACTAATGAAGGCAAAATGCTTTGAGATCCTCTGCTGAGGCTTTTCTGGATGGACTGAACACGTGGTCACTGGCACGTGTACCTCCTCAGTGCGCTCCCCTGTTGCTTTCAGAAAACACAGCCCTGCTCCTGGTTCCCTCCCCGGTGATCCTATCTCTTTCTTGGGGCTCAGCTTCCCTTATTGTGTTCTAGAGTTTGACAATACACAGTGCTGCTTTGGAAAAGAGAGTCGGGGCATGCAGGTGGCAGCAGGAAGACTGAAGGGCCATTGTTTTGTGGATAGGGCCCTGGGGCTGACCCAGAAATGTTGGCCACAGACTGTGTTCCCAGGGTCCAATGGGCTCTCTCTGCTCTGTGTCCTGATGAGTCTTCCCAGCTGAATTCTGGGGAAATAAGGTAGGAGGGAGCTTGGAGGAGGCTTCAGGGATAAGACTAATAGTGGGGACACCCTGGAGGCACTCACCTTCAGCATCCTAGAATGTCACCTGGCCCAACCCCAGGCCTTTTTAGAGCTCTTCTATGCCGGCCATCAGGAGGAATTTGACACCAGCAGAAAAGAGCCAAGATGATTTCCTTCCCCCTCAGCTTCTCTTCCCACTGGTAAGATGATTATCAACAGTGAAATAACCAGGTATTTATGGACACTTGGGCTCAAAGCACCCTGGTTACTGTGGGGGCAGCCATCACTATGGAGGCATTCAGCAGCAGTCCAAGGGCCACATGGCAAAATACTGCCTGGGCTTAGAGGACAGGATGGGGAAGGATCCAAAAGTCCTGGTAGAAGCTGCTTTGAGGTAGAGAAGAGAACAGGGAACTCCTGTAACATACAGGAGACATAGATTCAAAGATCAAATAAAGATATATAGGGCTTTTGGAGAGGATGAGTTACCCTCCTGGACAGGACCAGGACAGGACAAAGCTAAATAAGGCTGGGCAAGGTTGGAAATCGGAATCCTGTATCTCGATGCCCCCTAGAAACTTTGAGTCTTCACCATAACTCTTGAGACTTGATGTAGCACAAAATTAATAATCATGTGCCACGGAGCATAGAGTATTCTGGCACGAAATATTTGTTCATTTGTAAAGAATGAGGATTAAAAAGAGGCATCTGTATATCCTCCCCCTAGTTGTGGGGGAGTTGTGGCTCAGTGCCACCTAAGCATTGGGCTGGAGTCAAAAAGACCTGAGTTCAAGTCTGGCCTCAGATACTTAACTAACTGTGATCTTGGCCATGCTATTTAAATTTGTTTGCCTCAGTTTCTACATCTGTGAAATGGGAATAATAATAGCATTTACCTCCCAGGGTTGTTGTGAGAATCAAATCAAAATAATCGTTAAGTGCCTGTCTCATAGTAAGAGCTACATAAATGTTATTACTAACGGAATACTATTGTTCTATAAGAAAGGAAGAGCAAGATGACTTCAGAAAAGCCTGCAACAACTTACATGAACTGATGCTAAGTGAAGTGAATAGAATCAGGAGAACATTGTATATAGTAATAGCAACAATGTGTGATGACCAGCTGGGATAGACTTAGCCCTTCTCAGCAAGTGAGCGATCCATCCAAGGCAATTCCAATAAACTTTGGATGGAAAATGCCATCCTCATCTAGAAGAAGGACTATGGAGACTGAATGTGGATCAAAACATACTATTTTCACTTTTTTTTCTTTCTTGAGGTTTTACTCTTTTGTTTTGATTTTTCTTTTCCAACATGATTCATATGAAAATATATTTGAAATGAATGTACTCATATAACCTATATCACATTGCTAGTTAGCATGGTTAGGGAGGTTAGGGAAGGAGGGAAAAAATTGGAACTCAAAATCTTAAAAAAATAAATGTTCTGGGGCAGCTAGGTGGTGTAATGGATAGAGCACCAGCCCTGAAGTCAGGAGGACCTGAGTTCAAATCTGGTCTCAGATACTTAACATTCCCTAGTTGTGTGACCCTGGGCAAGTCACTTAACCCCAATTGCCTCAGCAAAAAAAAAAAAGTGAATGTTGATAACTTCACATATTAAAAAGGTTGGGGGAGTGGGGAAGAAGGGAGAGAATTTGAAACTCAAAGTTTTTTTTTAATTATACTAATAGTTTTTTTCAAAATATATGCAAAGATAGTTTTCATCATTCTCCTTTGCATAACCTTATGTTTCAAATTTTTCTCCATCCCTCTTTTCATCCCTCCCATTCCTAGACAGCAAGTAATACAATACAATAATGTGCAATTCTTTCAAAAACATCTCTGCATTTATCATGCTGCACAAGAAAAATCAGATCAAAAGGGAATTTTTTTAAAAGGAAGAAAAAACAAGCAAGCAAATGACAACACCACCACCAAAAGTATTTTCACTATGTTGTGATCCACACACAGTCCCCATAGTCCTCTCTCTAGATGCAGATGACCCTCTCTATCACAAGTCTACTGGAATTGGCCTGAATCATCTCAGTGCTGAAAAGAGCCAACTCCATCATGGTTGATCACTACATAATTCTGCTGTTGCTATGTACAATGAGGAACTCAGTTTTAAAAACAAATGTAACTGGAAAAAATAAAAATATTGTTGAATGTTGAAATGTTGGATGTTGAAAGTCATCTTCACATGTAATTGAAGAAATAATATACTATTAAAATAAAATGGAAAAAAATGAAAAAACCAAACAAAATGTTATTACTACCATTAGTCCTGCCAAGGGACTAAAGTAATAAGATTTAAGCAGTGCTACAAATGAAGCTATGATAGGCTCCCTCCTGCTTTCTAAACTTGTCAAGGACTCCAATCCTGCCATCTTCTTGAGGCTTTATATTTTACTTAGATGAGTCTTAGTTCTAGTTCTATTTCATCTTGTTCGGCTTCCAGTGAGCCATGAAATCAAGAGATCTGAGTTCTAAATCTGTTTCTGCCTTAACCAGCTTGTCACCTTGGAAAAACATATTTCACTTAATGGAGAATCAATCCATCTGTGCTGGAATGATGAAATGAGATCAGGGGAGCTTTGGAACCAAATGGTTCTTAGGGATACAGAGCAAAGAAAGGCTTTCTTACTTACCATCCACTGGAGTGCAGGGCTCATAGATTAGCCGGTAGCCCTCAAGGACACCATTGGGGAAAAGAGGAGGCTCCCAGGACACATTCACTGATGTTGTGGTCAGCTCACTGAATTTGACCGTGCTGGGTGCACTGGGAGCTATGGAGGGAGTCAACAATTCTTCAGAATTCATCACAAAGCCCATGCAATCCATTTATCTGTTCAGCAGAACAATTCAGCTGAACAAAGGGCTAACTAATACCCTCTGGGGGAATGCAATCATTCTCAAGTTAAGCCTCCCCCCCTCCTTATTGTGGGTTTGGGACCCCTAATCTAGACCATCTCCTTGACTCTTGAGACCTCGGAATCCCAACAAATCCAATGTTCTGATATCTCAATGTCTGTGTTCTGAGACTCTGGGAAAAAAATGAAGTGCAAAGGAGTCCAGTGGATCCCAATTCTTCCCTTCAACATTTTATTTATTCAGTAATTACTTTAGGTGCTGGAGAAAGGGATTTATCTTATTCTGTGGTAAAGGTTTCCTAATTAGTGAGGGAGGGCTAAAACCAGCCCCTAAGATTATTTTGAGGCAGAGGTTCCTTCACTTTCATTTTACACCTTGAAGATTCTAGGGATAAGGTGGGGTTAGAAATGGGGAAAAGTGACAAGAAAAGAAAATACATTGAAAAAAAATTTTTAACAAGAAGAGAAGATAAGACTTGGGCCCCTAGGAAAACTCCCAGAGCATCAATGCACACAGCTCCATAGACCTCTGAGGTCTCTGAGGCTGCCAGGGCCTCCCAAGGAGCAATCTGAGAGCCAGAGACTGGGGATCTGTTGAGTGCATTCAAACCCTTCACAGAAGGATGTTTTCATAGCCTCCAGACCCCTGGGGTGACATTGAAAACACAAAGTCTGGGGAGCCAAGTAGGGGGAGAAGGAAAGGGGAGGAAGGGAAGGAAAAAAAACCCCACCAACTCACTACACCCCCCAATTCAGAAGCATATAAGGAGGCTTCAGGATTGATAACCATGGCTATTATTGTCCGGCTCCACCTTCCCTCTGAATTGGAACCAGTCCCGGAAGCGACTTCCGTCTCGGACTTTGGGGAAGTAGTGTCAGCCAGCAGTCTTTGAAGGAGGAAAGTTCAATTCAGCCTAGTCTTGCCCCCCCTGTACTCTGGGCTTACAGGAAAGTGGTGAAAGAACACAATGTCTTCTCTCTTCCAGGAGCGTGAAGTTTCTAAATAACTAGGGATATGCATCTACTGATTATACTAACAGGAAGGAGAAGGGGCCTAGATACTTAAAAAAAAAAAATCCAAATCCAACACTTTTATATTTGACTTTGGAGTATAGTCAGCAGTACACACGCATACAAACACAGACATCTGATTCACACTGGCTTAAATCTTAGCTTAGATTGATGAAATGGCAGAGAATGGTGGCAAAGAAGACCTCAGGTGAGGGGAAATAATTACTGATTATTAAGTTTAGAATTCTCAAAGTCAATAAAAAGGGAAGAAAGCCCCTGTTGTTTGGGGGCAGGAGACTGGATGAAATAATCCTTATATCTAATTTTCTGATACTAAGAATCAGGAAATCAAACTTGTTCCATCCCTTCAGACACAGGAGGGGCAAAAGTAGTTGCTGGGGAATCACACAGGGCTCTAGGATGCTTGTTATGGTTGGAATGGGTTCTAGGGAAAGGAAGGTGAATTTTAGACAGCAGTACCAGGTTGGTCAGGAGGAGGGCGGGAGCAGCAGTGGGAGAATAGGCAGAAGAGGTGTAACATAGGATGGGCAAAGTCAGGGATGCTTGAAGTCAAACTAGGAGAGACGGAGGAATGAGACAGATGTATTGCTCACCAGTTAGTTCACCATGCAGATTGCTTCTCTCTCCTGTTCCTTCTATATCTTAGATCTAAGCCTCTCTTTCTTATTTTCTCTTCACTCACTGGATTCTAAGGAAGACTCGAAGAGCAACAAGCCCTGATACTTGGCATGGGTACCTCAGAACTGAATAATAATAAAATCTTTTTTTTTTTTAAGCATCCCAGTAACCAGGTAAGTAGGTGCTCCCTTTCCAAGCCAGAGCATAATCTAGGCTCCCACATTCCCTGGGTGGGGAGTATCACCCATTGCTCACCTGCTTGTTGGGTTCGTCCCTGGCTGGGGGCACTCCGTGGCCCATCACCTGCGGCATTGAAAGCTGCCACACTGACCAGGTAGGCAGTGTAACCAGTCAGGTTCTTGAGCTTCACGCCATTCTCAGGCAGGAAGAGCGTCTTGAGCCGTTCTGTACTGTTCCGCCGCTGAGCTTCCCAAAAATAAATCTATAAATAGAGGTAAATTGGAGGGAGATGGGTGAGGCTCAAGACAACGAGGCTCTTAGGCTTTCCAGCTCCCATAAAGCATGAACTTTAGAGTCAGTGAAAATAGCTTTTGAGCTGCTTGGGAAGCAAAACAAAAAGAATGAACATTTAGCTATTTCTGAGAATCAAAATGAAGAACTTTTCAGTGGCCCTTCCATAACTATCAGGAAGAAACACTTGTTCTCCCACATGTTTACCTACAAAGAATGTCTCTTATGTGCTTGTGGAAGTCTGAGAGAGAAGGTGTCAAATCCCTGATTGAGGTCTATAAATCTTTACTACATACAATTTATTTTCTTTAACATATATTTCAAATTTACAATTTTGCTCTAACACTTCTTTGCTTGTCTATGTCCCCTTCTGAAATTTTTTCTTCTCCTTTCAGAATTAAAAAAAAAAACCCATCATGCTTCTTTTTTTCTGGTATCAGGATTATTCCATTCCTACCCTTAATTTCCCCTCCCATATCTTTTTTTCCCCTGAGGCAATTGGGGTTAAGTGACTTGCCCAGGGTCACACAGCTAGGAAGTGTTAAGTGTCTGAGACCAGATTTGAACTCAGGTCCTCCTGACTTTAAGGCTGGTGCTCTACCCACTGCACCACCTAGCTGCCCGTTTCCCATATCTTTTTAAAAAAGATTGACGCCCTTGCTTTAATCAAATAAGTACAGTCATGCAAAACAAATTCATGTTTGAATTTGGCCACATTTGAAATTGTATGCCTCATTCTGCACCTTTAGACCATCACTTCTTGGCTAAGAAGGGAGAAGTGGAAAGCATGATTCATCATCAGTCTTCTGGAATTCTGACTGGTCATTGCATTACTCAGAATTCTTAAATCTTTCACAGTTGTTTTGATTGTTTCATTGAATACAGTCTTGTAGTCATAATATAAATTGTTCTCCTGGTTCTAGTCACTTCATTCTGCATTACTTCATATTAAGTCCTCCCAGCTTTCTCTGAAATCATCCCTTTCATCATTTCTTATGGAACAATAGTACTATGTAACATTGATATACCAAAATTTGTTTAGCCATTCACCAATTGATAGCATCCATTTTGTTTACAATTTTTGCTAGTACAAAAAGAGCCATAAGAAACATTTCTGTACACATGAATTTTTCCCTCTTTGATTTCTTTAAGGATATATGTATTTAAGTGATGCAAAGTGCCAGGCTCGGACAGGAAGGCTCTTCTTTGCCAGTTTAAATCTGGCTTCAGAGATTTACTAGGCTCTGTGATTTTGGACAAGTCACTTAAACTTACTGACTTCAGTTTCCTCATCTGTAAAATAAGCTGGAGAAGGAAATGGAAAACTACACTAGTATTTTTGCCAAGAAAATTCCAAATGAAGTCATGAAGAATTTGACACAATTGAAAAATGACTAAACAACAAGCTAGTATTTATATATAGTTTAGTCACTTTTGGAGCACAGTTCCAAACTGCCTTTTAGAATAGTTGGATTGATTTATAGCTCTATCAAGAATACATTAGTTTGCCTGTTATCTTACTGTTGTCCCACCAACTTTTGTCATATTTTTCAGACTGATGGGTATGAGTTACTTTAGAGTTATTTTAATTTGCAGTTCTTATTATTAGTGATTTGAAGCATGTTTTTTATGTTGTTCTGGATGACCTGCCTTTCTTATTTGAAAACTTCTCATTTATATCCTTTGACTATTAGGAAACAGTTCTTGTTTTCATATTATTCCCCCCCCACGTTTCCTATAAATCTTGGATATCAGTCCTTCATCAGAGAAATTTGCTGCAAAAGATTTTTTTTTTTCTGAGTTAGCCAGTCTTTTTCTAATTCTAATTGCAAAGATTTTGTTTGTGCAAAAACTTAAATTTTATGCAGTCAAAATATTTTATTTCCTGTGATCTTTCCTATCTGTTATTAGTCAAAGATTCCTCCTCTCTCTATACTTGTGAAAAGTGTTTCCTTTCTTATTCTTTTAATTTGTTCACGATATGACCTTTTATATCTAGGTCATATATCATCTTGGAGAAACTGTGGTACACTCTCACATATTGGCTCACACCTAATTTCTGTTTACCTATCTCCTTTCTGGTTTTTCTAGTAATATTTATTGAATAGTGAGTCTTTACCTTAGTAGTTAGAATCTTTCAATTTCAGGGTCTTATGCACCTATCTTAATCCATGGAGAAATTTTTTTATTTAAAAAAAGCAGTATGAAATAATTGTGATTACTGCTTTGTAGCAGTGTTTGAGACCTGGTGCTGCTAGACCCTTTTCCTTTCCACTTAAAAAAAAAAAAGAGGGGCAGCTAGGTGGCACAATGGTTAGCGCACCAGCCCTGAAGTCAGGAGGACCTGAGTTCAAATCTGGTCTCAGACACTTCCTAGCTGTGTGACCCTGGGCAAGTCACTTAACCCCAATTGCCTCAGCAAAAAGCAAAAAAAAAAAAAAAAAGAGAGAGATTTCTCCTGAGATAGTTATTTGTCCTTCTATAGATAATTATTTTCTTAGTTCTCTAAAGTCTTTCTATCCTTCCCTGCTTTCCCACCCTGGTTAGCAGAGATTATTCCTGTTTCTCTTCATTTTTGTTTATCATAGTACTATCTGGAATTCTTTTCAGATATTTGCTGGCATGCATGTTGGTGATCTGGGTTCTGAAAACTCTCATCTGGATATAACCCAGCAAAGCCTCTTAAACCTTAGCATCTCTGTGATTCTAGAGCTTTGAAAGGAACCATAGGCATTTCCTTCATTAAATGAGTGGGATAAATTAGACAATTTTTATATGACAACTCATTTGAGGTTCCATAGTTTATGAATATCAGCCTCAATCACAAAGATAGGACCAGAGGAAATTGAGATTATTTTTTGCAATTTCAGGTAATCTGGTGCCACCTTCTGGCTCAATTGATCTTTGCTGGTACTACATTCTCAGAGGCTTTGGATTTTATTTCCTGCTCCAAGGCAGCAGAAGGACCAAAGGAATTGTTCTCAACTGGCAAGTGAGAGAGCAGGACAGGCTACTAAGATATGATGCTCTCAGCCTGTTACAGTCATCAAATCCTCCCTTGGATAAGGAGCCCAGGAGTCAGACTTACTGACACTTAAACCCTTGCTTTCTCCTATATCTTCCCTCATAGCTATTATTGTTCAGTTGTTTCCATTCACATCTGACTCTTCTTGACACCCATTTGGAGTTTTCTTGGCAGAGATAGTAATGTAGTTTTCAGCTTCCTTCTTCAGCTCATTTTACAGATGTGGAAACTGAGGAGAACAAGATTAAATAACTTATCTGGGATCACAGAGCTAGAAAGTCTCTGAAGTCAGATTTGAACTCAGGAAGGTGGGTTCATACTCAGCACACTAACCCTTGAGCCATTTTTCTTATCCCCATTGCTCTCTCATAAACTTTTCTGTAAAGAATGATATCAATAAAGGTGAACATTTGTCTGCTTGAATTGTGTATCTCTGGGTCTTTATAAATATTGGTGCATGTAAATAAATACACGAATGTCTTTTTGTATAGTGTGTAGGTATTGTTCAATCTGGATAGCATATTAAACAGCAGAGATATCATCTTGCTGACAAAGGTCCATATATTCAAAAAATATGGTTTTTCCAGTAGCAAGATATGGTTAGTTGTAAGAGTTAGATTATAAGGAAAGCTGAGAACCACAGAACTGACACTTTTGAATTGTGCTGAAGAAGACTCTTGAGGGTCTCTTGTACAGAACAAAGAGCAAATCAGAAAATACTTAAAGAAATTAATTTAGAATATTTGCTAGAAGGTCAAATATTGAAGCTGAAGCTTAAATACTTCAGCTACATAATGACAAGGTGGAACTCAATGGAAAAGACCCTGAAGTTGGGAAAGATTGAAGGCAAAAGGAAAAGGGAATGACAGAGGAAGAGATGGTTAGGTAGTGTTGTGAAATAATGAACTCAGACAGATTTCAAGAGATGGTGGAAGACAGAAGGGCCTGGCAGGCTATGGTCCATGGGGTCAGCAAGAGTTGGATAACAGAAATGACTAACGGGCATCAATAATTACAACAATAATAGCAGCAGCAGCAACAATTTTACATTATTGTTTATATCTATTATTGTGTATGGAACTTATAGCCAACGTCTGATTTGAGTGTTATGTCATTTTCAGATTCATTTGATGGTTAATAATGTTCATTTGGGAGACTATAAGTGCCAACTTTTACTGGTTAATGTTAACATTAACTGCTTTGGTAATAATGTTATCTGGCTATAATATTCAAAAAAAGAAAGGCAGTATAGCAATATGGTATTGTGGATGGAGAACAGGACCTAGAAAGTCTGGGTTCAAAGTTTCCCTCTGACACTTGTTAACTGTATGACAGTGGGCAAGCCATTAAATTCCTTGGAGCCAGATAAGATGAGGATAACAATAATTATATATTTTATTTCATAGGCTTATTAAAACTTTATAACTTGAGGGAGATAATTTATCTAAAGGGTTCTGAAAATTTTAAGGCACTAGCCTAACAGTCATTATTCTTATGATTATTGCTTTTAAGTTGGCTGTTTTACTTAGCATCAAAAATTAAATTGGCTAAGCTAACATTAAACAATTTCACTGTCTAATCACAGAATAGGAAATATACATAAATGCATGCAAACATACATATTCACATATATGCAATCATTAATTATATAGGAAATACATGTGTGTTTATACACATTGTATATGATCCTGTATCTATCACATACAAATAATTACCCACAAATAAATGTATATTTGAGAAACTTATTATTAGACTAATAATTTGAATTTGTACTTGGTTATACATTGGTTTATAATATACATTTTAACTATTTCATATATGTAAGAGTTGGGCTCACATCATCTATTTCTAGAGTCAATTGGGGGTTCAGGAGATAGAGTGCTAGGTCAGGGAAACCTGAGTTCAAATCTAACCTCAGACATTTACTAAACATGTGACCCTGGCCAAGTCACTTAATAATTGTCTCAATTTCCTCATCTATAAAATGGATATGATAAAAATAGTTCCAGAGTTGTTGTGAGGATTAAATGAAATAATGTTATTAAAAAGTGATTAGTATAGTGCCTGGCACATAGATGCTATATAAGTGCTTATTCCCTTCTTTTATATTCCCCACCGTGCCTAGAACAGAGTTAGATTCATAGTAAGACTTAAAAAAAAACCCTTGTCTTGTGTGTGTGTGTGTGTGTGTGTGTGTGTGTGTGTGTGCATATGGAAGTTTAAGTCTTAATGTTTGCCTGTGAAATTTCCATTCTGTAACACATTGCCAGGCTGGTGGCTGCCCAACTGTTTTTTTTTGCCTCTTTTCCACTCCAATGCATGGATGGCATATGCTGTAGGCACAATGTTTGTTTTTCCCAGCTGCCACTGCCAAGTGTTACAGGGTGATACCTCTCATGGTGTCATGAGTCCTTATGGCTCTCTTGGCCAGATGCCTTCCTCCAACCTCTGGAGGGCAAGAAACCCCAGAATTGGCTCTGGTCTCCATCCAATTAAAGGCACCTTAGGAACTGAGGCTGGATGCTAGCAGTGGGAAATGAGTCTATTACAAATAGGCAACCTAGTCCAGTGGCTTGGCCCATTTCCTTTGTCCAGAGAAGGTCTGAGAGTGGAGAAAGCAATCAGGAATTTGACACAACTGCCTCAGTATTTGGGACTATTTCTAAAAATTCCAGTATAGGGGAGAGGGGATAAAAGTATAGGAATCAAAAGTCTGGGTTCTAATTTTTCCTAATTAATTCCAATCTTTTCTAATTAATTTAAATTAAAAAAGTCTTTTCCAACTCTAGATCTATATACCTCTGATTCTTGTGTCTCCTCTCTTTCCTTTTCCCTCCGCTATTCTTGTTCAGGAGAAAATATTGATATTTACAGTTCTAGGGGAAGGAGAAGCATGGGCTTTTGAATCTCTGGGCTTTGAGAAAGAGGCTTTTAGCTTCTTTATCTTTAAAATGGTGTCAATATTGTTTGACCTACTTTTTTGTGTGTTAAAAGGCAATACTTCACATTTCTACAGTGATTTTTTAAAAAAGACTTGATATTCCTCCTGTTTTACCCAGACTGCTCATGAGCCCAATCTACTAATGATTAGGATGGAAGCTCTGCCTGCTTCATTTCTGACCTAGGATGGTTGATCTCTCCTTAGGCAGCAACCTCCTTGCCACTCATTTCACCCCCCTATTCCTAGGGGGCTCATCCTATTATTGCGGATACTCTGATTGTCTTTATGCCTACTGTAACTCAGAACTCCCTCAGCCACTTCCAGGAGCAAAGATTGTAAGCACAGGCTTCCATGCTCAGCTTCTCTAGGGCTCTAAGTGAACAAAGCCCTGATTACCCACCACAACCCTGTGAAATAGGTAGTATAAATATTATTATCTCCATTTTACAGGTGAGCAAGCTGAGATTTGCACACATATAAACACATGAATACAGGCATATATTTCTACAAGTACACACTATATGCATGCATATAACACACATATTATATATGTATATATACTCTGTATATATACTCTATATGCATATATACATATACACACATATACATGTACACACCCATTCATACCTATATCTATATCTCTTCTAGGAAATGGTTCTTTATTTTCAGTACAAGATATGAATCAGAATTTGCTGTAATGGATTTTGGCCTGTGTCATTATCCTAATTATTATTATTGTTAGCCAAATAACATCTCTGAAGGGTCCCACACTGTTTGTAGAAACCTCACTTAAGGCCTTGGAAACACAGAATCATAGAATTTAGAGTTGGAAGAGAATTTAGAAACTATTTAGCACAACATTACCCCCTCTGTTTTATAGAAGAGGAAGCTGAGGTTAAAGAGAGAACATGATGTATCCCAAATCACTTATCTGGTAAGTGGTGAAGCTGGAATTTGATCCCAGATCTTCTGACTCAAAGCTAATTGCTCTTCCCATAATGTTATGCTTCCTGTCCAATGTTTTTTTCTTTGGCCCAGTTTTGGAAACTCTTTTTGAACTGGGGCTCCCTGTGCCAAAGGAGTGGGAGAGTGTGCCCTTGTTCTGAAGAGAGTCAGTTAAAGCTCAGGAAGGACAAGTCCATCCCTCTCCCCTTTCATAGAAGTAACTAGGATAATGGGGGGGGAGAAATGAGTTGATTGTAGGTTAGAGAGAAGGTAGGGGAGAGAGAAGGAGGTCATAAGGTATTAGAACTGGAAGGAACCTCAGAGGTCAACTGGTCCAATTTCCTCAGACTCAGGGAAGTTAAGTCATTTGCCCAAAATGACTTCTTCCTCAACTCTACCCTCTGCATAAGAACCACATTAATTCATCTTCTATATAACAGCCTTTCAATATTCTTTTTTTCCTTCAAACATTTTAAGACAGCACTCATCCTGGTTCTGCCACTTAATGGATAGTATGTTGTTCAGTTGTTTACAGTCACAGCTGATTCTTTATGACTCCATCTGGGGTTTTCTTGGCAGAGAGACTAGATTGATTATATATACATATACATATCTATATAGAAATACTTGCTGTTTTCTTGTCCACCTCATTCTACAGATGGGGAAACTAAGGCACAGAGTAAAGTGAGTTGCCCAGGGTCACAAAGTAGTAAGTTTCTGAGATTAAATTTGAACTCGGGAAGATGAGCCTTCCTGACTCTAAGTCTGATATTCTCTATTCACAGAGCCACTTTATGGAAACCTGGGCAAATCATTTCACCTTTAGCAAAGCTCATCTAGACACTATATTCTTACACTGGAGGTAGAGGTGTGGGGTGTCCATCTCTCCAATGTGGAGTAGAAAACACCTGAGAAGTTTTTCACAGGTCATCCTATAGAGTTCTCAGGTCTTTCTGTCCTTGGTTGGTTTCCTGTATTCTGTTGAAGACCATTATATGTACCTTATAGCCTTGGATGTCACCATTCTGTGCCTCCAGTGGAGGTGGTTCCCATGTCACGTCTAGCTGTGTGGCTGTGGCACCATGGACAGCTACATTTTGTGGAGGTGCAGTAGGCACTAGAAGATGAAGAGGAAAAAAAATGAGGCTCTGTGTGTATGTGTGTGGGGGCTAGAGCAGGGGGAGGGGCAGCCCAGGAGAATAGGGTCCCCCTGACTGCCATATCTTCTCTAGCTGGCCATAAAAGCTGGCTGGGAGAGGACCAAGGGCAATCTGGCATGGAAATGTGGGCAGTGGTAGATGCTAGGACGAACAGGTGTGAAGGGGAGAGATGTCATGTCACTTTACTCACCTGCCTCTCCAACGAACACCTCCTGGGGTGAACTGGATGGCCCCTCCCCGACAGCGTTGTAGACACTCATCCGGATCTCATAGCGTTTGTGCTTACTTAGGTCTGGGGGGAGGAGGGGAGTGGGAAGAGGACACAGAGAGAAGTCACTGTGAAGGTGGGGGTGTATGCATGGGGCGAGGATGAGGGGGTGCATGCTCTGGTCATTCAGGGAAGGGGTTCAGCTTAGGCAGAGATGAGAAAGGGGCCGGCCTACTGTTCTGAGCTTTGATAGAACAAGTTAAAGGGTGAAAGCAGCACTGGGGGGTTCATTTCTACTTCATGCACTGAGAATAGCCTTCCCTCTCTGGACACACCTTAGCTTTGCATCCCCCTACTACCTCTTCTATTATTCCACTGCAGCATCTACTCTAAAAGTTCAAATTCTTCCCCAACATGCTGATAAATGTTTAACAGCTGGCAGGGGAAGAAGTATATCCATGACACATTTCAAAATTTAATTTGCATTTTAATATTTTCTCTATCATTTTTTTTTTGCTGAGGCAATTGGGATTAAGTGACTTGCCCAGGGTCACACAGCTAGGGAATGTTAAGTGTCTGAGACTAGATTTGATTGAACTCAGGTACTTCTGACTTCAGGGCTGGTGCTCTATCCACTGTGCCATCTAGTTGTCCCTGTTTGCCAATTTTCAATGTGTAAATGCTCACTTTGAAAATTTAACAATTAGCTTTCAAAAGCTCTTTAGAGATGGACCCACCATACTCCTGCCCAACCAGATCCTTATGTGTCTCTCTTGTCCTTCTCCTACAGAGCTGCCAAAATTTAAATTTCAATCCTTTCCCCTTACTCTTTGTACATTGTTGTACATGTACATTGTTGGATAGCTTTCTTAGACAGAAAATGTGAACAGGTCCTAACCATAACACTTTTTAAAGACCAATGACAACAACCATAAATAAAGGCAGATCTAAAAGGAAGAATGAAAATTTGCCTGAAACCAGAGACCATCCCCTCTAATCTTTTCTGTTCAGGTCCTTGTCACTTTTTGCCTTCAGTAGTCACTGCTGGGACATTAGAAAGTGGGAAGAGGAGCTTAAAGAGGTAGGGAGAATTTCTGGACTCTGATGTGGTACAGAATGAACAAATCATAAGGCAGAGGGTCTTAACCTAGGTCCTTTGGACCCTCAGACTGTGGATAGATTTTAGGAGGGAAAAAGGCATCTTTAAATTTTCATGAATCTCTAATTAAAAGTTAGTATTTCCTTCAATTATTAAAAAAAAAAACACATTATTTTGAGAAGGGGCCCATAGACTTCACCAGATGACCAAAGGGATTCAGGTCACACAAAAATGATGAGAAATTTTGTTTTAAGGATTCTTGCCAAGGTCAAGTACATGAGACTTGCACCAGAGAAGTCAGAGAGTCCTTTGAAAAATGATATTCTTAAAAACAGCTCAAAGCTTTGCAAGTCCCTTGCTCAGTGTGGGTTCATACATATGATACAGCATACAGTATCCAAGGTTCCCAGCCCTCAGTCTCCTTGATCTCTCTCCTCCTATCTTACCAGTGGATAGTATGTATATATGTATGCATATGCATGCATGCATGAATATATGAATATGTATATATATATTTCAGTTCACACTTGGTGGGGAGGAGTAGAGGAGAATTCCCATGATAAAACAAATCTCCAATGGGTTTGAAGTTGCTGGTTTTTCTTTTTGTTGGGAAAATGCATGGCAGTGATAGAAATGATTTGGGGTATGGTTTGCTAGCTGTAGCATTCTGGTGGCTTCTTCCTTAGCTCCATTTCTCTGCAATAGGTTGACACTTTAAATCTTAGCAATATCCCTCTCTAGCATATTTAAAATGCATGTATATGATATGATTATAAAAACTGAGTTTTTTTTGCATGGTTTGTGAAAAAACCATCAGACATAGTGATTGCATCTGAATATATGCAACATTTTGCACCTATATACTTGCACGTCTCCATCAAAAGAAAGATGTTTCTATTCTCTATTCTTTCTCCAAGTCAGGAATCAATTTGAACAGTGGACATCTTGTTTCAGAAGCCCTAGCCCTTGCCCAATAATAGAAGAACACCCACTGGGGAAAGGGGGGTTAATTTAGAGGTCAGATGAAGAAACGAGGAGACTTACTGTCCAGTTCATATTGCGTGAGGCTGGGTCGGCTCAGGTTCCGCACAGCATACATAGCTGTTGGCAGGTGTGGGAAGGTAGGGAGGAGGGGTAGAAGGGATAGAGTACATGGAGGTTAGTGCACACACGCACATTGAACATTTCACAGAGAGAAACCAATGATTTTGACACTAGTATGGGGAAAAGACAGCTGCTAAGAGAAGGCAAAGATTTTAGTGGGAGGGAGAGAGGAACAGCAAGCATGGTACCAAATGAGCATGTAGACAGCCAGAATGAGTGGCAAGTGAGGAGAAAGCTATGATGAAAGCACTTTTCACAGGGGTAAGATTCTGGGCTCAGAAGATCCTCAAATACCCCCTGATTTTAGTCTCAGATGATTTGCCTCATATCACAACTAAGCTGGTTAATTATTGTCCTTCATTCTCAAAGGGGACCAAAATGACCTCACTATGTTGGGATCGATATAGAGTGTGTTCAACTCTGGCTAATCAGACAAGCTCTGAGGGTTCTCCCACAGATCAGGACTAAGTGAGTGTGACAGCTGGATTCTTCCAACTCTATAACTATTCATATTCTACCTCAACCTTTTCTCATGGATCTTTATATATTTTACAGGTAGAATCATGGAAGTCAAACTATCACCTCTAAGAGGTCCAAGGTTGCAGTAACCAGGCTACCTGGACATTGTGTGGTTTTAGATAACTAGAAAAAAAAAAGGCAAGGGTGGGTGTAGGATTTTGGAAGTAGGGAAAGAGAACACACATGCATATACATATATTGTGAATATTTATAATGCATGTATATGATATGATTATAAAAATTGAGATTTTTTTTTGCATGGTTTATGAAAACAGTTGCATTCATTATTTCTTGGCTAAGCCATATATGAACACTTAGAAAAACCCATATGATGATTCCTTTTTGCTTATTTTGAGGTTATAATCCCCTAGTAATTGAATTTCATAGTAAACAGTAATAAACAGGTATACAGCAAAATCATTGCAATCCTCTTCTAACACAGATGCAGTCTTTGCTTCCTGAGGCAAATAAGCACAGGGTCTGGGATTTCACTGGTATAGGGAAATTCCCTTTCCCAGTGCCCTCCATGATTATAATAAGTAAGTCTCATGGAATTGGCTAAGCCATAAACAGATTAAATGACTTGCCCAACACAACACAATTAGTCAGTGTCTGAGGCAGGATTTGAACCCAATTGTTTCCTATACCAGGCTGCCCAAGACTGACCTGTTATAATAATAGAATCTGTTTCATAGGATTATTGTGAGGATCAAATATGTATGTAAAGTTCTCTGCAAATGTTAAAGTGTAATATAAATGTGAACTATATTATTCCTCATTATAAAGGGGCTACTACATCCATTTATCCCTCCATCTTTTTATCTATTTAAGTATCTAACTATTCTATCTATTCATTTATTTGTCATCTCTGGCTAAATAGCATTATATATCTTTACATTTCTATATCATTTTTTGGATAATTTATGATCATTTATATCTATCTAAAATTTATTTCCAGGTGTATTACATACCAATCTATTTCTGTCTGTCTCTAATTATCTGTCCCTAACTATTTTATCTAATTATCTATATCCATCTCAATCTAACATCTCTGACATTATTTTTCTGTCTACCTATCTATCTCTATTTTATCTATCATCTTTGTCATTATATATTTGTCTAATTGTCTGTCTATTATCTCTCTGCATGTCTCTCTAGTTATCTTTCTAACTTTGATTACCTATCACTAATTATTTATATCATCTCTAATTATTTTTCTATATCTGTGTCTATTGATTTTGAACTCTTTGTTTATCTGTCATCTCTGACAGATTTATCCTTCTATATTTATCTAATAATCTGTATCTTTCTATGTCTATTATCTATCAATGTATCTCCCTTTAATTATCTGTTCCTAATCTATCTTTGTCTAATCATCTATGCCTATCTCTAACATCTCTAGTTGTTTTCTATATCTTTGATTATTTATCTCTATTATCTCTGACTAATTATTTTTCCATATATGTAATTATCTCTTATTTATCATCTCTCTATACATATATATGCCTATCTAATTATCTATTTCTGTTATCTATCTGTATCTCTGTCTAGTTATCTATTTTTGATGATGTATTTCTAATTATCTATATAATCTCTAATTATTTTTCTATATCTATTGATCTCTAATTATCACTCTTCTCTGTGTATATCTCTGTGTCTATATGATTGTCTCTCTCTGTCTTTGTCAGTATGTTTGTTCTCTGTCTCTCTCTGTGCCATCTAAGTATATCTGTTCTCCCCTTGAATTCTTCCTTTAATCTCTCCTTATAGTATGGAGGCACTCCTGAATTTAAGCTCTGGCACATCCTACCAAATCAGAAGGGATTTGAGTGGGAGTCTATTGATGTACATCTGCTACATCTGCTATTTGAGGACTAGCCTAGTTAAGTTCAGAGATGCTCATTACCAGTTTGGATGCAGGGTGATATACTTTAGCTACAGGCCTTTTGGAGGTCTCCTATGAAGTTGAAGAGTAGTTGCAATTAATCTTGATGGAGGAGATACCCACACCAGTGAAGTGACAGATTGGTTAGAATGTCAGTTCCTTGAGAGCAGAGATTGCTTTATTCTTTACCTTTCTATCTATTCCCAGCACCTAGCATAGTACTTGACATATAGTATGTACTTAATGCTTGTTAATTGATTTTTTTGGTTCAGTTGTTTTCAGTAGTGTTTGATTCTTTGTGATACCTACCATTTGGGGTTTTCCTGACAGAGATGCTGGAGTGGCTTGCCATTTCCTTCTCCAGCTCATTTCACAGATGAGGAAATTGAGGCAGACAGAGTAAAGTAACGTGCAGGGTCATACAACCAGTAAGTCTCTGCGGATGAATTTAAACTCAAGAACATGGATCTTCTTGACTCCAAGCTCGGCACTGTATCCACTGAACCACTTAGCAGCCCCTTGTTGATTGATTCTTCAAGTATTAAATTGTGTGTGTGTGTGTGTGTGTGTGTGTGTGTGTGTGTGTGTGTGTGT
>JAJPUD010004184.1:100466-208805 GCA_023553655.1 Myrmecobius fasciatus
GTGTGTGTGTGTGTGTGTGTGTGTGTGTGTGTGTGTGTGTGTGTGTGATATGCCCCCTTTTTTACTGGGGTTAGGCAGAAAAGTGAGGTCTTACAAGGACTTTGTAAAGAGTGAGAATGATGTTTAAACATGGTGACAGGCTTTCTCAAGATCATGCCATTCTTTTAAGATCCAATTTATCTGCTAGCTGAATTTTGCTGACTTTCTAGGATACTTTGCCTGCTTTGAGACCTTTCCCCCAAATGAAGAGAATCACATCCTGGGGAGAGGGATGCACGTGAGTAGGCTGGTTCTAATCACAAGAATGCACAGCAAACAAGGATATCCTGGCACTACTGACCCTGAACCAGAGGATGAGAGTGGATGAAGAAAAGAAGGGTCTGAAACTGCTGTCTGCTAATGAAGTAGAGGGGAAAAAAGGGTTTAAGGTTATCAGATGGCTGAAGATCTGCCTTCTACAGACTGGGCAATGAAGGGATGAGACAGAGCTTGAAGATAGGATGCCAGATACCACTGGAGTCTTGCCGGGTTTGGATAGGATCTCCTCCCACTTTTTCCCCTCTTCCTTCCTCCCTTCTTTTCTCCATCCCACATCCTCACTTCCCCCCTTTCTCAAGTCTCAGTACTCACAGGTGAGCTCGGCCCATTTGGTACTGGGATTATTGATGTTTCGCATGGTGAAGCCCCGCAACCCTTCATAGAGCAGCTCTCGATAACGGATCCGGAAGCCCAGCAGTATCCCATTGATTTTGTCTTCAGCTGGTGGCTGGAGATGGAGGGGACCCGAGGGAGAGATATTTCAAATCGCAAACATATAAAATCACATTTTACCTTCCTAAGCACAGGTCTGACTGTGTCACTCCCCTCACCATAATCTCTAGTAGCTTCCTATTACTTGCAGGTTCAAACATTAAATCTGGTGTGACTTTTAAAGACTTTCATAACCTGGTCCCTTCCTACCTTTTCATTCTTATTTTATTTCCCTCTAGGTACTCTGTAATCTTGGGACATTACCTCATTGAGATTCATCACATAATTCCGAACTATGTATTTTCTTTGTCCCTCATGCCTAGAATTCCTTCCCTTGTCATCTCATGTCTCAACTAAAACTGTACTTTGTACAAGAAGTCTTTCTCCTTTAATGTTAATGGCTCCTTTCTGAAATTACCTCCAACATACCCTGTCCATATCTTATATGCACATAGTCATTTTCATGTTGTCTCTCCTTTAGAAGGTGAGAGCTCCTTGGTGGTAAAGACTGTTTTTGCCTTTCTTGGTACCCCAAGAGCATAGTAAGTTCTTAATAAATGCCTGGTTCCTGACATATACTTTGGCATTCTCTATCATTTGTTTGCTCTTTCAAATATATGTCTTTTATACCCACTGGGTGTGCTGGTAAATATTTAACAACTGGGTGGTGGTGGCAGGAGGAAGAATCAAGCAAGACACCTGCATTATAAACATTTTCTCCCTTCATTTTCTTAAGTCTAGGCAACCAACAAAACAAAATTCAAGCTCTGATTTCTGGGTTTAAATGCTCATGCTAAAAATTAAATAATTGGCTATCTCTACTGGTATAATATGACATAAGTTTGTTCCAGTTTAACCCTCTTTTCTTGAAAGGTGACAATTGGGGCAACTGGGTAGTTTAGGGAATAGGTAGAATAGGGAATAGGGAATACACTGACCCTGTAATCGGTAGTTCAAATATGGAATCAGATATTTACATGTTGTGTGATCCTGGACAAGTCACTTAACACCTGATTGCCTCAAAAAAAATACATAGGATTGTAATTAAAACCAATTGAGCACCAATTAAGGATCCAAGTTCAAATCTGGCCTCAAATATTTACTTGCTGTGTGATCTTGGACAAGTCACTTAACCCCAATTTTTTTTTAAAGGATGACAGCCATCTGTTGTTGGGATGGAAGTCCTGGGGTGGGAGAGAGAGAAATCAGAAGGAATACTGGATTTGAAAGAAGATCTGGTTTTGAGTTTTGATGTCAATACTTATTAGTTGTTTGACTTTAGACAACCACTCCTCTGAAACTTAGATTCCTCATCTCCAAAATAGGCAACATTATCTTTGTACTATTCTATTTAGAGTTGTTGGGATGGAAGTCAACAAGTATTTCTTAAGCACCTAATATGTGCCAGGTACTATTAAGCACTGAGGATACCAAGAAAAAAAAAGCCCCTGCCTTCAAGAAATTTTCATTCTAATGAGGGATATAACATGCAATCAACTAGGTATACAGGATACATGCTATGTGAAAGGGAGGCAATATTAAAGGGAAAGCTATGGCAGCTGGGGAGGGATAGATGGGAATAGAAGCCAGAAATGACTTCTTATAGCAAATGGGATTTGAGCTGAGTTTTAAAGAATGCCATGAAAGGCTATAAATAGTAAAATGCCATATAAATTTGAACTATAGTATACAGTTCCCTACAGTTATAATGTTTTAATAGTGGATTTATCTGCTCTAAGAAAATAAAAATAATACAGTTTTTAAAAGTCATCAACAAAGTATTTATTAAGTGCTTACTATGAGTTAGGCACTGTGCTAAAAACAATCCTCACCCCCAAAACAACAACAACAAAAACTCTCACAAAGAGAGGCAGCATGATGTTGGAGGTAGAGGAAAGACTTCTAACACATGCGCTAGCTTCAGAGCCACAAAAATTGGGGTTTGAGTCTTGACTTTGTGACATACTGGCTGTATGTGACCTTGTACAAGTCACTTAACTGCTTAATAAGCATTTATATAATAATATAAAATATAATTTATATGAAAAAGATAATAAACATCTATAATAACAAATAAAGCTTTAAGGTTTGAAAGCACTTTACAAATATTATTTTATTTTGTCTTCATAATAATCTTAGGAGGCAGGTAATGAAGAAACTGAGGCAGAGTTTTATTTTTTTTAAGTGACTTGCCCAGGGTCATATGGCTAGTATCTGAGGCAAGATTTGAACTCGTTTTCCTGACTCTAAGTCTAGTTCTATCCACTGGTATGACTAAAAGTTGAGAAGAAGGTATTGACCACTACACACCTGTCAGATTGGCTAAGATGACAGGAAAAGATAATGATGAATGTTGGAGGGGATGTGGGAAAACTGGGACACTGATACATTGTTGGTGGAACTGTGAACGGATCCAACCATTCTGGAGAGCAACTATGCTCAAAGAGTTATCAAACTATGCATACCATTTGACCTAGCAGTGTTTCTACTGGGTCTATATCCCAAAGAGATCTTAAAGGACGGAAAGGGACCCACATGTGCAAGAATGTTTGTGGCAGCCATCTTTGTAGTGGCAAGAAACTGGAAATTGAAAGGATGCCCATCAATTGGAGAATGGTTGAATAAATTATGGTATATGAATGTCATGGAATATCATTGTTTGGTAAAAAACGACCAGCAGGATGATTTCAGAGAGGCCTGGAGAGACTTGCATGAACTGATGCTGAGTGAAATGAGCAGAACCAGGAGATCATTATACATGGCAACAACAAGACTATACGATGATCAATTTTGATGGACGTGGTTCTCTTCAACAATGATGTGATTCAAACCAGTTCCTATTGTTCAGCGATGAAGATAGCCATATACATCCAGAGAGAGTCCTGAGGGAACCGAGTGTGAACCACAACACAGCATTTTAATGCTTCCTGTGAATATTTCCATGCATTTTGTTTTCTTTCTTGGGCTGTTTTTTTTCTTTCTAGATCTGATGTTTCTTGTTCAGTAAGATAATTGTATAGATATGTATATATATATATATTGGATTTGTCATATAATTTAACATATTTAGCATGTATTAGATTACCTATCATCTAGGGGTGGGGGTGGGGGGAAGGAGGGGAAAAAGCTTGGAACAAAAAAAAAGTTTTGCAAAGGTCACTGTCAAAAAATCACTCATATGTTTTGTAAATAAAAAGCTTTAATTAAAAAAAAAGAAAAGAAAAAAAAAGAGAGAAGAAGGTATTGACCTGCATTGGGAGAAGGAGTTTCCTTATTTAGGAGTGCTCCCTACCCTCTCACTCCCCATACCGATGAAATTGTAGGTTCAGTTTCTATCTCTTTATAGCTATTATCTCTTTTTCCTAAGATCCCTGTGAGGTAGAGAGGGTCAGGTATTATTATTATTATTATTATTATTATTATTATTATTATTATTTCCCATTTAACAATGGGGGATGTTTAGGCTTAGAGAAAGAGCAAGCTAGTAATGGATCCACAAACCCAATTCTTTTTAATAGATGCTGCTGCCTTTCTTTCATGCTTGGTGCCATCTCCCTTACAACTGTTGATCCTTCATTCTAAACTCATTGGCCCAACGCTCCTTGGAATTTCTGGTAGGCACTGCAGAAGGTCCCCTGAATCTTCAGGAGCTAATCACACACACACACACACACACACACACACACACACACAATTTTCTTTGCCTTCCTTTTCTCTGCTTACAGCTCGATCCATAGGGATTTCATGTCTAGGTTAGGATAGTGCAAAGACTTAGAGAGATACTTTAAAAAAAAGATACCAAATTTATGGAACCTACTGAAAGGGTTCTTGCTTTAATTAGCCCTTTAATTGCCTCTCAGCCTGCTGGTGGGGTGATCATGCTCTCTGCTATCCTGCTGTTCTGGTTTTAAGTTGCAGCACTGAAGAAAAAGGACATTTTTATTCAAAGGACTCTTGGATCTCAACAGTAAAAACTCATGAAATTTAGACTAGCTGCTATCTGCCTTGGGCTAGGGTTAGAGTGGGAACTCTTTCCATAGCTAAGGATAGCTGGCTAAGGGAAAAGCCCTCATCACTGGAGGGCAAGTTGCCCCTTTTGTCTTTAGCAGTCCCAGGGCAGTGAAAACTGGCATCCCCTTCTCTTCCTCCCTTTCTCTCCTTTTGATAGGGTCTGTCCCAGAGCCCAACCAAAATAGCTAGCTAAAGGGAAAAATTCATACCCTTCCCACTTTATTGTTTCCTTTCATGTTCTTCCTTAGTCCCAGGCCATCCCAGAACTTCTGCAGGATTCTAAGTAACAGGAAGGCAGGAAACATTGTTGCCAACAACAAAGACTTTCTCTTTACCTTTTCTCCCCCTTTCCCCATGCCGTTTGACAGAGATTTCTAGGAGATCAAAACCAACAACTCTATTCTTTCTGATGAGATGAGAGAACATTAGGCTTCCTACCTGTTCTGCCTTCACACCTTGCAGGCTCTTAGAACTGCCATCTTAACTATTTTTATAATCTAAGGATTTTTGGGCCTCACCATCTACCCCTCTTTTGCAGCCTCAGGATTTCAGGAGCTTTCTGTTTGCCTTTATAGTCAGATTTTCCCCCCTTTTTATTTTTTAACAATATGTATTCCACCCCCCCCATATTTACTTATGTAAAGACAATTTTTAGTATTCATTTTTATGAGTTTGAGTTCCGATTTTTTCTCCCTTCCTCCCCTCCTCTCCCCCTTCCTCAAAATGGTAAGCAATTTGATATTGGCCATATATGTCTGATCAAGTAGAACATATTTCCATATTAATATCAGTTGTGAAAGAAGAAACAGACCACAAGGGAAAAAAACACACAAAAAAGTATGCTTCGAACTGCATTCAGAGTCCATCAGTTCTTTATCTGGATGTGGATAGCATTTTTTTTTGTATTTGTCTTGAATCACTGTGTTGCTGAAAAGACCTGTCATTGTTGATCACAGACTTTCTTTATATATGTCTCCTCCAATTAGAAAGACAGCTCTTTGAGAACAAGAGATCTCAATTGTTTGGGGTATCCTTAGTGCTTAGCACATAGTAAGTGCTTAATTAAATATCTTTTTTTCATTCATTAATTGATCCAGGCTTCTATTTGAAGAAAAGGAGAGCTGATTAAATCTAGGATTCTATAAGCCTGGGATAATATATAGCACTATTCCTTGGTCAGTATCAGGAGCTCTTCCCAGGAGAACTTGGAGGATAGGGGGAAAGGAAGGGCTCAGAAGGTCACTGATAGGAATCTGGCACTTTGCCCCCAAACCTCTTATTCTCCACAGGCTTAGATAGGGTTAAGCTGGTACATCTGGGGAAGTATTTAAGTATGTGACTTGGTGGAGAATTGAAGGGAGATTGCTAATTTCCTTGGAAGGAAAGAACCTAAAAAAAGGCTTCAAGCACAAAGCTAGGAAGGAAGGTGTGTATAAAATAAGTGAGACATCTATTTCTAAGTTTTATTGCAGGGAACCTCTTCACTTGCTGGTAGAATATATATGGGAAGACTTGGATGAGTCCCTGCTGTATCAGCATAGTCCTTGTATATGTGCTTTAGAAGAAGCTACTCTTTCCCACTGTAGTTAATCTCTCTCCTTGGTGCCTTTTCCTTTACTATGTAAAGGAAGTATTAGATCCATTCCTTAAGATTTTGCTATGGTTTAAGTCTCAGCATAGAGCATATCCCTATATCTTTAGGAGATGGTTACCTCATCCCTCCCCAACCTTCCAGACCCTCCCTACCTGCCAGGAGATCAGCACCGAAGTGGTGGTGTGAGGGGTAACAGAGAGGATGGTGGGAGCTTCTTCAGGGGCTGGAGAGAGAGAGAGATAGAAAATGCTGATTTCTTAATGTTGGCAGAACAGTGTCAGTAATGCTTTGAGCTTCATGGTTTTGAGAAGAATTACCCCCTACCTGGGGGAAAATTAGGTCAACCTGACTTCTTTGGGGAAGAGGGAGAAGAGGAAGAAAGGTCTCCTAGTATTCCAAGAACAATGCACAACAGGTTTAGGGGCTTTAAAACAGCCTAATCTCATGGAATTAGGTGTCTGGCTTCCTTTGCCTTGTTCTTTAGGTCCATGGCAGTTTCTGAGATGATGTTCTAAGCACATCCACATTCAGAGATTACTTTGGGTTTCTCACTCTGGGTTTCTTTAGGATTTGAGAAAGGAGAAAATACTTGAACCAGAGACCAATGTGGTAGCTATACAACCTGATAGTTAGCACTTAATGTCATTTAAGCTGATAATGTTGGTTTTTTTCCCCTCCTTGCTCCCCCAAGCCTGTCACCGCATTAAGATGATCACACTCCACTCTTCTGGAACTCCAACCAGAGACTATTGCACCTTCTCCCACCTTAAGGGCTGAGAGAGATGGAGAGTGTGGCTGCTGCCCCCTCATAGGACCAGGAAATGGCTGAACCTAAGGTTATGTCACAGGTTGGGGAGGAAAAAGTATCACTGACCAGCCTGTAGTGTGGTAAGGGATTCTGATTCTTCACTGTATTCACTGTCCCCGATGTCGTTGGTTGATTTGACTCGGAATTTGTAGGAAGTGAAGGGTTTGAGCCTGAGATGAAACAAAGAAATAATTTAATTAAATGAATGAATAGTAGCCCAAGTTCCAACAAGACCCTTGTCTGCAGCCTCTGACTTCTTTGCGCTCATTTGCCCGTCCTGAGCTGATGAGAAGGGGCATGGATTCTTATTCCTAAGTTACAAATTGAAAAACTAAATTCTGGAAAGGTTAATTGCTTTGGTCAACATCCAATGCTGCAAGTAGGGATAGGTAAGATAGGTGCTATCTAATGTATTATACATGGTGGTATAGCACTATTTATTTTAACATTACTATTTATAATTTACTATTTTAAAATAACCATATTTAGTACTACTATTCATATTATACTATTTTATTTGCTATTCCATTTATGATTTATATTTAATATTACTATTTATGAATTCCTATAGGATCATTGGATCAGATTTAAAGCTAGAAGGGACCTACCTTAGAGGCTACTGAGTCCAACCCCCTCATTTTTGAGAAAACTGAAAGGCTAAGTGACTTGCCAATGGTCACACAGCTAGTAAGCATCAGTGGTGGAGTTTGAATAAGGAATCTTCTTGCCTCCACACCCAGTGATCTATCCATTGTACACAAGTTACATTTCCCTATTTTAAAACAATGTTTCACTGATGTCTTTTAGCTTAAAGCATTTGCTCTTTCCTTACATCCTGAAGAAACCTGAAGCAAGAAATCCATAGCTTCTGAATGTGGATGTACTTAAGAGCTGCCTGTCAGGATAGAAGGTTTTACCTTTGCATTCATCATATCAGGATACAACTCTTATCCCTCTCCCTAGTGAGTTCTCAATTAGAACAAGGAAAAATTAGTTAAGCAAAGTCAAGTGACATAGTGATCTTGTCTCATGGCGCATATAACATTCCATACCCATGGACTCCCATTTCTATTGAAAGGAGGAAGGTGATTCCTCATCTCTTTTTGGAGACCCAGATTGATCATCATAATTACTCATATTAGAATGTCCAAATGTTTCATTCCAGAAAACTGTATTTTCCATAGCATAATTACCAAGTGGTAATTAAAGCATGTATTACAGTGAAGACTCCCAGTCCCCTTTGAACAGTAACATGCAGGGATCAAAATTTTCAAATGCATCAAGGAGTAGAGGGGCTGTAAGTTTTAAACCTGACCCAGTAAGTATAAGTGTATTATCTCACCTCTGTTAATAACACATAGCAAATGAAGAGAAGAATAAATCAAGACCAGAGACCATTGTTACAAACTTCTAGGCCAGGACTTTTTCAGCTCACGGTAGTTTAATTTTCTGGATTCCTTTAAGATTTAGCTGTGAGCAGGAAGTTGCTGAGGACACATTTATTCATTTCAAGCTGCAAATATAGTGTGTGTGTGTGTGTGTGTGTGTGTGTGTAGACATGATCTTTGTCTCTATTTTTCTGTCTCTGTGTCTCTCTCTGTCTCTGTTTCTCACTCATTCTCACTTTAGAACCAATAACAGTATCATCAGATTGCTGAGATCTAAGCTAGCTCTTCCCTAGATATTGCCGTCCTCTCCCTGCATTTAAGAGGTTTAAAAAGAATCAAATATCTAAAGAGTTAAAGTGTAGTACCTTGCTTCAAGTTTCAATTTCTTTCTTTTTAATTTTTAAAAAAAGGGTAGTTGAAATTCTTGCTCATGTAAAGTAGAGAATAAAAATATAACCTACTAAAAATTAAATTACATTAAAGTCAGCAATCTGGAGTGTGGCTCAGTTTCCCTGTTAAAGATGAGGAGAAAAATGCTGCAGTTGCAGAGAATAGTTAATGAAAGACTAGAAAGCACCCCACTGATACTGTACTCTAGGCTCCAGAAATGTACAATAAAGAAGAAATTCTAATAAGGCACCCTGGGAAGCTGGGTTGGAGCCAGGCAGGGAGGAGAAGCTGGTTAGAATAGATGGAAGGGGACTCAGGCAGATGACTGAATGGGAAGGTGAAACTGAGAATGTAATAGGGTCCCAAACCCCCATTACAAGAAGGTTAGGAACTACTGAATGGACTAGAAGGTTGGGGTTTGAGAGAATGGGGGGATTTCCAGCTGCAACTTTTATGAAACCCTTTCAATGAAAGAAATGAAATGTAAACAAATGCTCTGCTGGGGGAGGGTGGATCCCCAGTACTGAAATAAAATCCCATGGATGAGGTAAGAGTGGGGGTGGAGGTCTCACCTGTCCACAACAAATGAGGTAGCATTGTGGGTCACAGAGGAGGAGTGCAGGGCCCATTTGCCATTAGGGAGTTCCCGGGTCTGGATGGTGTAGTAGCGGACAGGGGAGAGGCCATCACTACCAGGCTCCCAGGACAGCAGCACACTCCGTGCCTTCACATTCTCCTGATTTATCACGGGCTTGCTAGGAGGCTGTGGGCGGTCTGTAAGGGGGAGACATAAATTTATCATTGAATAACTCTAGATAGTAATAAGGCATGTGCCCTGTTGGTACCTTTCAGGGTAGAAAAAGTAAAGCAACAACCCTGAGCTGATGAATTCTGCTTTCCTAGTTTGGTGTCCTGACAAGAGAAGCAATCAACCAATGTACATTTGCTGAATGTCACCTATGCATCAGGCACTGAGTGAAACTGTCCCTATCTTCAAAGAGTTTACATTCTCACAAGGGAGACAAAAGAGGATGTTTAGAGAATCATGCTAAAAACAAACAAAACAAATATAAGATAATACTATGTGTTCATGGGGAGGAAGTTCATAGGAGGGGAGATCTAGAAAGATCCATGCAGAAAGTGGAATTTGAGCTGAGTCTTGAGGGAAACCAGAAATCACAAGAGATGGAAAGTGGAGAATAAATGCATTCTAGGCACATAAGGACAGTCTGTGCAAAGGAAGAGAAGTGGGAGCTACAGCAAGGTCAATGTAGCTAGACTGTAGAGTGTATGGAGGGGAATAATTCACAGGAAAAGTAGATGGGTCAGATTGTGAAGGACTTTCAATGTCAAATAAAAGAATTTATACTTGGCCCTAGAAACAAAAGGGAGCCATTGGAATTTAATCAGTAGAGAATGGGGTGACATGGTCAGATTTGTGCTTTAGAAAAACTATTTTGGTGTCTATGTGGAAGATAGATTGTAGTGAGGGAGATCAGTTAGGAGGCTACTAAAATGGGCATCTAGGTGGCTCAATGAATGGAGTGCCAGGTGTGGAATCAGGATGATCTGAGTTGAAATCCATCCTCAGATACTTAATAGCTATGTGACTCTGAGCAAATCACTTAACCCTGTTTTAACTTCAGTTTCCTCATCTATAAAATGAGCTGAAGAAGAAAATGGCAAACCACTCCAGTATTTTTGCCAAGGAAAACCCAAATGTCTAATATGTCAGCTATGACTGAAAAATAACAGAACAACAAGAGAACCCAACAAAACAGTCTAGATCAGAGATGACACCTAAATTAGGGTGGTGGCAATTTCCAGAGAAGTTGATGGAATCAGAAATTATAATATTTTTTAATGTTATATAGGGTGAGTGAGAATAAGGAATCCCCAGTTGTGAACCTGTGTGACTGGAAGAATGGATGTAACCTCAACACAAAGAGGAAAGTTCAGACGAAAGATAGATTTTTGGAGAAAGAGAATGAGTCCCATTTTGGAATTTGAATTGGAAATGTATTTGGGCAATCCATTTTGAAATATCCAATATGTGGTTAGTTGGTGATGCAGGACTGGAACTTAGAAGAGTTAGGATTAAATATACACATCTTAAATATAGAGATGATGATTAAATTCTTGGGAGCTGATGAGGTCTATGTTGACAAGTAAGAAAGGGTAGGACAGAAGACTGGGCTTATATCCCCAGCTAAGGGACATGGCATGGATGAAGATTCAGCAAAGAGGCTGAAGAGAAGTGGTTAAACATGAATGAGTGTGAAGAAAAACCAGAGGGGAGACAATATCCAAGAGGAAAAGGGAATCAAATGCTGTAGGAAGAGAGGGCAAATAGGATAAATGCAGAGAAAAGACCATTAATTTGTCAATTAAAAGAGGATGAGGGAAAATGATGGAAATAAGGGAAAGAAGATGGAAAATGCCATTCATGTCTACAGAAAGAATTATAAAGAACAAATGTGGATCAAATTTTCACTCTTTTTTCGTTTCTTCTTTCTTCCCTTTTGCTATGATTTTTCTTTTCCAACATGACTAATATGAAAATGTTTAAAATAACTGTACATGTATAAACTATATCAGATTGCTTGCTATCTTGGGGAGGGAAGAGATAAGGTAAAGAGGGAGAATAATTTGGAACTCAAAATATTACAAAAATGACTATCTTTACATGCAATTGGTGAAAATAAAATTTATTAAGTGAAAAAGAAAAGGAAAAAAAAAAGAGAGGGTCAGTAACTTTGGAGAGAGTAGTTTTAGAGAGATAATGGTAAGTAGATCTCCAGACTTCAGACAGATGTATCATTTGAGCTATTCAACGGTACTGACCAGGAGTCTGTGGGAGAGAGTTGGTAAATTCCCTAGAGAAACTGAGAAACTGTTCCATTGTGATGATTATCTGAAATGGGATACTGTGGGAAGGAAGGGAGGCAATACATTGAGGGACCTCGACTTTTTCTCTTCTCACTCTCTTCTTAACCCTTTATAATCTGGCTTCCAAACATAATATTTCAATTGCTTTCTCCAAAATTACTAATGAATTTGTAACTGCCAAATGTGATGACTTTTTTTCTCAATTCTCATTCTTCTTGATCTCACTGAAGCCTTTGATGCTGTTGATCATTCTTCCTCGATGCTCTTTTCCCTAGCTTTTTGAGACACCTCTTTCTCCTGGTTCTCCTCTTACTTATATAACCATTTTCTTTGCAGAATCCTCATCCATATAATGCTCTCTATGCACAGGGTTCTGTGGCCCTCTTTTCTTCCCCCTCTATTCCACTTCACTTAGTGATCTCATCATCTTCCTTGGAATTATTTACCATATCTATGCTAATGATTCTCAGAGCTTCCTATTCTGCCCTAACCTCTCTGCTAACATCCAATATCATATCTCTAACTGCCTTTCAGAAGTTCAGTAAACATCTAAACTCAACATGTACCAAACCAAACTCATCTTTTCTTCTAAACCATCTTTTTTCCCCCTTCTCCTTCTCCCTACTACTTTATTACCATAGAGTAATAAAATCCCAGTCCTTCAGGCGCAAAACCTAGGAGTCATATTGGACTTCTCATTATCTCTCATCCCATGTTTCCAATCCGTGGCCAAGACCTGTCCATTTCACCTTTTCAACATCTCTCAAATATACTCTCTTCTCTCTTTTGACATTGCCACTCTAGTGACTAGTGTAATAGTAGTGTAGTAGTGTAGTGGACCTCATACCTCATACCAGGATGACTGAATAGCCTGCTGGTAGATCTACCTATCTTATATTTTCCTCCACTTCAATCCATTCTCCACTTAGTCACGTTAGATTTTCTTAAAGCACAGTTCCAGTTATGTCCTTTCTGCTGTTCTACCTCCTCCAAGTCAATTAACTACAGTGTCTCTCTATAACCTCCAGAATTAAATCCCAAATCCATTGGCATTCAAAGTCCTTCATAACCTAGCCTTTCCCCACCTTTCCAGTCTTCTTACACCTTTGAACTTTTCAATCTAATGACACTGGCCTTGTTGATATTCCATGTATAACATGAACGGTGTTCCATGAACAATTTCTTTTGGCTCTGGAAAGCTGTCTTCCATTTTCTTGCTGTCTCCCATTCCTGGAATGCTATTCTTTCTCATCTGTACCTAGGGCTTCCCTGGTTTCCTTTAAATCCCAACTAAAATCCCATCTTCCAACCTCTCTTAATTCTACTCCCTTTCCTCTCTTAATTATTTCCTATTTATCCCACATATTATTATTTGTATGCATCTGTTTCCTTTTTGTCTTCCTCATTAGACTGTGAGCTCCTTCAGGGCAGAAATTATCTTTTGCCTCTTTTTGTATCCTCCAGCTCTTAGCATGCAGTGCTGGGAATATAGAAGGTGCTTAATAAATGTTTCTTGATTATTGAATCTCACTTGAATAAAACTTCAGGTTTATTTATTGGCTGTTGACTTTAATTTCAAAGTCTCTGAGCTATGGCTTTGATCTAGACCCTTTCCCAGAGTTCCTGGGAGTTATCCACCAAAGGAAGAGATCCATAGGACTTGGGATCCCAATTCTCCTTGTTATATTCCTACATCATCTTAATGTTTCCCAGCCATCCCAGGGCAGTTACCTCTCTTTTCAGTGGTCACCACAAGTGCTTCAGCTGCCTCCCCCCAGCCCTTACGGGTCTGGGCCATGATGCGGAATAAGTAGATAGATTCAGGCTTGAGACCAGTGGCGGTATATTGGCGGGCACTGGGGGTTAATACTTCTACTGAGGCAGTGTTGGCTGTAGTCGTGTTGAGCCTGTGGGTAATCTGGTAAGCTGTGGAGAAGCGGGATAACACTGGAAAGCAGGACAAACTCTTTCCCCCACACCCTTCAGTTCACCCAACCATTTCCCATAGACAGAGAGGACCCTATATCACATGTTTGAGTGAGTGCTTTTTCCACTTAAATGTTCACTGATTTACTCACACGGCACATTCTAAATGTTTTTTGAACCCTGGACTAGGTGAAGAATGGCATTGTGATCAGTAATCAGCAATATGGCCCTTAATTGGTAAAAGGCATCAAATCTTAGGATCAACCACTAGAGGGCATTGTATGCAAAGCAGACATAGCCCATCCTTTCAGTTTTAATAGGGACATCATTGACATTCTATAGAAAATGTGTGTAAATATAAATATGAAACATACAAATATATATTTATGTATGCTTATATTTTGGACTATCATTATTTCAGTGGTGTAGGAATTTTCTCTGGTGGAGAAAATCTATCAATGCATATAGACATCTATGCAGTTTATAATCTTAGAGATTTATATAGGAGGTAACATGGTATAGAGAGCTGCCCTCCACTCAGAAAAAACGGAGTTCAAGTCCATCCATATTGGCTATGTGACCCTGGGCATTCTATCCTGGCCAGCTAGGACAACTCTTTAAATTAGTGACCAAAGAATCTAATAGTTTCTTATAAAGATAAAATTAAAACACCAGCAGGGCACACTCACCCATACCTACTCACCCCCCCCCCACAAATATTGTTGCACTGAGTGAGTCATTCACTATCTCCTAATTTTCCTCATAGCCAAAAGTATATAATTCACATGAAGGTTGGCCAGAGTGGCAATACAATTTGTGGCTCCTGCAAAATGAATAGATCTTTATAATAATATTAATAGGGCTAATACAATTCTCAAATCAATATATAGTGCTTTATCACAACAGCATCACACAGTCTATTTCTCTAGTATGTTTTCTAAAAAATTGCTATAACCAATTTAGAGAAGTTAGATATACTCCCTTGGTTTCAAGGAATTTATAGTTTTAAAAACCCATTTTTATGGTATAGAGATAGATAGATAGATAGATGATAGATAGATAAATGGCTATACACAAGTCAGGAATTATACATGTGCCTATATCCACCCTACCTTTTTCTCCTCCTCATTTCTACCTATCTTGAATAAATATCCACATGTATGTATGCATACAGAGTACATGTGTATGTGTGTTTATATACATATATATGTATATACACACATAGTTATATATGGGGCAGCTAGGTGGCACTATAGCACACAGAGTGCCAAGTCTGGAGTCAGCAAGATTCATCTTCCTAAGTTCAAATCTAGTCTCAGACTCTTCCTAGCTGGGTGACTTTGTCTGCCTCAGTTTCCTTATCTGTCAAGTGAGTTGGAGAAGGAAATAGCAGGTCACTCCTGTATCTTTGCCAAAAAAATCCCAAATGGGGTCATAAAGAGATGTACACAACTGAAAAACAAATGACTAAATATATATATACACATACAAAAGTTACACACACACACAAATGTATGTCTGTTTATGTATATATGTATTTCTAGATCTAATGCCCTAAGATAACATAAAATTAAAACTGGGAGGTTGTATGACTATTGGGTGAATTTTAGCCGGGAGGGATTTTCTATTGGGGTGGTGCTCAAAATGCAGAGAAAGGTTTTCCTTATTTAACTGGATAAGGTAAGAATGACCTGGTTTACCAAAGCCAGGGGAAATTGAGGATAGGGACTGCTTTCTGAACCAGCAAAAATCTCTGCTTTTTCTTTACCATCTTCTTGGTTTGGGCTCAAGAAAAGCAAACTAGGAGAGATTTTGCTTTGCACTCTGAAATTCAGGGTTCCCTACTAGAACACAGACAAGTAATGTTTCCCCTATCAGTGGACGTGGGTGGGTTGGGAAGGCTGCATATTTCTTGAGATCCCTACTTTTTAATTTTGTTATTGGGTCATTTTAGTTGTGTACAACTTTTTGTGTCCCCATTTGGGGTTTTCTTTGCAAAGATATTGGAATGGTTTGCCATTTCCTTCTCCAGCTCCTTTTACACATGAGGAAACTAAGGCAAACAGGGTTACACAGCTAGTAAATATCTGAGGCTAGATTTGAACTCAGGAAGATTAATGAGTCTTCCTGATTGAGTCCAGTGCTCCATTCACTGAAGCATCCAGCTGTCTATTTATTTGCTTGTGCTTTACCCATATTACTTAGAGTTTCTTTCCAACACTTATACTCCTCACTGTCTGTAGACAATCACAGCCCTACTTCTTCTTGATTTAAAAACCTTTGAAAACCAAAACTCTCATCTCTATCTTCTACCCTTCAAACATGGATTTTCATAACAATCTGAGAGACAGCAAATTCCAGGAAGTTGGGATTTTTCCTCAAGTTGGGAAGACCAGGGTTTAAGTTGAGCCACATTGGCTGTTTGACTCCAGGCAAATTACTTAATCTCCAGGGGCCAAGGAATTCCATACAATGGTAAAATCCTAAATCCAACTGCATGAGTGTGCATGTATGTGAACACACATACATACACAAATCCCAACAAAGAAGAACATAAAACCCTCATATTTCTAGAAGTCAGAGGGTTGGGGCTTACCTAATATGATGCCATTAGGGGCAGCTGGAGGCTGCCAAATCAGCCGAACTGATGTGGGTCTCACCTCTGGGAAGAGAATGCCCATGGGAGGTCCTGGGACTAGAATGAGAAATAGAAAGGTCACAGTAAGATCCCCAAGGCAGCTCTGAGTTTTAATTTACTGACAGTCACAGGGACTTAACTGGGGATAGATGTGTATAAAGGTGAGTGGGAAAGGGATACATGTAGGAATACATGCAGGCTGGAGTCCATATATTGGGATCCTTTTGGATGGTGTAGGGATCAGTTGGCACAATCTAACAGGGATTTAAAAAAAAGCTTTTTATTCACAAAACATATGGATAGGTAATTTTTCAACAGTGACCCTTGCAAAACCTTCTGTTTGAAATTTTCCCCTCCTTCCTCCCACTCCGTCCCCTAGATGGCAGGTAGTCCAATACATGTTAAATATGTTAAAATATATGTTAAATCCAATATATTTATATAGTTATCTTGCTGCACAAGAAAAATCAGATCAAGAAGGAAGAAAAAAAAACCTGAGAAAGAAAACAAAATGTGGGGCAGCCAGGTGGTGCAGTGGATAGAGCACCAGCCCTGAAGTCAGGAGGACCTGAGTTCAAATCCGATCTCAGACACTTAACATTCCCTAGCTGTGTGACCCTGGGCAAATCACTTAACCTCAATTGTCTCAGCAAAAAGAAAAAAAAATGCAAGTAAACAACAAAAGAAAGAGTGAAAATGCTATGTTGTGGTCCACACTCAGTTCTCTCTGGGTATAGATGGCTCTCTTCATCACTGAACAATTGGAACTAGTTTGAATCATCTCATTGTTGAAGAGAACCACGTCCATCAGAATTGATCATCATATAGTCTTATTGTTGCTGTGTATAATGATCTCCTGGTTCTGCTCATTTCGTTCAGCATCAGTTCATGCAAGTCTCTCCAGGCCTCTCTGAAATCATCCTGCTGGTCGTTTCTTACAGAACAATAATATTCCATAACATTCATATACCATAATTTATTCAGCCATTCTCCAATTGATGGGCATCCTTTCAATTTCCAGTTTCTAGCCACTACAAAAAGAGCTGCCACAAACATTTTTGCACATGTATGTCCCTTTCCCTCCTTTAAGATCTCTTTGGACTATAGGCCCAGTAGAAACACTGCTGGGTCAAAGGATATGCACAGTTTGATAACTTTTTGAGCATAGTTCCAAATTGCTCTCCAGAATGGTTAGATCCATTCACAATTTCACCAGCAATGAATCAGAGTCCCAGTTTTCCCACATCCCCTCCAACATTTGTCATTATCTTTTCCTGTCATTTTAGCCAATCTGATAAGTGTGTAGTGGTATCTCAGAGTTGTCTTAATTTGCATTTCTCTGATCAATAATGATTTGGAGCACTTTTTCACATGACTAGAAATAGTTTCAATTTCTTCATCTGAAAATTGTCTGTTCATATCTGTTGACCATTTATCAATTGGAGAATGGCTTGAATTCTTATAAATTTGAGTCAATTCTCTATATATTTTAGAAATGAGGCCTTTATCATAACATTTGAATGTAAAAATGTTTTCCCAGTTTATTGCTTCCTTTCTAATCTTGTCTGCATTAGTTTTGTTTGCACAAAACCTTTTTAACTTAATATAGTCAAAATTATCTATTTTGTGATCAGTAATGGTCTCTAGTTCTTCTCTGGTCACAAATTCCTTTGTTCTCCATAGGTTTGTGAGGTAAACTATCCTATGTTCTTCTAATTTGTTTATAATATAACTCTTTATACCTAGATCATGAACCCATTTCGACCTTATCTTGGTATATGGTGTTAGGAGTGGGTCCATGGCTAGTTTCTTCCATACTAGTTTCCAATTTTCCCAGCAGTTTTTATCAAATAGTGAGTTCTTATTCCAAAATTTGGGGTCCTTGGGTTTGTCAAAAACTAGATTGCTATAGTTATTGACTATTTTGTCCTGTGAACCTATCCTATTCCACTGATCAACTAGTCTATTTCTTAGCCAGTACCAAACGATTTTGGTGACCACTGCTTTATAATATAGTTTTAGATCTGGTACAGCTAGGCCACCTTCATTTGCTATTTTTTCCATTAATTCCCTTGAAATTCGTGACCTTTTGTTCTTCCAGATGAATTTTGTTGTAATTTTTTCTAGGTCGATGAAATAGTTTTTTGGGAGTTTGATTGGTATGGCACTAACTAAATAGATTAGATAGAATTGCCATCTTTATTATATTTGCTCGACTTATCCAAGAGCACATGATATTTTTCCAATTGTTCAGATCTGATTTTATTTGTGTGGAAAGCATTAGTAGTTTGCTCAGATAGTTCCTGACTTTCCTTTGGCAGATAGATTCCCAAATATTTTATACTATTGACAGTTATTTTAAATGGAGTTTCTCTTTGTATCTCTTGCTGTTGGATTTTGTTAGTGATGTATAAAAATGCTGATATTTATATGGATTTGTTTTGCATCCTGCAACTTTGCTAAAGTTGTGGATTATTTCTAATAGTTTTTTTTGTTGATTCTCTAGGGTCTAACAGGGATTTTTGCTAGTTGTTCATTACACTTTTCCTAAGAGGACCAATGATGTGATAAGAGTGATGTCTCAACTTGTATATACTGGGTCTGTTTTAAAAAAAAAAAAACAAACTTAGGAGGAGCTAATATACAGGAAAGAGAAACTGTCGAAAGAAGTCCTTTCTCTTCTTCCTCACTCTCTTGCCCTTTACTGATACTTGACCCTAGAGATTTGCCCCAGCTTGAAATGAAAACAAAATTGGGTAGGAAATTTGTATTCAAAGAATCTGACAACTTGCCCCAGAAAATAAGAAACTAAATCAGAGATTGAAAAATTTTTCAACTGTGAGTCATAATCTAGGATTTTAGAAAAGTCTCTTGCCCTCAAGAAGCATCATAAAGTTGTGTAGAGAGAACTGATCTCAGAGTCAGAAAGCCTTGGCTCAAGTATCATCTATGACATATACTGGCAGTCACACACTGCAAGTATGGGCAAATCACTTTTAGTTCTCTATCTAGATCAGTGATTCTCAGATTTTTGTTCTCAGTATCTTTAGACTATTAAAATTATTGAGGAGCTGTCCAAAGAGTTATTGTTTATGTGGGTTATATTTATAGATATTTGCCATATTATAAATACTAACCAATTTTTTTGGCAAGGCAATTGGGCTTAAGTGACTTGCCCAGGATCACACAGCTAGTAAGTGTCAAAGGCTGGACTTGAACTCAGGTACGCCTGATTCCAGGGCTGTCCTCTTTCCACTGAGCTATCTAGCTGCCCCCTTTTTACTATCCTTTTTTTTTTTTTTGGCCATATTGGAAATAAAAAGTAAATTTGAAATTGTAGCCTCTGAAAGGGTTTTGGAAACTCCAGTATTCTCTAAACCACACTTTGAGAACTACTGACCTAGGCAAATTTCTAAAACTTCCTAATTGCAATGACAGAATTTTTTCATCTGGCAATTCAGTGAAAACTCAAGCCTAGTCCCTACCCTTCCAGTACCCTTCATGAATCGCAGCAGGTAAATATTGCAGTCCCTGCAGGATAAGATTTTTTTCTTACGGCTGCTTTCCCTCCAGAAAAGCCAATTTTGTTTTAATTTCAAGCTGGGGCACATCTCCAGGGTATCAATAAAGGGCGAGGGACTGAAGAAAAAATCATCTAAAATGGGACATGGGATGAGTCTCACTTCTCAGAGTCTCTGAGTTATGTATGTATGTACTCACCATCATCAAGGGTCCTTTCCAGGATAGGTGGAGAGCTTGGGGTACCATCCCCAATGCGGGTGAAAGCCAATACTTGGATCTCATAGAGTACATAGCGGCCCAAGCCAGTGATCTGGGCACTGAGAGATGAGTTTCCTTCCACAAGCCAGAACTGGGGCTGGGTGTCAGAATCCTTCTCTTTATATACCACCTGGACAGACAGAAGGACAAGCACTGTGAGGGCCCTGAGTATCCAGAAGCCAGGAAATCCCCAGTGAATCTCAATCCCTATGGTTAGGGCCAGGAATAGGGGACAGAAAATGGTGGCTTTTGTATGGCAGGACATGTTTTCCCAAGGAACTAAGTGTTATGTTGGGGTTAGGTGGAGTGTAGAAGAATGCAGACTTGATACTTTGTTAAGTGGGGTACCAAAGAATGTAGACTTGGTACTTAAGTGAGATACCAAAGAATGCAGACTTGGTACTTAAGTGAGGTATCAGAGAATGCAAACTTGGTACTTAAACAGGGTACCAAAGAATGCAGACTTGGTACTTAAGTGGGGTACCAAAGAATGCAAACTTGGCACTTAAGTGGGGCACCAAAGAATAAAAACTTGTCACTTAATTAGGGAACCAAAGAATGCAGAATTGGTACTTAAGTGAGGTACCAAAGAATGCAGACTTGGTACTTAAGTGAGGTACCAAAGAATGCAGACTTAGTCCTTAAGTGAGGTATCAGAGAATGCAAACTTGGTACTTAAATAGGGTACCAAAGAATGCAGACTTAATACTTAAGTGGGATATCAAAGAATGCAAACTTAGTACTTAAGTGAGGTACCAGAGAATGCAGATTTGGCACTTAAATAGGTACCAAAGAATGCAAACTTGGCACTTATATAGGATACCAAAGAATGCAGACTTGGTACTTGAGTGGGGTACCAAAGAACTCAGACTTGGTACTTTCTTAAGTGGAGTTGGTACTAGGGTATTTAAAATCTCTTAAGCCCAATATGGGGGGGGGATTATCCCTTTTGCAGACCCAGAGAAGAATGATAACTGGCTGAAGGTAACAGTATATCAGTGGCAAAGATAAGAATAAGACTCAGGACTCCCAACCTCTTGCCCCATTCTTGGAGATTTGAAGTCTTTTTCAATCAGGGTGCAAGGGTCCTTGGGCCTCCCACCCACAAGCTAAATCCTCTTCTCCTAAGCAATGAGAGAGCCCTGGACTGGGGATCCCAAGGAAAAGGATTGCCCATAACAGTGATGTTGGGGGTTTTGAGGCTCCAGACTCCCTTCTTTTCTCTCATCCTGGAACCCACCTTATAGCCCAGCACAAGCCCATTTCGATCAGCCTCTGGGATTTCATTCCAGCGTACCAACATGCTGCTTGAGGTAGTGGCCAGGGCAGACACATTGGTTGGACCTGAGGAGGGAACTGTGGGTGGGGAGAGCAGAAAAGAGCACGTCAGGACTGAAATTCTCTTAGTTTTCATGGAGAGTACAGAAGAGCATCACAAAAAGAAGGGGGAATACAGTCAACCCACTAATGAAAGGGAAGAGAGACAGAGGTAATTCCCCAATGGCAGATAATTTCCACCCTAACTTCTATTTGCTTCTGAACACATTATATGCCTTTCCACTAGAGATCTATCTCCCTAATTATATTATGGTTACTATTAAAAGGAGTTCACATGCCTTGAGAAAATCACAACTGACAGTGGGAGGGAGGAGACCCAGGCACTTGCTGGGTGGCCCAGGAAGATGAGCTTGGAATCGATAATTTGTCATGACAAATCTATAAAGTGGATAATTCATATGTAAATCACAGCCACCTGACCACATTCTGGAGGGACAAGAGGTCTTAGCAATTGGTCAACAGTTAAACAGCTGCAAGGTGGGGAGAGAGAAGGCAGACCTAGCTCCATTCTTGAGTTTTCTAGGAAACTTTCATTCCACTTTCCAGTCTCAATCTCTCTCAGACCTCCTGGAGAAAGGCAGACATTTTTAATAACATGGTCAAGGCTAGGAACATAGAGGCAGAATTCAACTAAATAAACAATTATTTTTCTTTCTTGTATCTCACCCCTACCAAAGAAAAACAAAATCCTTGTAACCAAATATGGAGTCAAACAAAAAAACATTCCCATACTGGCCATGGGCAAAAATATATTTATCTTGTTCTGAGGAAGGGGAGTTGGTCTTTTTCTTTTTCTGTTTTTGGTCATGAGGTAGGTGAAATGCTTCATGGGACTAGCTTTGTCTAGACCAGGGCTTCTTAAATTTTTTCTACTTGTGATTCCTTTTTTCCTGAGGAATTTTTAAATAGCCCTGAGCATATAGATGAAAAAAAAATAGGTATACAAATTAAAAATTTATTAATAATAAATCATAATTTTGTGACCCTCCACATTTAGGGGCAGTTAGGTGGCACAGTGGATACAGCACCAGCCCTGAAGTCTGGAGGATCTGAGTTCAAATCTGGTCTCAGATGCTTCTTAGTTGTGTGACCCTGGGCAAATCACTTAATCCCAATTGCCTCAGAAAGCAAACAAAGAAACAAAAAAACCTCATCCAGTTTAAGAAGCTGGAGTCTGGATCAGCCCTCCTCACCTGAAGGGAATCGGGGATTTAACTAGGATGCAGGCAGGAACTAGGAAGTTGTGGAAACAGAGCAGGCGCTCTGAAGAATATTGCTCCATTTGCCTGAGAAATCACATGGAAACTGAATACAAATGAACATTTTTGGTCCCTCTGCCACTGTGTGCTGAGATAGCCTTTGGCTGTGTCTACATGCATACCCCCCAAATTCCAAAGGATGCTGTAGGAGATATCGGGGAATGTAAGGCTATGGGGCAACAGAAATACCTGACTCTCTGGTCCTGCCTACAACGATCTGGCTCCAAGGTCCAGTCCCGATGGCATTGAAGGCCTGGACTTGTACTCGGTACTCAGTCCATTCTTCCAGGTCCTCGATGGTGTACTCTCGCTCAATTCGGTCATGGACCACATGGCTCAGGGTCTTGCCATGCCCATCAGATCGGGTGTACTTGATTTTGTAACCCACTGACTCTGGGTTCCCATTGTATTCCATTTCTGGGAGAGGCTGTAGCAAAGTGGGAGAGATGGAGCAGAGAGATTGGAATATACAAATGGTTTCCCCTCCTTCTACTATGTCCCATTACTTCCCCTCTTTAAGTTGCCACTAAGAGTTTATCTTATCCAGGAGAGCTTTATGATTAGCTCAGTCCATTTTCCAACCTGCCAAGAGGAAGCCAGATGTCCTCTTCTTGCCAAGTACAATTTAGTAATATGGTAAATCTATATTATTTCTGTTGACCACATGTGTTTCTCCCATTAGACCTTGAGGTCATAGACAGTATCAATTCTCTATTATGTATCCACTACATCATTAGGTACCTTGTGGTTGCTCAATTAAATCTTGATGACAGATGGAGTGGTTGGCAGAACCACTGTAGAGCCAGGTGCCCCTATCCAATTTCCCACCAAGTCTCCCTCAATCTGCCAGTAAATCATTAGAAATTTATTAATTGCAGCAATATAGGAAGCCAAGTGGATGGAGTGCTGGGCTTAGAGTCAGGAAGACCCGAGTTCAAATTTGGCCTCAGACACTTACTAGCTGTGGGATTCCAGGCAAGTCACTTGACTTTTGTTTGCCATAGTTTATTCATCTGTAAAATGGGGATAGTAATAGCATCTACCTCTCAGTATTGTTGTGAAAGTCAAATGAAATAATATTTGTAAAGTGTAATAAGAGTAATATAAAATTGTTAGCTATTATATACTGAAGATGATGATGATGATGATGATATAGCTTCGACTAATGACTTGTCATCAGAAAAGCTGGTCTAGGCAATAGAAAACCTAACATATCTTATCAGTATCTATTGACTGATTGATTGATCGATATATAGTAAGATATACATAGATAAATAAGTATATGGATGAACCTCAAGATTAGGACCATCTTTCTATCTAAACTGAATTAGTCCAAAGGTAGTTTAAGCCCCTTTCCTCCTGGTTAGATTCATAATATTGGAGCTATCCTTGAGTCTTCCTCCAAGTTTAATCCATTGCCCCTCATATTCAATTGTTAAAATTTGTAGACCCTCCCTCCATAATATCTCTGTGTCTAGTCCCTTCTCTTCAATCATATGAATTCCACCTTGTTCATGTCCTCATCCCCTCTCAGCTGGGCTATTTCAGTAAATCTGTTTATTAATCTTTCTTTTTCCAGTATTTTGCCTCTCCAATAGCTGCCAAAGTGATATTCTTAAACATGGGCTTGATTATGCCATTCTCCTGTTCAAAAAGCTTCCATGGCTACTTACTCTCTCTAGGTTAAAATATAAATGCCTCTTTGGCATTTAAAACCCTTGGTAGTCTGGGCCCAGTCCACTTTTCCTGACTTATTTTATATGACTTCTCATACATTACACTTCAGATTAATAGGTCTATTTGATGTTTCCTAGCTTTGTGCTCCATATCCTGTCTCTATAGCTTTGCAAAAGTATTGTTCTTCATGCTTGGAATGTTCTCCTTTGCCATCTTTTTGAAATCCAGCTAGGTCCTTATTAGTGTGAGTAAGAAATCTTGTGAAGTGGTTGCATTATTGGAATTCACACTTCATGGGTCCATTGGGCTGGAACCAATGACCATATTTTACATAATTATAACTTTGAATAGTGCAAATTTGAATACCTGCTACCACCTCACGGATTCGTTATTTTCAGCAGTCAGGACTTCCCTGTTTTAGCTCCCATATAGGAGCTAAATCCTATATCCTAATCTTAATCCCTCAGATTAGGGAACAATTCCTACAAGAGTCCTTTCCTGATCTTCCAGCTGTTATTGCTCTTTGTCTCCTCACTCCATCACCCCAAGTAAAAATCATAAGAGTATAGTTTTAAGGGCTGAAAAGGAACCTTTGAAGTCAATGAATCCAATACTCCCATTTTACAAATGAAGAAACTGAAGATGTAAAACGATAAGTGATCATCCAAGTTATATAGCTGATTAGTGTCTGAGACAGGATGAAAATGCAGGTCATTCCCATTATTTTTGTAGAGTTTGCATTTACTTATTATCCCTGTATAAATTTTCTTCTTCTAGTTGAAGATAAGTTCCTTGTAAGTTGGGACCAATTCCCCATTGTATCTCCGGGGGCATACCACACAGACAACATTTAATAAATGTTTGTGGAATTGAATCCAATTGAATTGCTCTTTGGTCACAGTATTGTGCCTAATGACTTGGTTGGTGGGATCAGAATATCCAACATACTTCCAATTTGGGATTGTTTCCCTTGGTTGTTAATTCAAGGTAGCCTGGGAAATTTCTTTGCCTTTAAGTTGACATGGTCTGTGATAGATGATGTAGGTAGTGTGGGTATACAGATTTCCCATCACATTCTGAAGATTGCTTATGAATGTAGTTGAGATACAAGTCACATAAAGAGTCAAATAGGTATCCTTACTCTCATATCTTCCTTATATCTCCTGGTCCTTTCAGATGTCCTTTGACCTCATTCATAGAATTGATATAAACCCCCTTCTTTCCATTTCTTACCCTGCAACCTCTCCTCATTATCTTTTGTTTTGTCCATCTGCCACATAAGTCCTCCCTCCTCCCAAACCTCGGCTTGTGAAAATACTTAGTGAAACAGACCAGAGACCATTAGGATGGCAATTGATGGGATTGCTAAGAGGGAGAAGGAACTTTATTCCAATGATCTGGTATCTGCAAAGGAAAGGTAACGGGCCATGCACCATTAAGTAAAGCTAAGAGTTGCCCAGGGCCTTCTACTAAGTCAGTGATTATTTTTTTTATTCCCTCTCTACTCTCCCTTGGGTATTAGAGGGTTTAACCTTTTAGCTACTTGGCACACTTAAAACCTTGTGAGGTATGGAAAGGAGCAGCTAACTCTTGAATGGGCTCAAATATTGCTTAGCAAGGAGGAGATGCAGGATGTGGGTAGAGAGTTGTATTTAAAAAGTTTATATATTTGCTGAGGCAATTGGGGTTAAGTGACTTGCCCAGGGTCACACAGCTAGGGAATGTTAACTGTCTGAGGGCAGATTTGAACTCAGGTCCTCCTGACTTCAGGGCTGGTGCTCTATCCACTGTACCACCTAACTGCTTCTTTAAAAAGTATTTTCAAGGCAAGCACAACACTCTTAAAGGCGAGGATACATCATCTTATGGAAGTTGACAACAGTCCCAGGAATATGGAGTATAAGCAATATCATTCTCATTTTACAGATGAGAAACCAAGCTCAGAAAGAAATAATTTGCATAAAGTTACACATTTAGAAAATGATGGACAAAGGAAGCTAATCCCATTTTTTTTCTCCACTATTTTTTTTTACTGAGACAATTGGGGTTAAATGACCTAACTGCCCAAGGTCATAAAGCTAAGAAAGCAAGTGTTTGAGGTCAGATTTGAACTCGTGTCCTCCTGACTTCAGGGCTGGTGCTCTGTGCACTGTGCCACCTAGCTGCCCCATCCACTACTTCTTTGTAACAAACACTGCCTATTTTGGTGCAAATAGCTGGAAATTTCATAAATTGTTATTGCTAAAATGGAGTTTAGAGATAATTAAGTCTGATAGTTCCTATTTTGTAGCTTGTGAATTCCTTAAGGGGGTTAATATTGATAGTCCAAAGCATTTTAATGGGGCTTTAAGTATTAAATTGTAAAGAATATCATTGTTCTAGGAGGGGGTTCACAACATACTTTTGTTGTTGAAAGGGGTTCATGAAACAAAAAAATGTTGAGAACCATTGTTCTGGTCCATCCTCCTCATTTGACAGATAAGCAAACAGATCCAAGGAGATTAGTGGCTAACAAATGGAGGAAATGGGACCCAACCCTGGATCTTCTGAATTCTAGTATATCACATGATGCTGCTTCCCATTTCTTGAGCCTTTTGACTCCCCACCATTCCCTTGGGGAAACATAACGGGTAAGGATTTTCCCTCCTATTTCCCAGAAGAGGGATCCCTCAAAGTGAGGTTGTATCTTGTCTAAGGTCATGTTGCAAGTTAAGAAGCATTTATTACTATGTAATTACTATGCAGCCAAGGACTGTACTAAATGCTAGGGATACAAATAAAAGCCAAAACACTGTCCTGCCCTCAAGGAGCTTACATTTTAATGGATGACATGGATATAACTTGATATATAAGAAATACATATATATATATATATTTATTTATTTTTTTGCTGAGGCAATTGGGGTTAAATGACTTGTCCAGGGTCACACAGCTAGGATGTGTTAAGTGTCTGAGACCAAATTAGAACTCAGGTCCTCCTGACTTCAGGGCTGGTGCTCTATCCACTGCGCCACCTAGCTGCCCCATAAGAAATATATTTAGACACAGGAATAATGTCTTGATCCCGCTGAATTCTAATGCCTAACCCTTTCAAATCATCTATTTATTTTGTACATGCCTCCATATGTACAAGTTGTCTCTCCAGGCTAGACTGTAACCTGCAAGAGGCAGAGGCTGTTTTGGTTTCCCTAGTGTCTAGTGTGTACCTCATATATAGTAGATATTTAATAAATATTTGTGAATTCATTAAAAAGGGAATATAGGTGTGCATGAACAAGATTTTTTTTTATTTCCTGACCACAGAACCCTCTCCCTGTCTCTCTTACTCTGTATCTCTGTCTCTCTGTCTGTCTCTGTTCCTTCCCTCTCCTTCTTCCTGCCTAATGTTGGAGTTTGATGGGCACTCAGCACCTGTCATGCCCACTGACCTCTGTGGGTACCTATTAGTGATGATATCTTTGAAGAAACTCACAAACTCCAGTGATATTGTTCCCCTGTTCCCCCCAGCCCCTCCCAGGAGTCTGTCTCACCATCCAGCGTAGCCAAAGGCTAGTCTCACTGGCCGTACGCAGGGTCACGTTGGCAGGTGCCATGTCGGGTGGAGCTTGGAGGGTTTGGATCTTGCGAGAGGGTTGGCTGGGGGGGCTGGTGCCCACAATATTCACCTGGCGCATGCGGAAGCTAGGGGTAGGGGAAGGGAAAGGGGAGTATGAGAGACCTAATGAGGATGACAAGAAAATTGTCCCCAAAGGGGAGGACCAGGGCTGCAACCCTCAAAACCACTTCCCACCCCTTGTTCCCCTGGTGCCAACATCCCCTTTCACCTTGGTCTTGCCCCTTTGTCTGCTTTACCTGTAGAAGGTGTAGGGGTTGAGGTTGGGCACCTCCATGGAGCGGGCATCAGGTTCATTAGTCAGTTGGTGGATCAGTAGCCATTCTTCTCCCTCACCCACCACTCCCACCTGAGAAAAGGGAGGGGTCATTAAAGCAGAAGGTTAGAGTACGGCTTAGTCACCTGGTGATACTCCACAAATTCTGAGTCTGTCCCAGAATACTAACAGCTATATAGATGCTCAATGCTCTCTGCTTCTGCTCAGGCTATAAGGTGCAAATTCCAGGACCTGCCTTTTGGACAGCAAGAAACAGGCCCAAAATGTGGCCCCCATATTCCCAGATCCTAGAACTCAGAAGATCCAGATTGGGTCCCATTTCCTCCATTTGTTAGTCACTAATCTCCCAGAGATTCCTTAAGGAATAAAGTAATGGAAAAATCCAACCAGTTTTACCTCCTAAGGCTGGCCACATAATCAGAGACTGGTATTTGTATGTGTCAGTTAGCGATATGGGGGGGGCTTGGAGGAGGTAGCAGGGACATGGGGGCTCGGGTATTTTTAGTGCTTTTGAACATCTGATATGTCAATATGTATATGCGTTTTATAAGCAAATTACTAGAGAGGGTGGTAGAATTCAGAATTTAGGCATTCATTACCATAGGGTTGTAGCCTAGTCTTATGGGCAAGATTGAACATGTAATTTGCTTGTCTTGGGTGTGCTGGATAAAGATGGAGACCTTTGCCTGGGATTGATTACCTGTGCTTCCACCAGCCATCGAGAGATCGATGTTTTGCCATCATAACCAGCTCTGAATTGTAATGTCACAGAGCGGGGGCCAATATTAGAAATGCCCAAGTTGGTGGGGGCTCCAGGAAGCTCTGAAAGAGAAAAAAACAAGGAAATTATATAGGAAGGGAGAAAGCTCTATCATCTATCTCACTATTCAATAATTTGCTGGCTATCTTGATATATCTACCATCTCTTCTTTAAATCACATTTAAAGGTCTTTTTGGAGTTTTTAAGAGCTGGATGGGGCCAAACTCCTATTTATACAGATGAGGAAATTGAAGCCCAGGGTGACATGGCTAGTAAGCATCTGAGACAGGATTTAAACCTAGGTCTTCTGGACTTCTATGTGCTGACCAGCACTGTTTTGGTCTATTATGTGACTTCAATTTTATGATGATGGTTGTACTTTTATTGTGTACTATTTACTTTCTAGGGGCTGGAGGAAGATTTGGACACTTCTGGAATGGTTTCATAAGTAGGTTCTTCTCCAGGATAAAGGAATTTGGGGAGGAAAGCCTGCTTTGAGTCTTGGAAGTATATGGTTTGTGCAGCTTAAGTTTTTTCCCTGGGGTAGTCTCTCATGGTGGGATAAGCAGAGTAAGAGTAAAACCAGCTATGTGAGAAATCTGCATGAATTAATTGAGCAATGGGAAAATGGGACACTAAACCAGAAGGTCAAGAAATATTCATTCAACATAAAGTCACTGGAAACTACTGATCAATGGTCAGGGAATATTTGTGGTCTGGTGAATTTGGTCCTTTGAGACCAAGCAGAACAAACAATCCCTCTACCACATGACAATCCTTTTGATACTCAAAGGCAGGTATCATGTGACTTTCTAAACCTTCTTTCCTTCATACTCAACACCCCTAGTTCCTTCTGGTCATCTTTTTTTTTTTTTTTTTTTTTTAGGTCTTCTCAGAATCATGGTCTTGCTCAAGTTTGTTAAAATCCTTGCTATAATGTAGTTCCATAATCAAACACAGTGTTCCAAATCAGAGGATTTGAAATTGGACGTGACCTTCAAAGTCATCTAGCTTAATCACATAGTCACTTGTGGCCTACAACATTCCCTAGGGCAACCAAAACCAGATTAAAATGTAATTAGGTAATAAAATACATAAATAAATAATATACATAATATAAACAAACATAAAATACATATATAAAACATATAAATAAACACATAATAAATGTAAAATTATGCAATAAGATATATACATATATATATATATTTATCTTATTTATATAAAGATAAATACATAATACAAATAAATTTATAAATATAATTATATATCAGAATACATAAATATAATAATTAGGTGATAATAATATAATATTTAGGTAATACAATAAATGAAAAATATAATAAAACAGATAATATCAATATGTGGTTTTCTGAGTCAGTATGTGGACCCCCAGTGATCCTTATGTATGGTTTAATTTAAGTTTGATACCATTGCTCTAGTACCTCCCTTCATTTTCACCTTATTCATTATGGTTACTTGCCAAAAATGTAGCCCAAGAAAATGTTAGTCTTTGAGGGATTGTTCCACAATATGGACTCACTCTGAGCTTGTTTGCAGTCCAGTAAAATTCTTAGTCCTCTTAACCGTATCTTACTCCTCTTCTACCTCATCTCAAACTTATGCAATGTATGCTTTTTTTTTTTTTTTTTTCTGAGGCAATTGAGGTTAAGTAACTTGCCCAGGGTCACACAGCTAGGACATGTTAAGTGTCTGAGGCTAGATTTGAACTCAGGACTTCCTGACTTGTGCTCTATCCACTGCACCACCTTGCTGCCCTATGCAATGTATTCTTGATCTGCAAGTAAAAGACTTAATTATTATTTTTTCTCAGAGGTTTTTTAGCTGCATGAGTCTGCACAAGTCACTTAACCCCAATTTGTCTCAGTTTTCACATCTATAAAATGGGGATAAAAATGGCACCTTTTTCATAGGGTGACTGAGAAAGTAAAATGAGATGACATTTATGTAACATATAATGCTAAGTAAATTTTTATATGTTTATAACATTTATATAACATATACAAAATGCTTTTCAAACCTTAAAAAGCAATGTAAATATGATTTATTTTTATTGTTATTTTATTATTTTTTAACTTGTGTTATTTTTTGTTTTTGTTATTTTTATTGTTACATTTATATTTTGTTATTATCTCTTTTTTTTGTTTATTGTTATTATTATAGCACATGGTCTAGTGGGATAACAGGACTTCTAATGAAGAAGTGCTATTCTTGTGCACAAAGGAGTATATCCCAGAGTCCTATATATATATATATATATATATATATTTGTGAGAGGTAGGATCTGGAGAAGCATTATTTCTTGGATCTTCAATATCCTGGAATTATGGGGATGTGATATCTTCCTTAGAGGCACCTTATTCTGCCCTTCAAGGAAGACAGAATGCTCTAGAACACACCTAATATTTCCAGGACAGAAGAAAACTCTTCACTGGGTTTTTTGGGGGGTGATATCTTTGCCAGCTTACCTGGAGGGACCCCAGAGGAAATGGTAGAGGCTGAGACTTGTCCTTGACCCTTTGAGGTCATAGCTGCTACTTCAATGGTATAGGTGGTGAGGGCAGTTAGACCTGTGACACGGTATTCCAGGGTAACGTTGGGTAGGTAATGTGTTACCCGGGTGTTGGTGCGGTTATATTCCTCCCAGGAGATTCGGTATCCTAAGAGAAAAAACAGGGAAAGGGAAACAAATTTAGCTATGAGAGAAGTTATGACCCATCTTTCTCACCTGATAGGATTCTCCTTAAGGAAAATTAGGCATGTACTTATTACAAAGGGCTGGGAGTTATTAGGAAGGGTCTATGGATTATTTGCTTTGTGCTTTTCAGGTATGGAGGAAGGACAGGGAGTGATATTGTTCTGGATGTCTGGACACTGCTCATTGGCTTGGTATTTTGTCTGGTGCTATTCTCTGGCTTATTTCTGTGTTTTTGCTCATGCTTTTCTTAAAATCTGGAACTCCCCCCTTTTCTCCTGAATCTTTCAATATTCCTAATTACTTATAAGAGCCAACTTAGATGCCTTCTCCTCCATGAAGCCTTCTCTGATCACCCCTGAAAGGTGCAAATAACTTTATGGTTCCTTAAATTTCTCATATTACTTTGCTTGTTTTTTTTAATGCTTTTTTGTGTTTATATTGCTTTCCCTTCATCATAATTATTTGTCTGTATCATTTCACCCTATCAAATTGCAGACTCACTGAAGACTGAAACCAATTTTTTATCCTTTGTTCCTAGAACAAAGCCTTGCACATAGTAGGTACTTAATAAATGTTTGTTGCTTATCCATTGCACCATCCTTCTCACCACAGGAAGGTGGGAGGCATTGCCATGTTTTTGGACACCAATTATCAATCCAACTTCCAGTGTTTAGGGAGGTGCCAAATGTGGTCTTTTTAGTATCAATAAAGTATTGAGACAGCACAGTTACAGTAGAAGATATATTAGAAGCTCATGATAATCACATCACAATGTAGCAAAAGAAAGGGCAGAAAAGCCAGAGATTTTTAATGGGAAATATTGGGGTATGTTATTGATTGGCAGTATAGCGAATCCTAATCCTTAGTTTCCTCACCTGTAAAATGGGGATACAATACTACTTGGCTCGTGGGATGTTATGATGATTAAATGATATGAGATATATAAGGTGCTTTGCAGACCTTAAAGAATTATATAACTGTTGTGTTGTGTACTGTTCTAGCTTTCCTAATCAAAACTCTTCCTCTGGAGCTAGTTGGATTCTGCTCTTGATTCTCTGGACTTTGATTTTGATTCATCTTGCCTTGGATCAGATTTCCAGTATTTTTCTGCATCTATCCCTCTCCCCAATTTTCTAGCTCTCCTTGATGTCCCCTCATTAGAATGTAAGGTGCAGACTGTCTTGTATTTGTATCACTAATGCCTGGCTCATAGAAAAGTGCTTACTAAATGCTTTCTCATTTATTTTCTGTTTTTAAAGAATGGGTGGCAGGCTGGTGATGATTTAAGGATAATTGTTTGAGGCCCTGTCTGTCCAGCCCTGCCATTCTGCCACACTAAGGAAAGGCTTAGACTCACCAGTGAGGATGCCGTTCCTCTCTCCAGGCTCTTGCCAGCTCACCTTCAGGGAGGTGTCCAGGATTTCATTGAAGCTTAGGTGTCCCACAGGGCCAGGCACTGTTCCCAGGAAAACAAAAATAAAACACCCCCAATCCCCACCCCCACCCCCAAACACAACAAAAGTTAGAATCAGAGAGCAAATGCTTTTCCAAAGAGATAAGATTGGAGTTTAAGCTGGGTTGTGGATAACATGGTAGGAAAATATAATTGTCTCATTGCCCAGAAGAAGTTAGGTCAACTTTTGCAAAGAAAAAGGGGTGCTGGAGGAGGACTGGGGTACATACCATCCTCATGAGTGCGCACCAATTGGGGCAAACTGCGGGGTCCATCTCCAGGTGTGGTGAAGCACAGAACCGAGGTGAAGTACTCTGTGAATTTCTTCAGGCCAGACACAAAGCCCACGTGGATACTGTCCTGGAAGTTGGGTCGGGCTGTCACCATGGTAACCTCTTCTTCTTGCTCAGGCTCCCAGGCAATCAGCTGGGGAGATAGGATGCTCAGCATGTCAGGTAGGATAAGATGAACTCTATCAAACATGGCCAAGCTCAAACTTAAGGAGGCCAGGCTACTGGGCAGAGAATCCACGCCAGAAATGAGTCTTCCTGACTCCATGTCTGGTGTTCTATCCACTGGGCTTCAGCCAAAAAAGCCTTTTAACCTGGAAGTTCCAAGCAGCCCTCTTTCCCAACCACTTGCTTTACAACCCCCATGCCATTTAGCAGCTAGATTCCCCCTTTCCTCCTCCCTCTTTCTCCTCTCCCACTTTCCATCTTGCTCTCCTGTTTTCCAGTCATTTCATCTGTCTCTCAGGATGACAGCTGTTCCCTGAGATTTCCTCATTTATTCGAAGTTGATTAAATATCAATTAATGATGAAAAGCAACACTTGATGAGTTTTAATAAGCCTGAGTATTTATAGATATAAAACAATACCGCGGCCAATGTCTCCTGATTAACTCATGATTCTAACAATACTTAATCTTCTTCCTTTCATGGTCTTATGTTTATAAACCATGTTTTGGCATTTAATTAGTATTGTGCAAAATAGCCTATAGCGAGCTAATTAGATACTAATTAGACCCTAAAAATACTAATCAGAAATACTAAATGGCATTTAATAAGTATGTTAAATATCCTCCTTATTCTAGTTATCTTGTTTTGTGGCAATTAAATTGCCAAACTTCTTTTGAGTAGATTAAGAAGCAAGTTTAATGTTTTAATTCAATTTAATTTATGCAAATTTGAATTAATTATGAATTAGAATTAATTACACAGTACCTAAGTCTTTGCTCTCCAGTAAGTGTTAAATCTTGGTAAATATTTTATTAGTCGTCAACCAATTAGAATAATGACTGTTTTAAAAGATTGTAAAATATGTGTAGGAAGGTGTCCGACAGATTCATTCCATGATTTAGTCAGTAAAAATGATCCAGAAATGAAGAGACATATTTAAGGAAGTGAGATTTTAAGGAGAAGCAATATTGACTTTATGGCTGTAAGTGCCATGTTTGAAACCTAAGATGGTGGCTGTCAGTTTTGTCCTTCTGTTTGCACAGGGTTTAGGGGTAAATCATTCCTTTTCTGCTAGTAGGGCTGGGATCCCTATTTTATAAATGGGAAAGCTGAGCAACAGTAAGAGAGAAAAAGAATGTTAGACATCTGCTCACTATTCCCATCTATTACCTATGGTGGAGGTTGGTTTGAAGAACAGGCTCAGGTGGGCTAGGGAGGAGAAGGTTGGGTAAGGTCTGAAGGCAACATTTTGAATTAGTAACAATCTAGTCATTTCAGATACTGTTTCCCCCTGAAACAGTTCTTAACATTCTCTCTCTTCTAACACATCTCTCCCAATTGATCAGAGGGGAAGGATGAACTTTTCCCAAACTCATCCTACCAAGAAAATGTAGGCACAGCATTGTTTTCACAAAAGAAAATATGACCTTTAGGGTTCTATGACATTACAGTGAAAATAAAGCTAGATGAAACACTATTTTCTTTTTAATCCAATCTATAATTTCATACTTGTGGATATGCTAACTCCTTCACAGAGAGGCAATTTGTATGTAGCATATAATTTTGGCTGGGATATATAGGAGTTAAATGACTTGTCCATGATCAAATAGCTAGTATATAAGTGCCTATAGATACACTCATACCTGTACATACATACACACAACACACACATATCTATTACCTATGGAGAAAGTTGGGTTCAAGCATGACCTGTTTATACATATACATACCACATACTGTGCATATAAATAAAACACACACACTCACACACACACACACCCAAGTGTCCCAAAAGTAGTTTTAAGCTATTAACTTTTTAAGCTATTTACTTTTGGAATACTCTGTGTTTGTGTATATTTATATAGATATACACTTATATGTATACAATATACAAATATATGCACATAAATGGACACATATATGCATGTGAATATACACACATTCAGATATACACAGCGGCATATATGTAAGTATATGTGCATATAGAATATGCACACATAAGCACACACATGTATATATACACATACATGCACATATGCACACACAAACACCTTAGGCAGCAAAAGGGCACAGTATAGCTACTAGAATTAGAATTAGGAAGACCTGAGTTCTAATTCTGTCTTGGACATGTGGCTCTAAGTAAGTTTTAAGCCTTAAATTTCCTTATTTGTAAAAGGGGAATTTAATAGCATTTTCTCTATAGAACTGTTGTGAGGACTGAATGAGACAAAACTTATAAAACACTGTAAATGCCAGTTAACATTATGTGTAGGCAGATATATAAAAATATCTACTGATAGAACACTGATATTTTACTATCAGTTTATATTCATTTTTGTTCCTTTTCTGCCAAATATATATTCTTCCTTTGTTTAACTGAAGCAGTGTTTTTCTTAACATTTGGGGGAGCATAGAGAAGAGGGTTTAGAAGACTCTCCCAGAGGGCAATGGGTCATGAACTCTAAGGCCTTTATTCTTGACTTTATTTTCCCCATAGCTGAGTAGAAAGTATATTGGGCTTAGAATAAAAAAATAGCTGTGATTCTTCCTGTCAATGCAACCCTATGAAAGTCATCTAAATCTCTCCGAATCTCCATTCTCTCTTATGAAAATGGGACATGCATTATCTACCCTAAAGGATTTCCTGCAGAGAAGGCACTTTATAAACTCTACACAAATAATACCATAGAAATGTGAGCTATTAATATTGGTGATGACATTAAGGTAGAGAACATTCATGGCCACAGGGCTTGGATACTCTGCCCGGTAGGCCTCCTGGAGATCAATTTAAGTTTACCCACTCAGACCTGGAGAGCAGAGACTAACTTACTACCTGTGTGTCCTATAAGTCACTTTGTTGTTCGTCCTTCATTTTCAAAAAAACAAAAAAAACAAAAAAAAAAAAAAAAGACAAATGACATCAAGAAGGTGAAGCCTTGACTTGCAAGTGAATTGGATTTAAATGAGGAAATTGGACGAAACAAGTCTCCATGGGCTTCCCCTGTTCTCAAATCTAGGATTCTATGAGTTCTCACTGTACAGCACCTAAAAATAACAATTAAGTGCCTACTGAAGGTTTTACTATGATGGTAGGAAAAAAAATATGGTAAGAGTGAAGAGAAAGAGAAACTGATCTTCTCATCTTAACAGCAGCTTCTGAATTCACCATGATGCATAATCAGGTTTTTCTGAACTACTTGCTTTTGATCTGGATATAATCATACGCTGAGACCTAACTGTTCTGGTCTCCTCTACCTGCCTCTCTGGCTCTGCTGGACCTCATTTACCTTTGAAGTTCTCTCTCCCATGGTCTCATCTGAAGCCCAAGTCTCCCAACTGGGTATGAAACTTGTGCTGAAGGCAGCTAATTGTTCCCAACTCGGTGACTTGGTGGAGAGATCTGCCTTCTTCTTCCCTCTTGAGTTTCAATTAAAAAGCCCTTCCCTGCTAATGCCAAGAATGGTTTCATGGTTTCTGGTTTCATGAGCAGGGGTTAACAGCTCCGTTTCTCCTTTCCTTCCCTGTGTAGACCAGGAACTGTCTCATCTCTCCCTCTGACTCAGATTTCTGTAAGTTTCCTTTGGGAGAGGCAGTCTGTGTGCCTGGAGGGTCTCTACATAAGTTTAGGTAGCCCAGGAAGATAAAGGGTCTTTGTTCTCAGGCTGGAAAGTGCCATAATTGTGACTAGAGCAAAATTGAATTAAAGAAAGGGTAGAAAAGGCAATGAGGAGGGCAGTTCTGCTTGCAGTAATTAATTATGTAAGCAGAGAAAAGGCTCATTTACCCTCTTGGGCTAGGAACAGAAGGTGTCTCTGGGAAAAGGATGCCACAAGGATGGGATGTGAAGATGATATCTAGGGAGCAATTGTGCTGGATCGCAAGACAAGGTTTGGAGCTGATGGATATAATAAGGAGGAGTGATACTTCTATATTTCACTAATACCATGAAGCAAAGTCCCATTTACCCCATGCTAGTTATGGCTTTGCCTATTTTTAAAATTACTCTCTAGTCTTGCTAGGAAGTTTTTCTTCCAGTTTAACATTAATAACCCCCCAATGCAGCTAGGTAGCGCAGTGGATAGAGTGCTAGCCCTGAAGTCAGGAAGACCTGAGTTCAAATTTGGCCTCAGACACTTAACACTTCCTACCTGTGTGACCTTGGACAAGTCACTTAACCCCAATTGCCTCAGCAAAAAACCAAAACAAAACAAAACATTAATAACCCCCACTGTTGTAATTCCAAATTATGACAGAGTAACAATGTAGGTATTGCACATATGTAAATGGATCCTTTACAGGAGGTTCAGTAGCCTGATAGGTAAGACTGTAGGGATCAGCAGTAACTCAATCATAAATCAATAAACAAATCCCATCAAATAATTCAAGAGTTGGAGATTCCAATTCCAGGTATACTGCTCATTGACAGTGTTAACTTGTATATGTCACTCAGTCTTAGTTTACCCAGCTGCTGTCAGGAAGGACAATCCTATGTATGAGGCTATAGATCCCTATTTCCATAGGGAGAGAGGAAGACCTCTGACTCCTCAACTATAAATAAGGGGAAACTGAGTTCTGGAGGTAAGGACCTCTATCCTAGCTGTCCATCAGATTGAAGAAAGATACTCAGAGAAGGGTGAGTCTATTCTATTCTAGGACACAAGTTATTTACTTTCTGATAGAACTAAAGCATTCTATTTCAACCTAAGGCACACTGACTCCCTCAGTGGACTTGACCACTACTGAAGCCTATATTTACCATTACCTTGATTTAGGCTTTGAGTTGGGAATGGGCTGGAGCCAGTTTGAACAGGCTGATTGTTAAATGTGCAGAGTAAAAATCCATACTTTTGAAATTAGCAAGTGTTACAAATCAGAACTTGATTATTCTTTTATTCACCATTCAGATTTTAGAAAGTGATAGAGAAAGTGCCAATAATGAAGATTAAACTTAAAAGTATATTATGTGGAAATTTTTTTTTTGAGGAAAGAGCTGGTTGTTAAACATTTACCAGGACAACACTGCCAATTATTAGACCAATATGTTTTTGTCTTAAACAATCATTTCTATTTCATTTGTGCTCTCTAACTTTTGTAGAAACACAGGATCCTGGAAGAAAGTAGTAGGCTGATGTCTTTCTTACCTTATAGCCCTGATTGATGCCGTTGATGAATTGGGGGCTTGGGGCATTCCAAGTGAATCGAATGGTTGTAGAATTGATGGCTTCAGCTCGAACATTACCTGGGGGAACTGTGGGAACTGTGTTGGGGGAGGGCAAAGGGAAGGAATAAATGTAAAAAGCTTAAAATACCAGAGAGGATAAAGCTATAGGTCTATTGCAAAAAAGTAACCAGATACATGACTATAATGGGATTAAAAAAAGGCTAGACCTGTAATACAGGCCTAAGGAACTCCCAGGTAAGAAAACTCTTGATTGAGTTACTATTCTCAGTAACCCAAGGATCCAAGACAAGTACAAAGGACTTCTGAAGGAAAATGCTATCCACAACTAGATAAAGAACTGATGAACTCTGAATGCAGATCGAAGCAGATTTTTTTCACTTACTTTATTCTTCTTTGTGAATTTTTTCTCCTTTTGATCTGTTTCTTCTTTAACAACTGTGATTAATATGGAAATATGTTTTACATGTATAAACTGGATAAAAATGCCTACCATCTTCAGAAGAGGGGAGGGAAGGGAGTGAGGGAGAAAAATTTGAAAATCAAAATCTTATAAAAATGAATGCTAAAAATTTTCTTGACATACAACTGGGGAAAAAATAAAATACTATTTTAAAAAATGTAAAAAAGAAAACTCTCTAATTGATGTAGGCTGGAATCTTCTCTGCAATTTATGACTTTAGAGTTTCTTAGAGCTCTGAAAGGAAGGGAAATTGGGCTATGACAATCACACAGCTAGTAGGTATGTGAGGCAGGATGTGAACTTGGGTCTTCCTGAGGGTAGCTCTTTAACCACTATACAATACTGCCTCTCCTTTGTCTAGTCTCTAATTTTTGTTCACTTGTTTCTAACTCTTTTGTAAAATAGGTAAAGTTTGTAGATTTTACATGACCAAACAGAAAGACCATTGGATTAAGAATCACAGATTTAAGTAGGAAGTGCTTTTAGAGATGGTTTTGTCCAATTCCATTTTACAGATGAGGAAACTGAGGCCCACAGAAGTTAAATGGATTGTCTCAGGTCATAGCTAATAAACTGCAGATTTAAGATTTGAACTCAAATCTTTGAACTTCAAATTCTGTTTTCTTTTCATTGTATCACCCTGCTGGAGACCTGAGCTTTAAAAAGTTCCAACTCCACTCTTACTTTTGGTGTAACTTTAGCAAAATCACTTTCATTGTGTGTTAGTTTTCTCCTCTGCAAAATGGGAATTATCACACTAGAATAATACAGGCCTAATAAGAAGATTGTAAGTCTTTACATCCAATAGATGTAAAAATGTTTTAGAACTTAAAAAATGTTATGCTATGGAATATTACATAATTACATATATTACATTATCCAATTAAATGTATCAAATATATCAAAATTCATAAAAGCAATATGTCCTTCAGTCTTTATATTTTCAACTCTATATTATCCTGTTTCTTTATCCCTGACTTTTTCTACATTCATTCAATAAACATACATTAAGAACCTACTATGTGCCAGCATTTGTGCATTAAAATGACTAAGGCATCAGTATGTGATGGAAGGAATAGTCCTGTCAGAGAAAAAACAAGCTAAGGTGTGCTTGACCTTCCTTCAAGGATGGTATAAGGAGAAAACAGTGAGAGTGCAGTGTAACTGAAGACAGAATTGGATCAGAACAAGAGATGATGAACTTTGATCTTCACACCAGCAAACCTGACTTCTCTCTCACTTACCTCCTTGCAAGGTCCACTCTGTCACTTTGCTACTGTAGACACCCAGGCCGGCACTGTTGTAGGCTGCCACTGAGATCTCATAATTGGTCCAGATAATGAGTTCCTCCAGAAGCAGGTTGTTGACATCTGCATTGGTGATATTCCTAAACTGGTACCCAACAGGCAACCCAGCTAGACAGAACCTGGAGAAGCAAAGAGCAGAGAGAGCAGGGTGGAATTCCTTCAGAAGACTTTGTTGGATGAGCCTTTCTGCTCGTTTTTTCTCTGGAGAAGGGAGCCCCTGGGCATTTGTTAGTAGTTTGGGATCTTGAGGAAAAATCCGATCTCTCTTGGTGGGAGAGAGATTCCAGTAAGAATCTTTGAGCTTCAAGGGGCAAGGTCTGGTGATGTTATATGTTCTGAAATCAGACAGCCATGTGGACCAGGTATTTTGTTACAACTAGGAGATGGACTCTTTATCCTTCTCATCATAGGCCAAATTTGGAATCTCTAGGCCAGAACCTTCAGCTTAGCTGATGGACAGCCTCTTCTGTTCTTAAAGCTTTTACTAGAGGATAACCACTACACTGCTTTCTGTCATCAACTTTGTATTCTCCCAGTAAGAGAGTTCCTTTTGATACCTAACCTAAGTCCTTCATAGTTTAGCCAGAGTCCACTTCTCACTATTAAAAGGTAGTCCATTAGAATGATGGCAGTCCCACAAAAGCCCACATTAACTTCTGTCTCATGCAAACAACAGCACTTTTCAGGCAGCACACTGGTATCAAAGTCAGGAAACCTGAGCTTAGCTCCCAGCTCTAATACTTATTAATTCTGTGACTTTAGGACAACCATATGACCCATGCAAGTCTCATTTACCTCACATGAACATATGGATAATAATGACAATTAATTATTATTAAGTAATAACAATAACCTTAAAGAGTTATAAAAAGTAAATTATTATTATCGGCATTATAACAGATAAGGAACATGAAGTATATTTTCAAGAGAGCTCTCTATCTTCTCCAATTTCAAGCTCTTTCTCTCCCTCCCTGGGTGGCTTACCTGATGATATAACCCTTCAAAATGCCGTTTTGATGGCTCTCAGGAGGAGGCTGCCACTGGATCATAATGGATTGGTTGGTTCGGCCACTGGCGATGACATTCTGAGGAGGGGCTGTGGGTGGCTCTTCCGGGAGGGAGACTCTGGGCAGTAAATGTCAAAAAGTACATCTATTCCTTGTCAACTAGTCTAGAAAACAAGCCTTAGAAGAACTAATTCTTTTGTACCCAAATTCCCAGTCTGAGGTGTCTGCAAATCCCCATTGGTGGGTTACTAGTGATTCAGTTTATGCACTACATCTAGGTCCAGTATCTTGCCTTACTTTGATTCACACCCTGACATCTCCCCACCAGTTATTATATGCTACTTACTGATAGAGATCTTTTCACTGCCCTTCTCACCTTTGAATCTGAAACCATAACCAAATTAATGCCATTCTTTTCTTGGAAATGGCAATTTACTCACCAGTGACTCCATTTACCATCTCTGTACTTTCCAGGTCAAAATATCCTTCCATATTGTGGAGCAATGGGTAGAACACTTGAATTTGAATCAGTGAATTCAAATCCTGCTAAGACATTTACTAGCTTCATATCCTGGAGATGTCATTTAACTTCTTCTAGATTCAATTTCTTTGTATGTTAAATGAAAAAGTGGACCTTAATGGCCCCTAAGATCTCTTTCAATTCTAATTTATGGACAATGGATCTAGATGTAGTGTATAACTGGGTGACTATCAATCCATGAATAATTAACAATTATCAATAAGCACTCTTAATATATATTACTATTAAGGTAGCATGGCATATTGGATAGAGTGACAAAAAGAAGACTAGGATTCAAGTCTTGCTCCTAATACATACTGGCTGTGTGACCCCTGAGCAAGCTACTTAACCTCTCAAATATTCTAGGCAATTCTCTAAAGCAATAAATATAAGAGAAGGTTCTGACCTGCATTAGTAGACAGAATTTCTATGTCGAAAAAATTATAGGTCTAGTTTCTATCTATCTCCTATTATTATCATCTTTTCCATTTATTTCCTGGACCATGCTTGGATACAGAGTAAATTGTTTATATAGTTGGGTAGGTGGGAGGCAGCGAGAGCATATGTATCTATATTACAAAACCAAATATAGGTTATCTAACTTTTCACACAAGTGTATTTCCCCAAGAATTTAAACTTACTTAGCTGCCCTAACTTTTCTTTATGCCAATCATTTTTAATAGAAATGTTTCTAAAATTTATTATACCTTTTGTACCTTTTTAAATAGATAAAATCATACATAATTTAACCACTCCTCGATTCTCAGGATTACCAGTATAAATGATAATGATTATACTGTCGGGTTAGCAATATACTCAAATATTGCTGAGGTGCCGAGGATTGTCTGCTGTTTGTTAAATGGCCCCATACTAAGTGTTTAATGTTGTTAATTATTCTGCATAATTCTCTAAAGATACATGTCCACAATCACTTCCCCAAGTCCACAAAGTACTTTTAGCAGGTCCTTTCTTCTTCTAATTTGCTAATTCTTATTTGTTGTGTATTTTAAAATCAGATGGACAAATTTATTAGAATTTATCTGCAAAACAAGGTTACTGATTTAAGTCAACAGTCTCTAAGAGGTGCTGAAGGTACCCTGTGGACAAACTTCATAAGTTTTGTTACAGCCATTTCATTGTTGTATTGAGACTACTAAGTAGTGTTATAATGCATATAGAGTTTTGGGTCTAGAGTAAAGAAGCCATCTTCCTGAGTTGGGAAGGGAGTTCAAATGTAGCCTCAGATACTTACTAGCCATGTGACCCTGTTTGCCTCAGTTTCTTCATCTATAAAAGGAACTGGGAAAAGAAATGACAAAGTACTCCAGTATCTTTGCTAAGAAAACCCCAAACATGGGTCACAAAGAGTTGGACTGAACTGGAAAATGACTGAACTGGATTCAATGTTGAGACTGCTGGAAGTCTAACCTCTGGAGAAGTGGTTACTGTAACAATTTTTTTTGAGGAAACAACATTTATTTGTTTTCTTAGTGAAGAAATATTATCTCCATTTATATTCTTAGTGAAGAAAAATTAATTAAATGCCTTTTAATAAATGGTGCTATACAAGATTTTTAAAAAATTTTATTTTGTGGTCACAAAGAAACTAACTAATAGGGAGTAGCTGAAGTATGGCATATAAATGGAAGGGAATACTATTTCTGCTATAAGAAATGATTAAATGGATAGTTTCAGAGAAACTTGGGAAGACTTGTAAGAACTCATGTAGTATAAAATAAATAGAAAAAGAAGAACAATTTATACTATAGCAACAACAATGTAAAAACTAGTAACTTTGTTCTCTGATAAGTACAATGACCAACTACTATCTAGTAGGTCCATGATTGGAGCATTGTATTTGCTTTTTGACAGAGAACTGAAGTATTAAATATGCAGTGTGAGATGTCCAATGTGTTACTTGTCTTTGCATTACAGAGACAAACATTTTGTTTTTGTTTTTCAGTGGGGGGTTGAAGGAACTGGTAGGGAAAAAATTATTACTTATTAATAAAAAAATTTAATTAAAAATAATGTCACACTTGGTCCTACACAGAAAGACCTACAAAGACTGAAATCTCATGTTTTGAGAGCTCGTATTCTGCTTATTTCTTCCTTCCTTCCTCTTTATCCCATTAGCTTAGATCAAATGGAATTTGCTGATATAATATGACTGGGGTTTACTCCTTACCTTTCTGTATCCTTGCTGAACTGCCCCTTCCCTACATCATTGACTGCACAGAGACGGAACTGGTAGGAGCGTGCTGGAACCAGACCCTTGACCATCACTGAAGTAGCCTCAGGATCCACACTAGGCAAAAGTACTGTCCAGGGGGCATCTTTAGGGATACAGAGAGAGCAAGGCATGATTAATTTAGTATAGGAGGAAGAACAATTACCTACCATATTAACGCCACGGTTAAGTCTGGGACATCTAGGGGAGCATGACTAGATACGAGAAGGGTTGGAACTGAAGGAGGGTTTCATTTTACTAAATGAATTGCATTTTACAAATGGATAGACTCTATGCGTTCCATGAAAAATCACTTTTTTAATTAGTGAACATTATTTTGGAGTCTAAAGCACTGATACTTTTGGGAGAGAGACTGAGACTATGAGTACCATGCTTTTCATAAGGTAGAGTCCTGGGCAAAGGAGGATGTAGAGAATTGAAAGAGGAAGGGTCTTACTGTTCTCCGACATCTCCAGAACATAGTGTAACAGAGGGCTGTTGCCATCAAAAGGTTTGGCCCAAGTCAGATTGATGGAGCGTCTCTCAGCTGTGCTCAGGGTTGCCACAGGATGCTCAGGTGCATGAGGCAACTGACTGAAAGAGAGAAAGTAATACAGCAAATATGGCCATGATACACAATACTATTAGGTGATGGTGGACCTTTGAGGGTTCTCAAATAGATACTAAGTCTCCAGACAGATAATATAGTGGATGAGTATTGGTCTTAAAATTAGGAAGACCTAAGTTCAAATTCTACATCAGATAGATATTAGCTATGAGATCCTGAATAAGTCATTTAACATTTCTCAGCATCGGTTTCCTTATTTGCAAAAGGATCCAAGTATCATGAAAAAGATCAGATAACAGTTGTAGAATGCTTTGGTAACTATATAACTGCTAGGTATTATCATTATAATTATTATTATTTCACAGGGATGCCTTATGTTAAGGCAAGAGGATTCTCTTATATTTCATCTGCCCTTTCTGAAACATTCATTCTTGGAAATCAGTTGCCTCTGTATCCACAATTATGTCTGGTTACATCATCATAAGTAGCCTACAGCTATTAATGTATAACTGCTTAGTCAGATACAAACAGAGCTAGAACTAAGGATAGGCAGGGTAGGTAGCTGCTTAGTGGGCAACATAGAGGGATGCAATAATGGAACCACCGAATATTATGTAAGATAGATGGGAAATCAGGCGTCATTTCCCTCTGCTTATATAGCATATGGACACAGGGTTGTCCCTTACAAAATCACCCATCTGGTGTGGGTAGGTGTTACAATGACTTTTTATAAATACACATATTTTTAATGCCAGGAAATCCCATCCTCCATGTGTTGAGTCACAGTGAATACTCTAAGCCTCCAATGGTGAGTAACATACGGGAGGGACCAAATTTTGCCTGGGATGCACAAATGTCTCATGCATGGCAAAAGCACAGACAACATGATTTGGGTATTATTTGGGATGGGGCAGAAGGAAGAAGTTTAGACTAGTACTGGAAGCTGATCCATGAGACCTAAGTAAGAACTTTGCTCCAAACCTTCCTTGGGTTACTCAAACCAACTTCCAGGCTAAGGCAGGGGATACTTACCGGACTCGCAGGTAGGCACTTCGGGAGTCATTACCCCCTGCAGAGAGGACCCTGCAGGTGTAAGTGCCGATATCACCTGACCAGGTTTGTGAGATGTGCAGAGAGCCATTCTTATCTAAGCGCATGCGAGGGGTACTGTCCACACTGATCACTGCTCCATCCTTTTCCCAGATGTACCTAGTAGGAAAAAAAAAAATGTACCTGTCACAGTCAAGTGATAGCAATGATGTTCTGCTGGGAAAGAGGGTGAATCCACGGACCCATGGTCCTCCTTCTGAGAGCTCTACTCCAGGCTGGATCGTATTAGACCAATTCATGGCTTATACGGACAAGGGGTTAGGATTGTCTAAAACAATTATTGTTTTTGCTTTTGAGGTATCTAGTACAAATCAATTAATCAATCCATCCAATAACAACTATTGATTAAGTCCCATGATGTGTCAGATGCCACAAAGAGAGGGATTCGAGAAATTATACATGTGGTTATATCAGACAACTTTTAACATTTTTTTTGCAGAATTGTTTTTTGAATCAATATCATCTGCATACTCAACATTGATTACAGAATTTATTTATTCAACTAATATGTATAATTTTATTGCAAAGTGACCATGAGAACTTCTAAATACACAGAGGGTGGAATAGGAAACAATGTTGAAGCTTATCTAATTTAGGGGTCCGAAAAATGCATGTTTGGTGGGCTGCAGGAACATTTCCTGGGGTACAGGTTATATTTTACTTTAACTATGGATATATGGATGCCCTGGAATAGAACTCAAGGCCATAGAATTGACCAAGTCAAATCCTGATTTGCATTTTGGAATAAGGAAGTGAGAGCTGAAAGGGAAGAAAAACTGACTTAAGATTACCAAGCGATTGGTAGTCCAACTGACCCTGGAACTCACAGTTTCTAACTTTGGAATGTTCTGCTCTTTTGACCACATCAAGCTCAACATCTCTAAATAATCTCCCAGATTTAGAGCCATTTTTGTTATTTGTGCTACTTTGGGGCCTCATCTCTGGATTTCATTTTGCTCATCTCTAAAGTCCTTGGTACAACATTCTATTTCCTCTGATTTTATAGTGATAATTAATTGGCTACTGGCAAGTTAATCAATTTTTAAAAATTTTGCTTTTTGATCTACAAAATGGGTATAATACTTGTACTATATATTATACAGGACTGTTGTGAGGAAAGGGTTTAGTAAACCAGAGTGATGCTGAGATGGGAGCTGCTATTGATGATCTTCAAAGGGATAATGATGATGATGATGATGACCCTCAAAAAGGTTCTTAAATGAGCATAGGAAAAATGGTCCATGGACAGATTTTAGGGAATCTCTGAAGTTGGATGGAAAAAATAATAACTGCATTTCAATACATTTAGTTTACTTTGTAATTCTATGTATTTAAAAATATTCTGATAGGGGTTCATAGTTTTCACCAGACTGCCAGAGGGAGTTCATGACACAGAGAATGCTTAAGAAATCTTGGTTTACAGTTCCAATGATCTTGTGATGAAGAGAGCCATCCAGAGAGAGGACTGTGGGAACTAAGTGTGGATTACAACATAGCATTTTCACTCTTTTTTGTTGTTTTTTGCTTGTATTTTATTTCCTTTCTCATTTTTTCCCTTTTTGATTTGATTTTTCTTGTGCAGCAAAATAATTGTATAAATATGTATGCATATATTGGATTTAACATTTTTTTTTACCATGTTTAATATATATTGGATTACTTGCTGTCTAGGGGAGAAGGTGGAGAGAAGGGGGGGAATTGGGGTTTTGCAAGGGTTAATGTTGAAAAATTATCCATGCATATCTTTTGAAAATTAAAAAGCTTTAATTTAAAAAAAAAGAATCCTTGATCTAGAATCACATGTGAAAATATGTACTTGATCTCACTACTGGCTCTGTATTCCAAAGAGATAATAACAAAGGGAAAAGGACTCATACGTGCAAAAATGTTTGCATCAGCTCTTTTTGTAGTGGCAAAGAACTGGAAATTGAGTGGATCCCTATCGATTGGGGAATGGCTGAATAAGTAATGGTATATGAATTTAATGGAATTTTATCGTTCTATAAGAAATGATGAGCAGGCTGATTTTAGAAAAGCCTGGAAAGACCTACATGTATTGACGCTGAAGGAAGTGAGCAGAACTAGGAGAACATTATACACTGTAACAATAAGATTATGTGATGATCAATTATGGTAGACTTGGCACTTCTCAACAAAGTGGTAATTCAAGGCAATTCCAATAAATTTGGGATGGCTATCCAGAGAGAAAACTATGGAGACTGAATGTAGATTGAAGCATAGTCTTTTCACTTTTTTTGTTTGTTTGTATCTCATAGTGTTTTTTTTCCTTTTGATCTGTTTTTTCTTGCACAACATGAAAAATATGGAAATATATGTTTAAAATAATTACACATATCAGATTGTTTGCTGTCTTGGGCGGGGTAAGGGAGGGAGGGAGAAAAATTTAGAACACAAAGTTTTACAAAAATGAATGTTAAAAACTACTTCTTACATGAATTTGGAAAAATGAAATACTATTAAAATATGTGCTTGCAATGAGTCATCTGATGCAAAGAGAGAGAACTGGGAAATCAGGCATCTGGCAATGCAATAATTAACTTTTGTGACAATGGCTTAATGTGGATATCAGTATATTTCAAAATATCTACTGTGTATCTAGGTGTGGAGTCAGGAAGTCTCATCTTCCTTAATTCAAATCTGGTCTCACATAATTTTTAGTTGTGTGATTTTGGACAAGTCCTTAACCCTGTTTACCTCAGTTTACTCGTCTGTAAAATGAGCAGCAGAAGAAAATGGTAAACCACTGTATATCTTTGCCAGGAAAACCTCAAATGGTGTCACAAAGATTTGGACTGAAATGACTGAACAACTGCAACCTATATTAAAGGCAGTGTTGCACAGTGGCTAGAGGGTCAGCCTCAAATCCAGACACACCTGAATTCAAGCCTGGCCTCTGAAACGGAATTGGTTGTGTGACTCTGGGCAAGACATTTAGCTTTTTGGTTATCTAGGCAACCCAAAGGCCTTGGAATGAGGAAGTCCTGGATTCAGGATTGGCTTCTGAAAGGTGGATCATCTCAATCTCTCCATCTGTTTCCTCACCTGTAAAATGGGGACAATAATAGCATCCACCTCCCAGAGTTATTAGGAGAACCAAATGTAATCATTCTTGTAAAGCACTTTTCAAGTCTTAATTTCAATGGAGTCTGACTCTTTGTGACCTCATTTGGGATTTTCTTGGCAGAGATATTGGAGTAGTTTTCCATGTCCTTCTCCAGCTCATTTTACAGATTAGGAAACTGAGGCAAACAGGGTAAAGTAATTTGCCCAGGGTCACATCAATAGTAAGTGCCTGAGACCAGATTTGAATTTAAGAAGATGAATCTTCCTAACTCCAAGATTTGCGCTTTATCCGCTAAACTATCCAGCTGCCCCAAAGTGCTGATGAATTGTTAATCTGCATTAGTGGAGGGAATTTCTAAATTCTAATTCTAGAATCCTAAATTTAAAAAATTCTGCATTCCATCTTAGTCCCCTTCTTCTCTATTCATGCTAAATTTGGCCACTGTTTGACCTTGGGAAAAATTTAGTGCATGAGTCAAGGCTATTATTCTTGACTAGTCTTCCAATGTGTCAATCAGCCAAGAGCAAATTTTCAGAGTGCAGAGAAGAACAGAGGATCCTGACACTCATATAATGATAATATTTTGGGATGCCAATTCTGCCTTGTTATGCTAATGATGGTGATGAGGTAGAGTCCTATCAAAGAAAGGAATGGAGTCAAGGTCCAGGCTCTGGTTCCTGCTGTATTCATTGGTTGTTTAGGTTGGTGAAGCAAAGACATTGTTCTCTCATCTGTCAAGTGAGGGACTTGTATTAGATTCAAAGCCATTTCTAATTCAGCCCCCTCCTAATTGTGCCTTACTCCCCAATATGTACTCTCTGATCCAGTGGCACTGGCCTCCCACTTGTTCCACAAACAAAACAATTCATCACTTGGTTCCTGGCATTTTTTCTGTCTGAAATGCTTTGACCTCCCTGGCTTCCCAACTAAAATCCCACCTTCTACAGAAAGTTTTCCCCAACCTTCTCAATTCCAGGTCTTCCCCTTTTCCAGGTTATTTCTAATTTATCTTGTTTAATTTCTATAAATTTGTTTGCATATCTCCTCCCCCCCTCCATTACATTGTAAGTTTCTCTAGGACAGGGACTATTTTTTGACTTTTTGTATCTCCAGTGCTTAGCCTGGTGCCTGGCACATAGTAAGTGCACAAAAAGTGTTTATTGAATTGAATTGAAAATCTATACTAGCAATGGGTATGGTGAGGTCACCTAGTTGAAAAATGGGATGATATAGAACTTACTTCCCAAAATTGTTGGAGAATTAAATGAAATAATGTTGTAAAGCTTTTGGCATAGTTTCTGGCACATAGTAAGTGCTTAATAAATGCTTGTTCCCTTCTCCTACTAGCTCTAAAAACTTCCAGTAAAATTGAACAATGGTATTTAAATAAACTACATATGATATATCTTACTTTAAATTTCTAAACAGGGGTAGCTAGGTGGCACAGTGGATAGAGCATCAGCCCTGCAGTCAGGAGAACCTGAGTTCAAATTTGACCTCAGACATTTGATACTTCTTAGCTGTGTGACTCTGGGCAAGTCACTTAACCCCAATTGCCTCAGGAATAAATAAATAAATAAATAAAATTTTTGAACACTAGAATTCTTCAGATTTTTGAGGAATTCTCTATGGGTGCCTCTGGGCTTAAATAACTTTAATCACCTTCACAATTTCCCCCTGCTGTGTTTCGTTCTTTGTAACTATATCTACAGTTATTCTAGGAAGTTGTCCTGCCTTCTATTGTCACCCACCTCATGCATTGCAGGTTAAGGTGACTTGTGCTTCTGTGTCACCTGGAATCCTGGTGTTCTAATAGGTGCATATAAGACAACATTTTGATGCTAGCAATAGCTTCTTCTTTAAAATATGAAAGGTCAAATTATGTTGAAACAGTACTGGATTTTGGAGCAGCTAGATGGTATAGAGTCAGGAGGCGCTGAGTTCAAGTCCATCTCAGACACTTAATACTTCCTAACTGTGTGATATTGGGCAAGTCACTCAAGCCCAATTGCCACACACACACACACACACACACACACACACACACACTGTACTGGATTTGTAGACCTGAATTCAAATACTAACACTTAATATTTGTTTTTTTTTTTTGTTTTTTTGTTTTTGCTTTTTTGCTGAGGCAATTGAGGTTAAGTGACTTGCCCAGGGTCACAGAGCTAGGGAATGTTATGTGTCTGAGACCAGATTTGAACTCAGGTCTTCCTGACTTCAGGGCTGGTGCTCTATCCACTGCGCCACCTAGCTGCCCCAACACTTAATATTTGTATGATCTTGTGCAAGTCACTTAATTTCCTTTGACCTCAGTTTCTTCATCTGTAGCCCACCAATAAGCATTTGGTAAGTTCTAGGTGGTACAATGACCAAGTGGGCCAGACCAAGACTCAGAAAGACTTTTCTTTATGAGTTCAAATCTTGTATCAGACACTTACTGGCATTGTGACCCTGAGGAAGCCACTTTAACCCTGCTTCTCTCAGTTTCCTCATCTGTAAAATGAACTGGAGAAGGAAATGGCAAACCACTCCAGCATTTTTGTCAAGAAAACCTCAAAGTGGGTCACAGACATGGCTGAAAAATGACACCTTAAAAGCCCTTACTACATACATATAAGGACTGAACTTGTACTTCAGATACAAAGAAAAAGAAAAAAATAGTCCCTCCCCTCAAGGAACTTACATTCTAATGGGAGAAACAACACATACATACATCTGCAGTCACAAGAAATATAGAGAATACATGAAGATCACTATTAGTGAGAATAGTGCATATTCTGAAGTAGTCACAGTATTTGACTTTGCCCTGCCTATTTCCATTGGGTTGGAAACAATGACTATATCTTATAAAATTATGTTTGAATAGTATGAATTCCAATAAATGTGACCACTTTGGGGGATTCATTCTTCACATTAATTGAGACCTAGCTGTAGGCAGAAGGTAGCATTAATCAGCTTTGAAAATGGGAAAGTTCCCTTGGAATTCTAAGATTTTCTCCAGATATAGAGATAGGAGGCAGAGCATTTTTATGAGAAACAACAAAAACCTTGGTATAGCTGGATGATAGAGTGCAGGGAAGGTTGTAATGTAATTAAAAGACTAGAAATGTAGGAAGCAGCCAAGTTGTGAACAGCTTTGAATGCCAAACATGGATTTTGGACCTTAAAAGACACTTCCAACTTTCAATCTATGATCCCATTACCCAATGTATATATCAAAGAAGCTTATTACATTTGGCTATTTTTCAGTATGAAAACAGAATTAATTTTCCTGATTCTACATTAAAATGTCAGTGACCTCCCATATATACTATAAGTCCCACTGGGAGAAATTTTAGAGCTCATCTTTTTCAAACTCTTTGTTTTTATAGATGAAGAAATGAAAGCCTAGAAAAGCTAAATGACTTGTCCAAGATCACATAAAGGTTAAGTGTTTGTTAGAGCTGGGATGCAAATTCAGATTTCCTGATGCCAAGTTCAGTATACCATGTTGTCTGCCTGCTGGATTCTCCAACTTCCATTCATCTTATGCCTTTGGCTAATATATTTATATTTGTTTGATATATTTCAATAATGATAACATATTTGGATAATATACTTAGAGCTCAAAACCATTCCTGGGCCAAGTTAACTTGGGAAACTGCTTTCCACTAACAAGAGCAAGGTCCTCTCCCAAAGGTTCCCATCCATTAGTCATATATTGTCTTATGCCAAGTGACCACAAGATGGTGCTCCAAGGTTGCAGTTTTCTCTAGGGATTGTTCCTAAAAAAAGATAGGGTGAGAAGGTGGGAGTTTCACAAATTGGGTACCCACCACCATCCTGCCCTGCTGCCTACTGCTGTGGCATGGATATTGGTCCATAAAATATTCGGAGATGTAGAATTTAGGGAGTATTAATTTTTAAGAGTAGAATTAAAATTTTTACTGGGTTTTATGATTAGGAGGGAGAGAGGTACAGATTGAGAGAGATTTCTTTATAATTTTGAGCTCCTGGGCCTAGGAGGGTTTATCTTTTTGGCTTGTTTACCATAGATAATAGGATCATAGGTTTATAAGCTTACAGGGTCATAAATATGGAGCTGGAAGGGAGCTCAGAGGCCATTAAGTCCAATCTCTAGTTATACAGATGAGGAAACAGTCCAGATACATTAAGTGTTTTGTCCAGGATTACCCAGCTAGTAGGTATCTGAGATGGCATTTGACTCCAGGTCTTCCTGACTCCAAGTGCAGTGCCCTAAACATTAGTTTGGAGTAACCAGAGGACCAATGCATCATCATCCTGGAGCCAGAAGGATTCTTAGATCATTAAGATTGGGAGAGGTTATATAATTTGTACAATAGCAAAATTTGAATCCAGGTCTAAAACCCAATCTGGATTGGAGAGGAAATGGAGATCGTGGCTTCAGCCCCTTCTTGTTCTACAGACAAAGCAAAAAAAAATGTAACAAGAAGAAACAGAGAAAATAATCAGAAAGAGAATTGTAGGATTTAAAGTTGGAAAAGACTTTTAGAGATTATCTAATAATCATACTTGGTGCTTAATATATGCTCGTTTCCTTCCTAATAATATCTAGCATTTGTATAATATTTTGCAAATATCTTATCATTTGATCTTCCCAACAACCCTAGGAAGTAGGTGCTATTATCCCCATTTTATGGAGGAGGAAACTGAAGCATAGAGGTTAAGTAATTCGTTCAAGGTTACACAATTGGTAAGCATCTGGCCAGATTTGAAATCAGGTTGTTCTGATGGCAGACATCCCTTCCTCCTTACTCTACCTACCACACCATCTAGCTGGCTTTTTCTCCCCTCCGTTTTTACTTCTCCTGTTATTCTTTTCCTATGGTCCTATTTTCCCTCCTTTCAACTCAGTGGAATGCAAAGCCTTTTTATTCAATTCAATTCAATTAGTATTTATAAATTGCTTACTATGAGCTCACCCTGGAGCTTGGTTATATCCAAAGCCCCATGGGAATTGCTTGACCCCACTGGAGACATGACTATTTTATTTTAATTCTACAAGACACTATGGTATGTGGGCCACCCAGTCATTCCATTGCCCTTGCAGGCTTGTCTTACCCCACCCACTCCCCATCATTGACAGAGGTACCTGATAGACACGCTGGGGTCATGGGTCACACCACATGTCATGAAAGCCTTGGTGCCCTTGATGACACTCTGGTCCTGGGGGGCCATGGTGATGCGCGTACGTGCTGAAAGGCAGAGGGAGTAACAGGAGTGAGCAGGGATGTGAAAAGACACAAGAAGGAGAATGTCTTGTTTGATGGAGCCATGTGGGTGTACATAGCTGTAGTATGTATAAGTCTCTGCGTCTGGACACTGTGTATAAAGGTCTAAAATAATGACAGTCACAAAATTTTAGAGAAATAAACCATTTTTATATACAAGTTTTACTTTCAAAGCAATTTTACAACTATTTTCTCATCTTATCTTACCCATCCTTACAAATTCCTTGCTATAGATTGAGACATATATTTTTTGGACATGGCCAATATGGGAATTTGTTTTGCTTGACTATGCATATTTGTTATAAGAATTTTCTTTCTTTTTTTTTCCCAACTGGGGAAATGGAATGAAGAAAAAATAGACTTTTATTCTCTGGAAAAAAATTAAATGAAATAAAAAAAGATACCAATTCCCCTCCTCCACCAACAGTATTCTTGTTGTCAGAAATTCTTTTTGGGGTAGGTAAGGGCAAGAATGATTCCCTGAATTAAAGGTGAAGTCAGCTAACAGGAAGACTAGATAGAGCGCTGGTCTGGGAACCTGAAAGACCTGAATTCAAATTCAGCTTCAGATACTTATTGGCTGTGTGATCCTGGGCAAGTCATTTAATTTTTGCCTGCCTCAGTCTTCTCACCTGTAAAATAGGATTAATAAGAACACCTACTTTTCAAGGTTGTTGTAAAGAGTAAATGAGATAATAATGTATGTAAAATGTTTAGAATTATGCTTAATAAATGCTTGTTTCATTCCTTTCAACTTTCTTCCCCAAACCAAGAATCCTTTTTCAAATCCATTCACATATAATAAACATTGGTTGAACACCTACTAAGTCCCAGACACCACTGGAGTTACAATGATGAAATAAATAAACAAAAAATCCCCCTACTCTCAAGCAGCTTAGTTCTCTCTGGGAATAAAACATTTAATAGGTCAGTGTTGTAATTATTTGAGGATAGAGAGAATACTAAAGGTATTAGTATACATGAGTGTGGTAGGCCTTCTTGATCCTCTTAGCTGTGTGACCCTGAGCTAGTCACTTATTTTGGATGTCTGAGAGATGTTTGGTGACTTGCCTGGAGTCACACAGCTAGGAACTATCTTAGGGTGGGATTTGAACTCAGTTTTTCTCCTCTGGACATCTACTAGCTTGTCACCATCCCTCTGAAGATGTAGCACTCTCACAGAATAAGAGTAAAGAGATGAATTCAGCTGTCTGTTATACTGATTGGCCCAAATACTGAGCCTCTCTCCTGTTTTCACTTTTAATCCAAGCAGCTCAAAAAGCCTTTTAAAAAATCCTTAGCATATTTGGCAAATCAGCTCATTCTGGGTCATCCCCTTCCTGATAATATTCTTACAGGCATATGCCATTCTTTTGTATTCGTCTTTCATTAGATGGATCTCCTTCCACCTTTTGTACAGTCCCTGTTCTTTAAAAATCTGAGCTAATGTGATCTTGGGTTGATTTAAGATTAGCATATTGTCCAGAATGAGGAAGGTCATAGTCCTGTGATATGCTGCCTCTGAGACTTGATTTGAAATACAGCGTATAGTTCTAGGTACCACGTTTTTGGCAGGATGTGGAGAAATTTGAGGGCATCCAAAGGAGGAAGGTTAAAAAGGGTAAGGGGTTTACAGATTATGCCAGTGAGGATTTAACTGTTTTGTCTGGAGAAGTGAATATTTAGGGGAAATGTGATAATTGTTAACAGTCTGAAAAGGGGGAGAGAAGAAAGGGGAAAAGAATTAAAAAAAATTTTTACTGGAGGCAATCAGGATTAAATGATTTGCCTGGGGTCTCACAACTGGTAACTGAGTTCACATTTGAACTCAGGTTCTCCTGACTCCAGGGTAAATGCTTATCCACTGTGCCACCTAGGTGCCTTGGAAGGAACATTTATTAAGTGCCTACTGTGTTCCAAGTAGGGGCAGCTAGATGACACAGTAGATAGAGCATTGGATCTGAAATAAGGAAAACCCGAGTTCAAATCTGACCTCAGACATGTACTAGGGCAAGCCACTTAATCTGTTAGTGTAGGAGGCAGCTAGATGACTCAGTGAATACAGCATTGGGTCTGGAGTCTGGAAAATGTGAATTCAAATCCAGCCTCAGATACTTACTAGCTGTGTGATCTTGGCCAAGTCACTTAAGCTCTGTTTATTTTAAATCTACCTGAGAAGGAAATGGCAAATCACTTCAGTATATTTGCCAAGAAAATCCCATGGATAGTATGATCCATGAAGTCATGAAGAATCAGACCCAATTGAATAATAATATAATATAATAATAATATAATATAATAATAATTGAATAATAATATTCTCCAAGCACTGTGCTAAACCCTTTGAAAATATTATCTCATTTGTTCCTCACAACAATCCTGGGAGATGGGTGTTATTATTACCTCCATTTTACAGATGAGGAAACCCAGGGTTATACAATTAGTAATTGTTTGGGGGTGGATTTGAACTCAGGGCTTCCTGACTCTAACTAGACCTACCTGTTTTGTTCTTCTGTTGAGGGTATTCTTAGGAGCAATGAGTGGACATTGCAGAGAGGCAGATTTTAGTTTGATGAAAGGAAAAACCTTCTTAAGACCCTGAACTGGCCAAAAATAAACAAATACAAATGTTCCCTTGGCAGATAGTGATCACAGGCAGACTTTAAGCAAAGTCTGAAGGACCACTGGTTGGGATAGCTGTGGGTGGCTCTGTGTTATAACTAACTTCTTTCACAATTTTTTGCCTGGACCCTGCCCTGTTCCCCTCTAACCCCGAGCTTCTATGAGTCTATTCTTCTTCCTGTGCAGCTGGAGAAGTTTCTTCAGTCACATCCCTCTTTCCTCCCTCACTGGAATCATTTGTAATTGTCTTCTCAGAGTTTCCACTTTTTGCCCTTCTCTTCCTTCCTGAGCCACATTTCCTTTCAAGGATTCCATATTTATCTTTGCTATGAACATTTGGAAATCTTCTCTCCTAAAAACTAAGGTATGTGCTTGATTATACCCAGCATTCCCTTCCATTGCCATCATGAATTCTAAGCTGAGACGGTCACTTTCTCCTAGGGTTCCTGTCAATTTCCCATCTCAAGCCAGTTCCTCCTCATCCTTATCCTAATTCTCATTATCAAGTGTCCACCCTCAGGTTTGTGGGGTTCCTTACAGGTATAGATTATCCTCCTGACAGGTAATACCTGCTCACCCATTGCTTCTGTCAGACTGATTTCTTCTGAATGAAGTTTACACCCTTACAGTGTTACATTATGGTCAGGAATTGCATTCTATCCAGCCTTAGGAATGTCTATGAAAGTATTTTCTTATATTAAAATGTCAAGTTCACTCTCTTGGCTACTCATGCTTTGGATATTGATCCACAGACATATAAGGTTATATGATTATCAATGATACCCTAATTCCAATTAGATTATAGATTCTCTGAGGAAAGGATTAAGTCTCATTTAAAAAATTTACTTGTCAATTCAATTTTACAAGCATTTGTTATGCACTTACTATGTGCTATGCAGGTACTAGGTGACACAGTACATAGAATGTTGAACCTGGAGTAAGGAAGACATCTTAGTGAGTTTAAATCCAGGCTCAGACATTTACTAGTTGTGTGACTCTGAGCAAGTCATTTCACCCAATTTGTCTCAGTTCCTCATCTGTAAAATGAACTAGAGAAGGAAATGGTAAACCAGTCCAGCATTTTTGCCAAGAAAATCCCAAATGGGGTCACAAAGAGTTGGATACGATTGAAAAACGACTGAATAAAAAATGTACCAGGCACTGTGCTAAGCCTTGGAAATGCAAATACAAGCAAAAAGACAGTCAGGACATGAAGGGGCAAGCCCTCAAAGAACTTATATTTTAATGGAGAAGACAACATATAAAAGGAATTTTTGACAGAGCAAAAGAGAGAATGAGAGAGATGATAGAGACAGAGACAGATAGAGACACACACAGAGAGACAGACTGAAAGACACACAGAAAGAGACACAGACATAGACACAGACACAGACACACACACACACACACACACATACACACACACACAGAAAAAGAGAGAGAGAATATGTGTGTGGGCCTGGGTATCCAGATGGTAAATAAAGAAGCCTGGAGCATTAACAGTGGAATCTAGAGAGGAATGAAGGAAATAATGGCTGTCCTGGGCAGTTTTCTTAAGATAAGAGTTCTGGGAAGAATTGACCAATTGGAAGATGAGGTCTACTCACTTGCTATGTACAAAGTAGATGAATTATACTCATGTACCTACTATATACAAATTGTGTCAGGCTCTAGAGACTCCAGCTTTTTAAACTGAATTATTCAAGTTTTACTTGGGAATTTTTTCTACGGCACATTTATTGACATCATTAATAGGATTAAAGATGTGGAAGGGACTTTAGAGGTCATATAATCCAATCTCTTCATTTAACAAAATAGGAAACTAAAATTCAGAAGAGGTAAATGATTTACCTAAATGGCACACCTGGGATTTGATTCTCTGTCTCCAAACCTAGAGCTCTTTCCAATACATTATATTGTTTCTTTAATATCCAGATGGACAACTCATCTGCACATTTTCCTTCTTTCTCTCTTTTTCAAATTTCAATTTAAGTTCTCTTGTTTAACTCAGTAGGTCTCATCAAATATGTTCTTTCCCTTCCTTATGAGACACATTGCATCCCTACATTCCCATAGAGTTGCCATTGCTACGGTCCAGGACAAGAAACCCTGTTCTTTGACTACCCTTTTCATAGCTAGCTAGCAAGTTGCTCACTTTCCACACTCTCTTTTTGGTTTAACTCTAGGGCAGTGAAGAAAAAGAAAGCAAGCCTGATCTCACAAGATCTCTCTCAAAAATAGTAATAGAAACTCCCCAAAGAAGCAAAACTACCAGAAAACCTCAAAATAAAATTTAAAAAAAAGGTCACTAAAACAATAAGTAAACCAAAGAAGAGTTCTCATGCAATGAAAACAGTTTTCATTTTCTTTTAAATGTTATGACCTTCAATTGGAAAAAGCAAATTCCACCTTTGTCTTGCTAAGCTTTATTTCTCTAACCAATTTCTCATAGTCATTAGCAAGACATTGCAATTGCTTTCTTAATCTCCACATAAATTAGTCCTCATCTCCATCCAGAATCCATTAGGGAAAAGCTAAGCAGTAGGAAGAACCACTGGAGTGTTTGTTTGTGTGTGTGTGTGTGTGTGTGTGTGTGTGTATGTGTGTGTGTAAAATTTTCCTCTTTTCCCGTCTCTTGCTTTCTCCTCCAACTCAAGGCCAAACTACCCCTGGAGAGATTCTCTCTTCTTGCCTTCCCATTTTAACTGGATTATCTGACTGTTCACAGGATTTGAATGAGATGAGTCATCAACTCCATTCCTTCAGTTGAGATGAAGGACCAGCAGCCCTTACCATTGGTCCTGCTACTACTTCCTAAGGTCTTCTACACTTGATTTACTGGCCTGAAGTCCTTTTAGCACTACCATCTCACCTACTCATCTATGTCTTCATATGAGCTGATACATGGATTTTCTCAGTGGGAAATCATCCCCTACATCTTGTGTCTTCTCTATTTCTTGAGAAAGTCATGGAGGTACCTGCTGAATTCTCATAGTTCAAAGACTATCTCTTCTCCAAATGGTCAAGTCTCACCTTCTCTCTGAGTAGATTCACGATTACTTCAGTAGTATTATCTTTTCTTTCTCCTTTGTTCTATTTTCTTCGCAATACCAAGCTTCCCTATCACTAGTTTTCCTTCAAAACCTTCCCAGAATGTTTTTCTTTTTTAAAAACTTGGCCACTTCCCTAGATTATTTCTTTCATCTTGTGTAGAAATTCTTTGTCTTCTCTAATAACCCAAAGCATAAAGAGGTGCCCCTCAAGCCCTTTCACTTTTTCTAGCAGGAAAATTAGCTTGTATTAACATGACACTTAAGTGTTGATCACCCTCAGGCAGGAAGACACTCATCACCCATTCCTGCTCACTCCAAAGTACAGCGGTAGAAGAAGAATGGAAGGAATGGAGATGAGGGGTCAGTAGAGTGAAGCATGAGATGACAGGTCTGGAGACAAAGAGAGATGCCCTAGCTAGGGAAGACTGAGAATCTGGCGATGGGCCCCAAGATTAATTTATCTTGCTTAGAGGAGTACAGCTGCATGTGTACCTAAGAGATAATGAGGACACTCTATAATTGCCACAACAAATTGACCCCTTCACTGTTTTTTATTTTTTCTGGGAGGTCCTAATTCTAAGAGGCTCCAGGGAATGTTATTTTTAGGCTTGCTTGGCTGCTCCATTTCTTCTGACTTCTAGCCTCTGCTAATGTTAGGTGTTATTAAATCTCACTGATTTGCACAATTTAAGCGTCACACGGAACCTCTTCCAACAAGCATGTACCCCAGAGAAGCAATATTCTAACACATTTTACTTGAATCTTCTTATGTCTTTGGCTATACGTATTGCCTGGGAGCTTCTGGTTGCCCTAACCATTACCAGTCCCTTCAACTATTGATCACATAACATTGGCTTTAGACCAATCACTTACTTAAAAAAACCTTCTTCAATCTGTCAATTTCCTTTTTTTTTTCCTTTTTAAAAGGTAGGACGTGAGACTGGATCTATTTACAGAAGTAGAGATGTTGACTGCATCTGTAAGTGCCTTATATGATCATGTACACTGGGGAAAGGAGGTCTACAGGGATATATTTGGGTATGTCCATTGTGTGTGGGGATTCACTTTGCATTCTTAATGCCAACTTACCCCACACGACCAAATCTGCTGATGCTTCATCTACGCCCCGTGAGTTGGTGGCCAAGCAGGTGTAACTGCCTGCGTCGGAGATTCGGGTGGGACTGATGAGCAGGCTTCCAGACTCCAGCAGAGTAAATCGGGGTAACTGGATGGAGCCGCTAGCCAGGATCCGCTCACCTGCAGGGAGATACAAAAGAATACATCGCCGGCATGGTCCCCAATTCCCATTTCACCTGGCACTGCCAGGCCACCTCAAGATTGGGAAGGACAGAGAGACAAACATACAGAGGAGTGGATTGTGGCAGGAGGACCTAATATTCCTTTTGGATGCTTAGTTGGTCTCCACCTTGCATTTCTCCTCCACAAACACCCCAGTCCATCTCAGATCAGTTTCATGGCTGGAAGGGACCTTGGAAATTATCTTTAGTTTCATTTTATAGATCAGGTAATTAAGGCCCAGAACTGTGGAAAAATGACTTGCTTGAAAAATGGTAAAGTGAGGACAAGAATTCAGGTCTTTGGACTTCTGGTTCAATGCTGTGTCTACTATGTAGCACTTGTTTCTTAATAGATAAATATTTCTCATTCTTTCCCAAGGCTTGGGACTCTAATTCTAGATTCTATCATTACCTTCAGCACCTTCCTTCTCAGTGCCTCAGCAACAGAGAGCTAGAAGCAGCTGGCACCTGTGAATCAGGTAGAAGCAAATATTTCTGATGAGGTGATGACAGGCATTTTGAAGCTGGATGCTTCAGGAAAAAGTCACCTTCGACTAAGCTGTGGATGATGGGAACGACTGAGAACGGAAGCACAAGGGGATGAAGCAGAGATGATGGAGAGGTTGGGAAAGGTGCTTTGGCAAGGGAGCTTGGAAGTCTTGAAGACTTGCCCTAAGGTTATGGTTGCCTACTTCTATGAGTGTTCTTGTACGGGTCCACATCTGGGAGTATGTATTTGCGTAAGTCCATGTACAGTTGGATACAAAATAAAATATCCCCGATAAATGTGCATGAATGGATTTGTACATGAATGAAAAAAAGGCTTTAATTAAGCACTTACTATATGCCAATCACCGTGATAAATACTGGGGATATAAATATGAAAGCAAGACAGTCTCCTGTTTTAATGGGAAGGAGAGACCACATAGAGGAGAATTCAGCTGAAGGTCTGATGGTTTTTCCGGTACAGTGGCAGGCTCAGGAAGCCTTAGGGTATATCCCAGATAGGTGAAATGATTTGCTCCATGTCACAAAGATAAATAACATGGGGAGCCAGAATTTTAGAATCCAAATCTCACAAGCCCCAGTCTCATACTCTTGTTACTTTAACCCACTGCACACATCATTCTGAATATCATTCTTTTTACCTTTTTGCCAAGTAATAGCTGGCCGGGGTGCCCCAGATGTCTCACATGCCAACACCACAGACATGCCATCAATCACTGTGCTGTCCAAAGGGCCTCTGGTGATGTTAGGGGCAATGCCTTGGGAAAGAGATGGACAAACTCCTTAGTAAGACTTTTCCCCCATAACGGGGGACAGTAGTGACTCTGAACCCCAAGCAGACAATCTCCTCTTTGCCCCCTCCCATTTATTTTATTTTATTCATTCATTCATCCAACATTTATTTATGCAATGTATCATACTAGATACTGTTGCCTGGTTTTTTGGCAGAGCAGCAGGAAATCCACACCCTATCCAGGTACCTCAACATATCCCATAACCCTTGAAATAAACACATTTTTCTAGTTCACCCAAATACCTTCCCAGTTTAACTTCCCCTGTGGAGGTTCATTGCCAGGAAAATGAATGATATCAATCATTCTCTCCTATTTGTTCACAGGCCCCAGCAAGGGGAAGGATCCAGACCTCCTCAGGCATATCAGACCTGACCAACCCATCCCATCAGAATTTTTATTATGTTCTTCATAACTGTGAGAAACTGTTAATCACACATAAATTGGAATTTATTATTATTCTCATTAGTATTGTCATTGTTGTTACTTCCTTCACTAATCTCATCCTCCATTGAATACTTCATTGTCATATTTTGGATCTCAAAAGTTATGCTGACCAAGGGCAAGTTTTGGCAAGTTTGAATGAAGGGTTTGGGTGGTTCACCCTCAGCCTAGCTAAGCCTGGAGAAGTATATCTTTGAAAAGCTGTTCAACAGATAATAAATTCTCTCTCTCTCTCTCTCTCTCTCTCTCTCTCTCTCTCTCTCTCTCTTTGATGTGGTAGGTACAGAAATTTAAAAAGAATCTCAAATTGAAGTGGGGTAGATGAATTGAGATCCAGCTCTGTGGAGGAAGTATAGATACTGGTGAGATCTTAGATCTTTTGACAATTCAAGAGAGTGTGATGTGAGGAATAATTATTTCCTTCTCTATTAAAATTAGGGAGACCCACAGATTTTTTTTTTTCTGTCTTACTTCCTTTTTCAGTCTCTTAAGGAGGACATTCTTCTTATTCTGGGTATTGCTACTCCACCCAATTAGATCTGGCTCCCTTTTGCTCAGATGAGATGGCGGGATAAATTCTTGGAATAGATTGCCTAAGGCTAGGGATATAACTTAGAAATAAATGACATAAAGTTCATATCTAGCTTCTCATTGTAATATTCATACTCTTATTAATTGTTGACCAATCAAAGTTGATTGCCACCCTCAGGAATACCCTTCTTCCAATGGGCATATAAGCCATGATCTCATTGTCTTTGACCTAAATGGCCAAATTTTTTTATTAAAATGCTGGCATTAATTATAAAAATGATTAAATTATATATATATATATATACATGTATATATATATATATATATATATACACATACATACAAAGAACCAAATTCAAAATGTGGACATAATACATACAAATAATAGATATATACATATGTATGTTTATACCTATATAGAAATATGCACATATCTATATCTATATATCTACTACCAAAGTAATTTTTGAGGAGATATTCTAAGAACTAAGGATATCAGCAAAGGCTTTATTTAGGATATAATATCCAAGCCAAGTCTTGAAGGGAATTAACAATTTTATGAGGTGGTAGCAATGTTTCAGATATGGAGAACAGTTTGTACAAAATCATGGAGGCTGGAAATGGCACCTAGAAGCATTACTACACCATTTCAGGTGGTAAACACTGCAGTGAGTTGTCAAAGAAAGACAACAAATGGTGTTTTTATAGAATCAAAAAACTTTTGAGGTTTAGACATCATGTTCTTCATTTTACAGATGGAAAAACTAAGGCTTAGAGATATTTAAATGATTTAACCAAAGTCATATGACAGATAAAGAATTTAGCAGATGCCTCCATGACTTACTCAAGCAGAAAAATGACAAAGTTGGAACTCAAATTCAGCTCTCCCAACTCTCAAGTAAGTTCTCTTTCTAATTAAAACACTGAATTATATTTCAAAATAAAATAGGATGGATGAGATGGGGTATGGAGACAGGGTATGGACAAATTGCCTCATTAAAGCTCCTTCCAGTTGTAGGATTATATAATTCTGCAGCCTGAGACCTCTTTGAGTAGATGTGGGTAAACCCCTACAAAAAAGAAGATCCAAGGGCAGATTTTAAGGCATTAGATACCTCATAAGTGATGAGAATGGGGTGGCAGTAATGCCTAACTATTTATATCAAAATAAGAATAACATTCCACATTTATGCAGTGTATCACAGTTTAAAAACTGTTCTAACAACAATCTGGAGAGATAGATGGTACAAATATCATGGCCATTTCACAGATGAGAACACTGAGGTCATATGCCTTCCCCATAGTTACATGGCTATGGTAGAGCTGGGATTTAAATCTAGTTTTCCTTAGTCTATTTTTTTAGGGGAGGGGAGGGACAATTTAATTATTTTTATTAACAAGGCCTACAGGTTATCAAATTTAAAAGGATGATCATTTATGGCTATCTCTTTTAGACCAAAAAAAAGACTTCATCAAGTGTTTCTTGGGACTTATGAGGAGAGACAATGTGAAAGGGAAAATGGGAAAATGGAAAAATGGATGGAGCTTGACAAAAATCAAAGGGGGGCAATCCCCTTTGATAACTTTGTAGGTCCACTATGTTATAATGCCTTTCAAGTTCAGGTTATCATACAAACCACTGGAAAAAATGACTGTTGTCCTTTGGAGTAGTCCATCCTAAGGGAGTCTAGATGGATCAGTTTTTCTTAAGAGGGATTGTCACTTTTGGGAAAAGTTAAAACTCCCCACTCCCCTCTTTTACAGCTCAACTTACTGGTGACAGCAAGGTAGGTAGAAGTCTGTACTTCTCCAGCCGAGTTACGGGCAAAGCACTGAAACATCCCTGTATCATCAGGCACCAGTCCACTGATTTGTAGGCTCCCATCTCCATGCAGTCGGAACCTTGATAACTTTTTCACATCAATGACAGCGGCATCTTTGTACCAGGTGGTGGTCGGAGATGGAACACCTACATGGAGACAATAATAACTACAGCCTATCCTCTGTAATTTGTGCTTGTACTTTTGGGTTGGATTCCTACGTGAATGACTACTATGCAGGTTCAAAGCTGCTCTATGGGTTTGCACTCCTATAATATAATTTATAAGCCCCCACTGGTGCTCTTACTTTTAACTGTGAGTCAGCATAGACAAATAGACCCAAACAAGACATATATTTAGATGGCATAAAAAGAAATAAGATCAACTATAAGACATTTTCTCTGTAAAATTGAGGCAGACTGCTACAAATGCACACAGTCTCTGTGGGAGCAGTAAACACAGTTGAGTCTATTGGTAGTGAGGTACACATACAGGAAACACACAGGACCAAAGCAATTCATTCCCCTGAAACTTCTGGGCCCTAACCTCCCTTTTTCTTGTGGTATCCTCATGCTTTTCTCCCTGGCCACAGTGTCTATGCTGGGAAGGTCATTCAGTTGGGCTCACTGGACCTGCTCTTCTCCACAGCTCAGTTCCCAACTGCAAGGGCTAATTCCCTTAAAATGGTCTGTTCCTTTCTCTGTTGCTTGGAGTTATGCTTTTTAAAGAAACCTTTTACTCTAAGATTCTTTATTCTCCTTGCTGGATATGATTTCTCCTGGTTGAGTGGCTCTGGTTGAATATCTCATGGTTCATCAGGGGGAGGAAGAGGGAAGAAGAGAGGAAGAAATCTGCTTTGTCCACTGGCAAAGGAGTCATTTTTGACAAAATTGCTCTGTGCTTTAAGTACCATTCAAGGCTGGCAATCTTGCTTTTTTAAAAAAAAATTATTTATTTGTTTTTTTTTTTTTTTTTTACTGAGGCAGTTGGGGTTAGGTGACTTGCCCAGGGTCACACAGCCAGATTAAGTGTCTGAAGCCAGATTTTAACTCAGGTCCTCCTGACTTCAGGACTGGTGCTCTATCCACTCTACTAACTAGTTGCCCCCTGGCAATCCTGCTTTTTAAGAGCCACCAGGGGCACAATTAATAAAGATTCAGCTCTACCAGGAATTCCAGCCCTTCACACTTCATAAAGGAATAACAGGATGTAAACTCCTCTTTGCACTTCATTGAACATATTAATGCCTTCCTATTTTTAACCCTTCTGTGATTTCATGAAATGGGTCAGCCCTGGATAGAACCAGGGGCCAATTCTGACTTCCACATCAAACACACTCATTTCATTTGAATGTTTGCAAATTGATTTTATATACATTATCTCATTTGGTGTTTTATACACTTTGGAAATTTCCTTTTTAGATGAGAAAACTGAGGAAGTCCCAACACATTCAGTGACTTGCCTATGATCATAAACCAGTCAAAGTCTGGAATGCTGGGTGGTTTGGACAAGGTTTTATGGAGAGTCCACATTCTTTCTGTTATACCACACTACCTTCTCATATGGGGACTTCAAGGAAGGAAAGAAAGATATAAGGAAGGAAGGAAGGAAGGAAGGAAGAAAGGAAGGAAGGAAGGAAGGAAGGAAGGAAGGAAGGAAGGAAGGAAGGAAAGAAAGAAGGAAGGAAGGAAACAAGCATTTATTAAGCTTTACTATGCATAAAGCTTAACTATGCTAAGCACCTTACAAATATTAACACAATAAACCTGGAAGGTAGGTGTTATGATTATTCCTATTTTATAGCTGAAGCAGACTTAAATTGTTTTGACAGACTGACTTATCCAAGATCAAACAGCTAGGTTGTTATCTAAGAACTCATGTCCTCCTGATTCCAAGCCCAGTTTTCTAAAGACTGTACTCCCTAGAATTTTTTTTCCCCAGCACTTTTGGGATAATGTTTTAATCTATTTTGGAGACAATGAAAAGCCTAAAAACATATAACAGTTCTTTTCTATTTCCAAAGTTGATAGCCAATGATTATTCAGGAATATGGGTGGAACATCAAATGTCTACCCATAATGCAGGATTTGAATCCCATTGGTTTGGAATTGAGTTGATCTTTCTTTCATTGTTGCTTAGCCATTTTTCAGTGATGTTTGACCCCATTTGGAGTTTTCTTGGCAAAGACACTGGAGGGATTTGCCATTTCCTTTTCCAGCCCATTTTAGAGATGAGGAAACTGAGGCAAAGAGGGTTAAGTGATTTGCCCATGATCATACAGCTAGGAAGTGAGTAAATGAGGCCAGATGTGAACTCACAAAGTTGTCTTTTCTAGACTTCAGGCCTGGCACTATCTTCACTGTGTTACCTAGTCACCCCTTCTTAGACCTAAAAGACCTTCTGTGATCCAAGTCCATTCCTATGCAATCTGAATGCAGCTGAGATGGACTTATTTTTCTTCTCTCAATCTACCAATTCACTCTCAGTTTTTCCTTTCTCTTCCTAAGCCTTTCCTAATGGGGATTTTTAGTACCTGTTCATATTTTCATCTCTCACCTGCCCATCATTCCTAGCTCTTTGTTTGATACCTTAATATTGCCTACAGCACACACAGTGCCTTACTACTATGTCTTTTGAATGGTCTTAAAGCTCATCTGTCTGTGGATTGCCTTTTGATTTAGCTACATCCAAAGAAGGAAAGGAGATTTGGGAACCAAAACAGTATGAGAATTCATCATTAACTTGAGGAAGGCAGAAGAGGTGGAAAAGTGGCGAATGCTGTCTGATGACTGAATAAAATGGACCCAAGTGCTGCTTTATGAGATACATCTCAGCGTAGATGCACCTAAGGCCTTAACACTGCTGGTGCTTTCCCCTCTTGACTAGTGTAGCTCTGATATTATGGTAATTTGGCGTTGTCAATGACTCTGAAATTATGGGCAATTTGGCTGTCAGTAGCCTCAAAATTACGGTAATTTTGGCTCATTTATAACCCTGAAGTTACCATAACTTGGATTGATTTATAGTCCTGAAATTACGGTAATTTGGCTTCTTTGTTTTCCTAGGTGCCTGCTGACGGCCAGATTGATTTCTTTCCTAGTAATACGTCCACTTCAGGGGGACCTGGGAGCAGCAGACACAATTCAGAGAGGGAAGCTGTGCACACAACGGGGACTGGGGAGAGCGATGGCGTTCTTCCACTTCCTCCCAATGCACTCCTGCACCCCTTACCTTTGGCTTGGCAGGGTATGTCCACCACCTTCTCCATCTCTGCTGTGATATGTCTCTCTGGCTCCTTAATGAACTGGGGTGGCTCTGGGAGGAGGAGAAGGAAGAATTGGAAGCCTGGCTCCTTTGGGCTGCTCAGTGATGGATGGGGACTCCCCCTCCCTGCCCCGTGCTTCAGGTTAAGAGGATGTTGGGATACCTGTGGAGCATCTGCTCCCTCCTTTTCCCCTCCCACCCTCACCCCCAGCCCATCTCTATGCTGGTACTCACCCAGCACAGAAAGGACAGCACCACGGACAACGGAAGGGACACTGCTGCTGCGCAGGACAGCCTCACACTCATAGTAGCCAGTGTTGCTGCCTTTGGGATTTAAGATAGTGAGCCGTCGGTTGTGGTCACTGATCCCCCCTGACACCGGGACCCCGTCCTTCTTCCAAATGATGTGCAGTTTGATCAAGGGCCTGGCGGGAGGCAAGGGAAGCAGAGAGGCTCATTTGCATGAATCTGCATTGATTACGCAGTAATTTGTACTTGAGAGAATTGGACTTTTAAAATTCAGTTAAGTGTCTTTAAAGTTGTCTCCTGGTATTTCCCTTTTCTATTTTCCCTCTCTATTCCCTTTACTCTCCAACCCACTGAATATTGAGGAGAAGGAAAGGGAGGGGAATTAAGGGGAAGACAGAGAAGGTGTGAGAAACAGGGATAAATATGAAAGACATGCCAGAAGGGAGAAACACAGGAACAGAGATATGTGAGCTTATACACACAAATATATATATATATATATATATATATATATATATATATAAATACACACACATACATATAAAATAAAACACACATATATGATCAGCATATATATATGTGTGTATATACATATATACAAATATATACATACATAATATACACACAAATATACATATATACATACACATACATATAAAATGAAACATACATATGATCAGCATATGTGTTATATATATACATGCATATATATATATATATATATATATATAAATGAAACATACATATATGACCAGAAAAGTGTGATATCAGACCAGTTTTCTTCTCACCCCAAAATATCTTTCTTTGTATTTTCTTTTGATGTTGATAGGGCATTTTACATACATTATCTTAGTTGATCCTCACAATCACCCTTGGGAGACAGGGTCATAGGAAAATCACCCTACAGATCATCTCATTCAATACTTTCATCTTACAGATGAATCCCAAAAGAAATGAATTTCCCAAAGTCATATAAAAGTGGCAGAATTCAGGATTTGATTCCAGGTCCTCTGATTTTAAATCCAATGCTCTTTTCATTAAAACAGGAAATATTTTTATTTCTACTTCTTGACGAGAAAAATGAGACTCAGACAATTTGGAAACTATGCTCAAAAAGTGATCAAACTGTGCATACCCTTTGACCCAGCAGTGTTTCTATTGGGCCTATATCCCGAAGAGATTTTAAAGGAGGGAAAGGGCCCCACATGTGCAAGAATGTTTGTGGCAGCTTTTTTTGTAGTGGCTAGAAACTGGAAACTGAAGGGATGCCCATCAATTGGAGAGTGGCTGAACAAAGTATGGTATATGAATGTTATGGAATATTATTGTTCTGTGAGAAATGACCAGCAGGACAATTTCAGAGAGGCCTGGAGAGACTTGCATGAACTGATGCTGAGTGAAATGAGCAGAACCAGGAGATCATTATACACAGCAACAACAAGACTATATGATGATCAGTTCTGATGGACATGGCTCTCTTCAACAATGAGATGTTTCAAACCAGTTCCCATTGTTCAGCGATGAAGAAAGCCATATACACCCAGGGAGAGGCCTGTGGGATCTGAGTGTGGACCACAACATAGCATTTTCACACTTTTTGTTGTTGTTTGCTTATATTATGTTTTCTTTCTCAGTTTTTTTTTCTTCTTGATCTGATTTTTCTTGTGCAGCAATATAACTGTATAACTATGTATACATACATTGGATTTAACATATATTTTAACATATTTAATATGTATTAGACTACCTGCCATCTAGGGAAGGGCTTGGGGGGGAGGAGAGGAAAAATTGGAGCAGAAGGTTTTGCAAGGGTCAATGTTGAAAAATTACCCATGCACAAATTTTGTAAATAAAAAGTTTTAATCAAAAAAAAAAAGAGGGGGGGGGCAGCTAGATGGTGCAGTGGATAGAGCACCAGCCCTGAAGTCAGGAGGACCTGAGTTCAAATCTGGTCTCAGACACTTAACATTCCCCAGCTGTGTGACCCTGGGCAAGTCACTTAACTCCAATTGCCTCAGCCAAAGAGAGAGACTCAGAGAAGTTAGTTGAGTGAATCATGTTCATATCTCCAATAAATTTCAGAGCTTTTCCCATAAAATTCCCTTTCTCTCCATCCTGTTTGCACAGACCTCTCATATTCTGGTTTTTCATAATCTTTGTTCTAGTTCCTTCTTGGCCATTCAGAGACATGTAGTTAAAATTGATTAATAGAGGCATAGTAAAGAGACATCAATTAGCGTTAGATCAGGAGTGTCCAGCAGAACAGCAGAGTCAGCCATGATGGGGAATATGGGAAATCTGCAAGTTTAGTGCAACTGCAAGGCTGATATTTAGTGCAGGGGTTTTCTCCCTCATGGAGGAGGGAACAGGGGAGACGGTTACTGACCTGGCATTGGCCACACATTCCATGGTCACCTCTGAGGTCCCAGCCACCACACTGGTATTCTTGGGAGGGATGATGATGGTTGGAGCAATAGGGTCTGCAGGGCCACCTACATCTGGGAAGAAGGCAAAAGTTAGTCCAAGAAACAGACCAGAAATTGGATCTATCTCTTAGCCTAGTCTTTGGGAGCTGAGATCACAGAGAACTAGGAACCATAATTAATAATAATAATAATAATAATAATAATAATAATAATAATGACAATAGCTGACATTTACATAGTACCTTAATGTTTGCAAAGTACTTAAATACTTTTCTTCACTTGATCCTTGCAATACCCTTGTGAGAGATCCATTGTTATTATTCCTATTTTACAGATGAGGAAATCTAGTCTCAGAAATTAAATGACTTGCCTGGAGTTATGTGACTAGTACCTGAGGAAAGATTCCAACTTAGGTCTTTCTAAGTCCAGTGCTCTACCCACTATTCTTCCAGAGGAATGGGCCCATAAGAACCATTTGTTCCTAAGCCTTAGGAGGGCTTTGCTAGCTATCTTGACTTTTGTCTTGCTACTGGACTTTGAAGATTTTGGAAGAAAGGGTGAAGCTGATGATTTTGTACAACTCTGCCTCTCTTAAATGCAATTTACAAGCAAATCAAAAAAACTCCCAAGATGTCAGTGGCCCTCTTTGAAAATGAAGGACAAACAATAACAAGCACTATGATACGCTTACTTCTTAATGAAAGATCATGTTGAAATTATCTCTGGGGGAACAAAGGGGACACCCATCAAAAAGGTATTAGGGAGAGGAAGAGCTTGAACCATGGCAGTTGAAGTCATGGATCTTTATTCTTCAACTTCCAAATGAGATGAAATATTTATAGAACTTTGCAAACCTTAAAGTATTATATAAATATTAATTATCCTTGTTTATTGTGGGCCCTGAATCATGCTTGGGTAACAACCTAATCTGTTACATGTGAGAAGAACGTAAGGGCAGGGGCTGCTGCCATTCATCCCTGCATAGCTCCCTAATGTCCAGAACAATGCATCTCATGGAATAATAGATCATAGATCACATCAGTAGTAAGGGTCAGAGGTAGGATGTGAATCCAGGTTCCTTGAATCCAAATCTAGCTTAACAGCGTAAATATAGAACCAGAAAGGAGCTCAGAATCCAACCTTCCCCATTTTATAGATCTGGAAATTGAGGCAGAGGTTAAAATAACTTGTTCAAGGTCAGGTACTAAGTGTTAGAGGTGAGATTTGAACCGCTGTCACAGTTTAATCAATAGTGGATCAAAGAACAGTTACTATCATCTCAAGATCCAACTCCTACACTGCTGATTTTAGGCAGGATCAGATTGCCTCCCCAGAGGCGAAATCACATTCCCTGGAGCCTGAATGGAGAGGAACAGCAGTGGGCTGGCATCCTGGACATATGTTTTGAAGAGGTTATCAAGTCCCCCATTTTGGTCTTCCTGGAAAACTCAAGTACAGGAATAAAATGTAAAAAAAAATGGGATAAAATGACAGGAGAATAGAAAGGAAGAATATAAACCAAAATAATTACAACAATATAAAAGCCTCATGTAGGGGCTGTAAAAAGGGAACAGACTGAAAGCTGAATCCATAAAAGGGTTCTCAGTTGTATATTACTTACAGGGATACGTTAGGGCCTAACCTGAAGCGGCTAATAGAACAAGGGAGTAAACAGAACCAAGAAGATGGCTAGCTCAGACATTATTAAAAAATACAATTGCTATAGGTGGACTCAGGGGCCATAATGTTTGTTTTTACAGAGCCATGGATACCTTTCTGCAAGAATGATAAGAGCAGCACACCCCCAAAGCATACAAAGACTCCTGCATGGGGTTGTGGGGTACATGGAGGGAACAGCAGAGGTCTGAGCCACTGGGACATTGGGGTCCTTTGGGGTCAGTGCATGGGCCTCCTGGAATGGAGGGAAATCAAACATTCTCTTCTCAAGTGCCACAAACAACTATTCCTGGGTTTGGGACAGGAAAATAGGACTCATGGGGACTGGCCTTTTTTGGCACTGGAAAAAAAAAAAAGCAAGTGTTGCTTTCCCCATTAAAAGGACAATTCCTCAAGAGCAGGGATGGTTATTACTTTTCTGTGGCTTAGTCAGTCAGGGTCAATAAACATCTATTAAACACTTACTATGTGCTTGGCAATTTTCTAAGCACTGGGGATAAAAAGAAAGGGAAAAATAGTTCCTACTCTCAAGGAGTTCACAATCTAATAGGGAGAAACAACTATGTACAAACAAGATTACACATGCATATATATGTATACATACATACATACATGCACATATATATGTGTAATCTTATTTATGTGTGTATATATATGCATATACACAAATACACACATGTATGTATATGTATATTTAGGATAAACTGGAAGTCATCTCAGAGGGAAGACACTGGATTAAGGGGAAGGGCTTCTTATGGAAGGTGGGATTTTAGCTGAGACTTGAAGGAAGGTAGAAAAAATAGGAGAAAGAAGAAAAGTAAATACTAAATATAGAAAATAATTTTTCAGGAGTAAAGGCACTAATAACTGTGGGTAGGTGGAGGTCATAAATCAGGATAGGTAGAAGGTAGCACTAGAACTAGGCTCTGAAGGAAACTAGAAAATTTATAATGTAGAAAGGAGAAGGAAGTGCATTGCAGACATGGAGCACAATCTGTGCAAAAGCATGGTGATGGGATTTGAAAATTCACATACAAGACTCAGTCAAGTAGTGGTGTAAAGGAGAGCACTGTTATATTAAGCCCCACAAAAGGCAGGCTGTAGTTAAATGGTCAAGAGTTTCAAGGAGAAACCTAAAGACAAGGGGGAAATACTCAAATTTCCTGAGCTAGGAAATGACAAGTACTTTTGAACCTCACAACAATTATTTTGCCTTATTTTATAAATAAGGGAATAAAAAATAAATAAATAAGGAAATTTTATAAATAAGGAAACAAGCTCAAAGTAGTTTAATTATTTTCCATTAAAAATACTTGTGAAGTCATGTTAGGCTGGTGTCAAAGGTAGTCTTTGAACTTATAACTCTCTTGGCTCCAAGTTCAATGCTTTTCCACAATGATTGAGTTTCCATAGGATAGTAGAGGAAGAAAAAACTGCATATGTGGGTTGAGGCAAGATTTCAGAAGGTCTTAAATGCAGCACAAAATGTTTAGATTTTATTCCATAGAAATGGTGAATAAGAAAAGGGTATCAAAAGTATATATAGTTATCCCTTCCACATCAAGACTTTCCCCTATTGCAGTTTTAATATATTGCAGGTTGACATAAGAAATTAAATGGGAATTTTGCAGAAGCCACAGACAATATGCAAAGGTCATCAGATAATAAAGAACAAGTTTAGAAACTCAGAAATGCATAAAATATATGTATAGTATTATATAATATCAACATATTTTATCTTTTAATACCACAATAATTTCTACTTCTTTGGTATGAAGAAAGAGCAAAAAAAAAACTTTACACAGATTTTCCAGATCTCTAGGACACAGCACCATAACGATATGGAGGGGATAACTGTACATATGTGAAGAAGGGGTCAGGATTAGAAAAAGAGGAGGGGAGTAATATAATGGAGTTCTAAGACCAGGAATCTGGCAGTGGTTTCAGCATGGATTGGAGAATGAAGAGCCTGAAAATGGAGAAACCAGTTAGGTACAATAGTCCAAGCAGAAAATAAGAAGGACCGGTCCAGGGTTTCATAGAATGGAAAGGAAAGGATGAAAATGGGAGGCATTAGGCAAGAAAGAATCATTGGGCTTTTGTTGACAGTCTCTGACGTTTCCCTTTCTCAGCAAATGTGAGCAGTTTTTCACTTACTGGTACTACTGAAAGAAATAGAAGGGTCAGAAGGGAGGCCATTTGTAGGAAAAGATGGAAAATTCCCTTTTAGCTACTTTGAACTTGATGCTCTAGTGGAAATCATCAAAGCAGACACTGTCTGGCTGGTAGTTAGAGATATGGGGTTACAGTTTGTGAGAAAGATTAGAGATACAGACATAGATTTGAGAGTTATTCATGTAGACGTGATGGTTGAAATCAGAAGAATAGGTGAGACTGAAGAAGGAAAGAGAATTTATAGAAAAAAGCAGAGGATTAAGGATTGAGTTTTGGAGTATAATCATATATAGGGGGTGAGAGGAAAAAGCAGAACCAGTGAAGGAGAAGAACAAGGAACAGCCAAAGAGAAAAAGTGGCAAAAAGCAAAAGCAGAAAAACATTTAAAGAAGGGGATGACTGAACCTTGCATTGATTGCAGAGAAGTCAAGGAGAATGAAGACTAAAAAAAATGATTCTTTTAAAGGGAGGAGAAAGTAGTTACAAAAAAAGTCATGTTGACTGGAAAAGACCTTAGCTCCAAAGGTCAGGGTCTCTGACAGTGTCCTGGGCCATCCCAGTCATCCTGACCAATGACTCTAGTGGAAAAGAAGCTGATGATTTTGACAGTTCTGCCTCACTTAAATCCAATTCATTCATAAGTCAAGACATCCTCCTCCTGATGTCATTTGTCCTCTTCAGGAATGAAGGTTGAACAATTTGTGAGGGTCTCTAGACAGAAAGAAAGTGGGAAGTGAGGAAAGCAGTGAGTATAGATAATTATTGAGAAAAAGAAGAGAAATAAGTGAGAGGGAAAGGCAGTGGACAGAGCACAGGGCCTCCCATCAGGAAGATCTGAGTTCAAATTCAGCCTTGGACATTTACTAGCTGTGCAGACTTGGGCAAAACAGCACTCTTTGTTTCAGGTTTTCTCATCTGCAAAATGGGCTGGACAAAGAAATGGCAAACAACTTTAGTATTTTTGCCAAGAAAACCTCAAATGAGACCATAAAGAGTTGGATATGACTGAGCAACAATAGCTGATAGGGAATCTAAGGGAATAGTAGAATTAAGTTTTTTTTTTTTTAAGTAGGAGAATGAAGTATATTTATATGTTGTCCAAAATATCTTCTACATAGTTGCCAAAATGATATTATTAAAATCCTGCTCAGTAGACTACAGTGATTCCCTATTACCTCTCAAATCAAATCATCTGTTTGCCATTTAAGCCAATCTGACTCCAAACTAATTAAAAATCTGGCTCCAATCTACCTTTCCATTTTTATTATGCAATACTAGTTTTTTGTTCCCTCTTCAGGAGACCAGATAAGCAGGTCTTTCCATACAGCATTCCATCTTTCATGTCCCCCATGTTTTCATATCCTTGTACCTGAATTGTATGTCTTCTCCATCTCTGTCTTATAGTACTCCTGCTTTCCTTGAAAATTTGAATCTCCTATATAATTAAGGTCTTTCTCTAGCTGCCCATGCCCAACACTTCATATTTATTTTGTATATGTGTGCATATTGTATGCTCTTTTAAAAGGGAAGCTCCTTGAGGGCAAGGGCACTGTATTACTTTTGTCTTTGTAATCTCATGCCTAGTATAGTGCATTGTAGGTGCTTAATAAATGCTTATTGCTTATATGCTAAAGGAAGAAATCCAATGGAAAGGGAGCAATTGAACATGTATTCCCCATTAATATAGTGTTGAGTATCTCTGATTGAGGAGACAAGGTAAATTTTTCAATGATTTTGGAAAATTATAGAAAGATTTGCATAAAATAATGAAGAGCAAAATGAGCAGAACCAAAAGAACATTGTATACAGTAACAGCAATATTGTTCTAAGGCTGACATTGAATGAATGTTATTTTAACTATTATAAATACCCAAATTAATTATAAAGGAGAGATGAAGAAAGATGCTATCTTCTTTCAAAGAAAGAATGGATAATTAAAAGCATATGTAGAATAATATTGCATATGTATGTGTGTCTCTATGAGTGACTATTTGTGTCTAATGCTAGTCAAATCTGGAGGGGGGGAGAAAAAAAAGAAATTTACAACATAATTTTGTTGTATATTAGAAAGGAATAGCAAGTTGTACATAGATTTGCAGCTTCATATGCAAATTTATATTGTACTATATTACAGAAATGCTTATTTTATTCTATCAATTAGAAATAAAATTTAATAATGAGGAAAAAAGATATAAAGGTAACATACCTGACTAAATGTTATTAGAATATATTTCTCTGAAATGGGGACAGACTTTCTGAATAAGTTCTCTTTTCCACTTAGTTTTTCTCATGACCAAAATTAATGTATTTTTGAGATGTTTGGCTCAAGGGTAAGGACACAGTTCGATTTTAAAAAGTAATTTTTCCCAAGGTAAAACTAACTGACCTGTTTGAGGACTGGCATGAATCTATTTAATTTGATAAACACCTTTGAAATGCTGACTATGTGCAAGAGTATGTTAGCTGCTGGAGGGGACCAAGAGAATGAGACTAAAAACTGGAAGAAAAAACCCTCTACATATTCCTTAGTCTAAATATTGAAATCCCTTTCAGCCTTATTTCTTCTTAAGCATACTGTATTCCAGGCACACTGGAAGACGAGCTCTCCCTCGACCTCATCCTGCTCCTGTCAGCCTTCCACACACTTGCAGCTCTCTCATGGCTGGAGCACATTCTCTCTTCATTTCAGGATGCTGAAAACCTTCCAGGCTCAGTTCAGATGTCACCTCTTCCATAAAGCCCTCCTTGGTCTCCCTGGCTAAAACTTAACTTACATCTCCACTCTCCTTTTCAAATTAACTTGAAATACTTTGCAGTCTCTTCTTTGTCCCTATTATGTATATGACTAACTTACTTTTATATATTTATTTGTTCAAATAGCATCCATAGCTAGCTTATTTTTCTTCATAGGTAGGATCCTCAGAAAAGCCATTCCACCTTCAAAATAATCTGTGAGTTTACATCTACTCAAAAAATGGTTCAGTTTAATAAATGTTTATTAAACTAAATATACTTTAAAAGTCTAAATGGAACAGGAAGAGAGTGTGGTGGTATAAGGTCCAGCTTCTTAAATTATGGATGGGGTCGGTGAAAAATTTGGCAATAGTAAAAAGTTTCTGAGCACAAAAAATTAATTCAAAATTAATTCAATTTATTCAAAATCAAAGGTGTAATGAATCCAAGGTGTTGCGTCACTGCAATCTTGGTTCTGAACATACAGCATTTACACTTTGCACTGCACTTGCACAAATACTGCCAGAAACACCTCAGCTCAGATTCTAGATGGGGTTGTGTAAAAATTTCTCAGGCAAAAAGTCCTGGTATAGAGGACCCGAAGAGGAGAAATACTAGAGATTATATAGTATGGTGTAGGAATTTTTAACCTGGGGTCTGTGAAAATGTTTTTAAAAAATCTTTTGATAACTATATAAATGATTCCTTTTGTAATCTTATATAATTGACATTATATAATTATAATTATATAAAATTGATTTTTATACATCTAAAAACATTATTCTGAGATGTCCAGAGACTTCACTGGATTGGCATGATCAAATAATGGTTGTAGTGAAAAGAGCATTTGATATTAAGGAAATCAGATTCGATAGTTATTGGTTATGTGGCTTCTAAGGCTTTCATTTCTTTCAGCCTTAGTTTTCCTCATGTGTAAAATGGGGATAGGGACATAAGCATTAACTTCTTTACAAGATTGTTCTGAGCAAAGTAATTTGTGAAGTATTAATGTGAGCGATTATCATTAACCTGTCAAAGACAAAACCTAAATGTGGGCAAAGACAGAGAGTGCTTAAACATGTGACAGTAGCTCACCCAGATCCTTTGCTCCTCCAGCTCAAAACTCATTTGATATTTCATTGAAGACTTCTGTTCTTTGGCAGAAAAGACTTAGAAGGCTGGGGAGGGTGTCATCATAACCCCGGTCCTGCCAGCAGCAATGGCACGGGCAAAAAGTGTCTAAATAAATTTCTCCAGCAGTTGGGATTGTGAAGTCAGCACAAGCTGGAGCCTCAGAGATTTACTGCAAATTAAAATTGGCTCTGAGCCAACCAGAACCAGCTGGGATGGGCAGGGGAGGTGATGGGTCAGAATTCTAAGCCATCGAGAAGTCCACTCAGGGTCAGAGTAAGAACCTCAGACCTCTGGACACCTAGGGCTTCTGTGATGACAGGTAGTTTGGGGCACAGAATTATGCATATAAGGAATTTGCATATATTCTTATCATTATCAAGCAGAAGCACAGTTGGACATGATCTACTCAGTGAAAGAGACAAAATCCCAGGATAACAGGCCATACTGGGCTGCCTTTCCAAGAACTGGTGACAGTCTGCTTTATCACTATGGGAGAAGGCTAAAATTGGGATACAGGATGGGCTGGCAAGAATGGGCTACCACTGATGCTCTGGACAGAAGGAAAACTGAGGACAGAGAGAGGAAAGGGAAGGTAGAAGAAGAAGGGAGGAGGCAGAGACATAGAGGGAGAAAGAGAGAGAGGGATGGTAAGGAGACAGACAGAGATGGGAAAAGCGACAATTCCTTCTTGTAAATTGGCAGGCAGTCTGGGGGATTTCTGTCAGTGACAGGAACGGGGTTTTGAAGTGTAGTCACTCGTGGGTGGAGAAATTAGCTAAAAAAATATCGGCTGATTCTGCTCTCAATCCAACACAAATCACTGAGTGGGAGGAGGAGGCAAAGGGCTCTTGGAACTGGGAAAACAGAGAAATCTGGTTTGCAAGGTACAATAGGAATGCCTGCTTTATCCTTGTGCTTGTCAGTCGGGGTGTGAGGAATTGAGGTAGGTTCCCCCTGCTTTCTTTGAGTTTCTGAAGGGCTCCAGGGAGGAAAGGCATAGCAGAGAGATATTGTGATGATTGTTTTTCTCTTGGGGTTAAGTTGCTTGTGAAAAGCTGATCTGGGAATATCTCTATTCCATCTATATTTGGGCAGGAGGGATAGTTCTTTAATTTGCCAAGAAAGGCAGGATCCAATAACACCCAGTGACTGAAGGGCAGAAGGTACCATGAGTGACTTCCCTCTCGTCCAGGGGTAGCAGAGACACATAAGATTAGGAGGTAGGTTGGTCCGGGTCTACACAAGAGTTTCTCACTTTATGCAGCCAATTCTTCCTCCCAATTTGTGTTTTTCTCTTGCTCCATGACAGATAAGAGTCAAAATGATTTAATGACAGAAGAAATTCAAAGGAAAAACACATCTCCTTTAGATGGTTAAAACCTCATTCTGCCTATTAAGGAACTTCAGTTCAAATCCATGAAATCAGAAAATCAACTTTGTTTCATTACTTCTGCACAATCAGGAAAAAAAGGATCAGACTTCTTTCCTTGGGGCAGGAAGAAAATTAGACAGAAGAAAATGTCTCTACTACAGAAATCAGATGATTTCCACAGTTTTTTTTTTGCTCCAAGATGTTATAATTTCTATTTAAAAAATGCTAAACTATATAGATTTACTTGGGTTTGGACACCAATAGGACTGGACAACTCCTAAGATCCTTTCCAATTTTGGGATGTTGTGGTTCTTCTAGTTATAGGACATCTTTTCTTGGAAGAGTTGGTTTGGATTCTAAGGAACCTTGAGTTGGAAGACCAAATATATTCTGGGATATTTGTGGGAATTTCAGAGGATCATGGATTGCAAAATCTAAGGTTTTCTTCATAAGTTTCTCCTCGTTTATGGGAATACAGAAACCAGTGGTGGGACAGTCAAGATTTCAGAAATAATAAGCACTGGACCTCTTCTTGGTATTACTGAGAGTCTCAACCTAAGCATGGATGATAAATGATGCTTGCTTTTCTAAGCAGGAGTTGTACAGATGTGGAAGGAAGTGAACATCTGGCTCTTCCAGCTTGCAGCTGCTCTGATGCTAGAAGGAGGTGTTTTGCTCCTGTGAAATTCACTCAGTGATTCCTTCTGACCTCTTCCTGGTCATGATTGTTTTTTTTATATACTAAGAATAGGATAAGGAATCTGAATTCCTGGGATCTATCTCTGGATGGTTTGGGGAAAATGTCCAGGTAGTTTCGCACAGTTTTTTTGACTCATGGCTTAGAATTAGAAAGAATTTCTAATTCTTTCCATCTTAATCCATTTCCTCTGTTTCTCCTCCCTGACTCTGTCAAGGGAGAAAGCAAATCCCTCTCTCTACGACTTGGTTGCCCATCATTTTCCCAGTGAGCCAAGACCGGCTTTGCTTATGGTCAAGGAAGAGATCCAGGACTGAATAATGTTTGGATAAGCACCCTGCCAAGAACCATTCAGGGATTTAGCCGAGTAAGGAATCTTAGGGGGCATCAAGTCCAGTCCTCTTATTTTATAGATACAGAAATCCAAGCCTAGAGAAGTAATGGGATTTGTGCAAGACGACACTGATTGTAGAGCTAGGCTTAGAATCTAGCTCTATCTACTCCTTGTTCCATGCTTACCATGCCTGGAGCAGGCAGAGTTCCATTAGTCTTACCCATCTACTGGAGTTGGACATGGAATCAGACCAGGATTTTGTGACAGACTGCACTCAGACTGAAATTGTGTTGCCACCATGATTAAGAATTTCCAGGTTGAATTGTGACATGGAACCTTTTACTCACCTGCTATAATCAGCAGAATTGTTTCCATCTATTGATACTCTGTCTTGACACATTCCCTGCTAACTAACAATCTCCTACCCACCCTCCCTCTTCTACTCCTGATGTTGCTGATTTCCTGGCATTCTAGGAATAATCTACTCCCCCTCTCCCACTTTCCCTTCTCTCTTTCTCATCATCTCAATTGTATACCTCCAAAGTTCTACTTTGGATCTTCTTGCCCCTTCTCTAATGCACTTTATATTTCCTAGTCCACAAACAAATTTCCTTTCAATTTTGATATCTTCTTTGCATACTTCTTCCATTTTATGGAGTTCACAGAGACCTGGATCCCCCAAGATGACATTGATCTCCCTGGATAACCTTTCCAATAACAAGTGCAACTTTCTTTTCTCATCACTCCAATATATTGTCTCAAAGGTGAGTCAGAACCTTCCTGTTCTCCACTGTCACTTTCAGACTTTCCTTTTGATTCCATCACTCAGAAGCCTTTCATCCTTTGAGGTTCACTATATCTAGATTAACAACCCAAACCAGATCCTGGTGATTATTAATCTAATGACAGCCAGACAATTGTCTCCTTTCCTAATGATTTCAGGACCAGGTTCACTTTCTTCTTTTGCATCCCAATTCTTGCTCTTATACTAGAAGACTTATAATGTTCCCTCAAGCACCCTAATCGCCCAGTTGGTCAATCTGTTCAAATTCCATAATTCACTCTTTTATTCTACCTCAGCTCTTCCTAGGGATAACATCCTTTTATCTTTTCAACATGTACAAGTGTTTCACTTCTGTCATCAATAATTGTGACATTCCTTTACCCTATCACAATCTCCTATCAGTCCATCTCTCCCTAACCTTTACTCTTCCTAAATTTATTCTTTATCTTCACCATGACTTCCAATCCATCCACTCCTCAGTTCGTTCTCAAGACATTGCCTTACTTTGGATAATTTTTCCTCCAAATCTTGACCTTTTCCTGGAAAATGCTTGAATTAACCTTTTCAATGCTGCATTATCTTTTGCTCTTGAATCAGTTGTTCTCTTGACCAATTGCTACACATCTCTCTGCAAATTCCAATCTTGAATTATTCCTACCACTCACTTCCTTCTCTCCTCTTCACATGCTGCTGAACAGAGCTGGAGAAAGTCATATAATTGTGTTGATTAAGTTCACTACAACCTTGTATTATCTAATCTCAACAGTGCCCTCCTTGGAGCAAAGAAATCTTTTTAATCCTCCCTAATTGAATCTCTAGCCCATTCACCAAACTTCCTTCCTATCCTTTAAGTTTCCTATAACACCCCTTCCTTCAAACCTCTCACCTGAGGATCTTGACTCATACTTTATTGAAAAAATAGGAAATAGAACTCCCTCTTCTCTTCTCTTCTCACAACTCCTTGACAACATCTTCATAAACTCCTCCATTACTTGTCTGTTGAAGAGGTGGATTAACCTGTCTATATGAACTTTTGATCCCTCTCTATTCTTGTCTTTATCAGAATATTGTTCCCACTTTCATTACTCTTCTCTTTCTGATCTTTAATATCTTCTTATCTACTCTCGCCTTCCCTGCCACCTAAAAACACTCAAGTTTTCCCCTACTTAAACAAATCCTTCACTAGATTGTGCCATTGTCATTAGCTATCTTTCCATATGTGCTCTCTCTTTTCCCAGTGAGCATCTCGAAGAATCTGTCTACATTTCTTTCCTTCAATTCCTTTCACTCATTAATCAACTCTCTGAAGTTTGGCTTATGACCTCATCTTACAAATAAAATCTGCTCTTTCCAAAATTATTAATGATCTCTTATTTGCCAACTCTGATGACCTTTTCTCTCGGATGTGCTAGTAAATGTTTAGCAAGTAGCTCCCTGGGGAAAAAAAAAGAACACAGGACAAACTTTTAAGTTTAATCTCTATGATTAACATTTCCCCTCCACTGTCTTAAGGCAATCAACAAAACAATAACTCAAGCTCTGACTTATTTGCCAGTTTTTGAGGTGTAAATGCTAACCCTGAAAATTTAACATTCAACTTGAGGATTCAAATCAGTTTTTCTCAGTCCTCACCCTTCTCATTTTTTGTTCAGCGTCTGACACTGTTGATTACCCTCTTCTCTCTCATCTCTGATGATCCCTAGTCTTTTAGTGATCTCTTCATTTGGTGCTCTTTATCAGTCTCTTTTTTGGGAACATAACCCATGTCACATCTCCTAACTGGAAGTAAACTCCAAAGCTCTGTCCTGGACCCCTTTATCTACTCTCTCTACAATCTCTCAATAACTTCAACATGGGTTTAGTTATCTCGATGAAATCTGATTCTTAGACTAGACTTCCCTTGTATCTTTCATGACAACTTTGGTGCCATGTTGCAAATTAACTATTGGACATTTTGAAATAGATACCTTGTAGAAATTTCAAAGTCAACATGTCCAAAAAAGAAGTCACTCTTTTTCCCATAAACATAGCCTTCTTCTGAATTTCCTTATTACCATCAAGTATACTATCAAGTATCACGAACCTTCTAATTCCACAATGTGGGTCTCATCTTCATTTCCTCATTCTTCTGCCACATATCTGATCACTAGATACATTCTGGATGACATCTATATCTCCCTTGTATAATCTTTTTTTGGATCACATGGCTAGTTATCTTCCTTCAGCTCTTCATCACTTCTTTCCTAGTGTCTTGAAATGGCTTCTAATTGATCTCTCTGCTTCAAATCTCTCCTCATTCCAATGTATCCTTTATATAGTTTCTAAAGTAATCTTCCTAAAGTACAAGTCTGATACCTTTTACACCATAAAATCTGGTGCCTCCAGGATCAAATGTAACCTCTTTAAAAAAATTAATTTATCTCCTTTACATCTTTCCAATTCTCTTACATTTTCTTCCCTTCCATGTACACTACTATCCAAATGCACTAGACTTCTTGTTATATATCCCACATGACCTTCCACTCATATCTCTGGGCTTTCCCATTGGTTGTTTCCAAAGCTCAGAATTCACTTCTTTCTCATCTTTACTTCTTGTAATTCCTATTTTGCTTCAAAAATCAGCTCAAACATTTGACTCCTTGTAGGAGCCTTTTCTTTTTTCTTTTTTTTTTCCCCCCAATTGCTAATAAGTACATCCCTCTACATTCCTCTAGCTGCCCTGTATCTGGTTTGTGTGTTGTGTGAATATATGTACACATGTCCATAATACATCCATATCTATGTAAATTTGCATATGCATATAAATGTATATATTTGTATACACACACATATATATATATATAATCTATATACACACACACATACATATACATACACATGGGGCCACTAGGTGGCACAGTGGATAAAGTGATGGGTTTGGAATCAGGAAGATTCCTGGGTTCAAATCTGATTTCAGATAATAGACTATCTATGTGGCCCTGGGAAAGTCACTTAAGCCTGTTTGCCTCAGTTTTCTCATCTGTAAAATGAGCTAAAGAAGGAAATGGAAAACCTCTTTAATAGCTTTGCCAAGAAAACACCAAAAGGAATCTTGAGGAGGACTATTTTGCTTTTGTCTTTGTATATTCCTTTCCTGTCATATAGTAGATGCTTAATAAAATACTTGTTGATTGGTTCCTGTCAATGAGAGCAATATCCTGGGCTGAATTCTTCAGGACAAATAGGTTTCTTTATATGTCTCTCTAATGGAGGCAAGTTTAGAAACATGCTTCTCTACCTCCTCTTTTGCCGCCTGAGTTAATGGCAGTCTCTGGTACCAAATATTAGTGCAAGATTCTTAACCTATGATATACAGATTCTCCACTCTCCCCATTTATGGATGAATTTCAGGGGATCCATGGATAGATCCATGAATAGAAAAGAAATTACATCTTTCTTTCAACATAATAGTTTTTTTCCTTCCAATTTTATATAGTTTATTTTATGCATTTAGAAAATTATTCTGAGAAATAGGCTTCTCTAGACTGAGGAAGGGGTTCTTGCCACAAAAAAGGTTAGGAATCTCTGTTTTAGTAAGTTCACTTGCCCATATGCACACACAAACACACACAAAATACAACTACTTCCAATTTCCCAGGAGTAGGCTGAGAGCCTCCATAAAGCTTCATCATTCTTGGTACTTCCTTTGATGAAACCTTAGGATCTTACACTTGTCAAGGGAGCCCACATCAAGGGCTCAGCCTCTTGACTGCCTCTTTTGCAAATTGACTTTCCCATCCCCTCTTGCTCTGGAGGTGGGACTCTTCCTGCCTCCCCTTTACACCCTCAAGCCAGACGAATATACTTCTCGTCCCCGGTTAAGTCCCCCTCCCCAGCTCCTTTCCTGAAGATTGAATGGCCCACTCCTTTTTCCAGTCCCCAGGCCTTGTGCTTACTTTCCACGGTGAGAGTGATGGGCTGGCTGGTCTTGTTATCCCCGTTCTTGTCATTAACGGCCTGCACGTAGTACCGGCCAGCGTCAGGAGCCACAGTTGACAGAATGACTAGGGTGTTATCCAGCGTGATGGCTCTGAGGAGGACAGAGAACTGATTGAGAGATTCTGTCAGGGTCACCCCCAAGCCTCCCTCTGAAGCAGTGTTGGGCTGGGAAGGGGAGAATTCTGGGGACTTACTGCATAAGGAAGATTGAAGGAGAAGGGAGTGTGTGTGTGTGTGTGTGTGTGTGTGTGTGTGTGTGTGTATGCTGATGAGAAATGGAAAATGATAAGAGGGCATAAAGCTAAAATAATAATGCCTTACATCGATATTGAACATTTACATTTTCAATTCATTTACACAGACATTATCTTTTCTGATCCTGTGAAGGAAGGCAGAATGAAGAGTATAATCCTTATTTTTGAGTCAAGGAAATCAAGGGGCAAAGATATCTAACTGCTCTTTATCTATTTATGTCTAGATATTCCTTAACCTTGGCAGGGCTGTATCTCTCATCCCCCCTCCCCATCTACTTAATTTCACCTGACTTCTGAGCCCCAGCCTCTACTATAACTGATACCAAGGACCCCCAATTCTTTTTCTTGTCACGGTCCCCCTTTGCCTGTAGAAAAATTCCTCTTCAAGGTCCCCAGATGTCAGAATCAAAAGTAGATGCGTGTGAGTGTATGTGGTAGAGGTAGGGAGGGATTGGTTTATGTTTGACCATTAATTTCACATTCTCTATGGAATTCTGACTCCAGAAGGTTATGCATGGATTCCCAGGATGAGGTAATTTTTAGGATAGGAGCTTTCAAAAAGCACTGGTGGGGGGAGAGGGGGAAAATCTCATGCTGTGAATTAATGCTTCCCCATATACTTTTCAAAAACTCCTATGCTGAGAGGTTCCTCATCCTTTTAGGGGATATTGTTTCTAAGAGAATAGGAAAATTATCTGGGACTAGACATGTTCTTATACAACATGAGTTCACATACTAAATGATTGCTAAGCTATTTGCTGAATGAACTTATCTATTTGGATAATATCATGTAGTTGATAGTTTGATTTAATTAAATTCAAGAAATATTTATCATTTACTTATTACTAGATATAAAAGGTACCATGCAAAGATCTGGGAAAAATAGGATGAAGATATATTCCCTGCCTTCAAAGCCATAGTAGATATTAATGATGATAATTTAGATGAAAGCTCCAAGCATAGGGAATTATTAGCCAAGTATACTGTTGGATTCAATCCATGTTTCCTTCTGCCAAGAATTAATAGCTCCAGTAGCTGTGCCTCAGTTTCTCCCTCTAAAATGGGATTAAAAAATCTAATCTGGGTCAGCTAGATGGTGCAGTGGATAGAGCACCAGTCCTCAAGTCAAGAGGACCTGAGTTCAGATGTGAACTTAACATGTCTCAGTTGTGTGATCTTGCACAAGTCACTTAACCCATGCAAAAACAAACAAAAAATTCCCACTCTCTCCTCAAAAAACTAAGCTGCCTTTTTTTTTCCATCTAGAGACATCTCTTTTCTCCCCGAGGATGGACAGGTATCTGAGAGGGTAGAGTAAATCATAGCACTACATTAATTCCAAACCTGAATTTTTTCCCCCAATTGGGACCATACTGGAGACTTTAGAACCCCAAACTTAAGAGAGAGTATAAATCCTAGGTGGGAACTTATTAAGCCTCATTAAACCTCTTTAAAATCTGACCACCCACAATTTCCCCCCTTTTTTGTTTCCCTTCTTTTAGTCATTTCCCCATTGACAAACAAAACCATTAGTTTGTCAAGTCTAGCTCCAAATTTTAATGTGATGTGCACGAGACAGCTGTTAAACATCCTTAATGTTAGTTTAACAAGGACAAATCCGGTTGAATCCTTTTCAGATTTTCCCATAAGGTGAATGTTACAGAGTTTTAAAAAGAGTCTCTCAAAGGAACTGCTTCACAAATGTCTCTTTTGTTTATACTTTCACCAGGGCTAGGTTTTAATTTTTAATTTTAATTTTTTTTTTGCTGTTGGTCTTTTATATGTCAGTTCTTGTGCCATCAACCGAGCTCCAGGGAATTGCAGAGGATGCTCATCCCCAAGGCTTCCTCTCCTTCCTTCCTGAAGAATTCCCTCTCTGTTTTTCCCATAATCTGGGCAGGGGGAGTTAGTGGTAGGAAGTGGTCCTACACAGAGCCATGACAAATTGTGGTGCTATATAGTGGTAATGAACAAAGTGCTGCTCTTCGTATCAGGAAGCCCTGAGTTTCCACTTTGCCCCTCTCCCTCAGTAACTGGGCAAATCACTTAACTTGCCCTCAGTGAATCAGTTAGTTGGTATTTACCATGTAAAGTATCACCAGGCAAAAAACAGGCTCTGCTCTTATGAAGCTTATAGTCTAATGGTCTCAGTTTTCTCATCTGTAAAATGGGATAATAACAGCACCCATCTTCCAAGGTGGCTTCTTCCATGGGACAGCTACATGATGCTATGGATATAGCTTCAGGCCTGGAGTTCAAATCTGGCTTCAGACACTTCCTAGTTGTGGGCAAGACTTTTTAACTCTGTTTGCCTCAATTTCCTCATCTGTAAAATGAGCTGGTGAAGGAAACAACAAACTTCTCCAGTATCTTTGTCAAGAAAACCCCCAATGGGGTCACAGAGAGTCAGACATGACTGAAAATAAACTGAAAATAAACTACTGTTGTTGGATGATCAAATGAAATAAAAGTAGTAAAGGGCTTTGTCTGTAAGAGGTCTATATAAAAACTGGCAATAATACCAATTACTGGTATTATTTCCAAACTCGGTACTACCTCTGTCTCTGGTCTTAGAGTGCCAGTATTATTCAAAGGCTAATAAGAAGAAATCTTTCTTGAATTAAAAGCCAAGAGGGGTTGCTGTTGTGGAAAGAGTGCCAGATATTAGAGTCAGAGGAACAGAGCTTGTAATCTGGCTGTGTAATCTTGGGCAGGTCACTCAAGTCTCTATGGACTTCAATGTCTACATCTATAAAATTAGGGAGTGGGATTAGTAAGGATAATAGCTCATTTTTATATAATGCCTTAAACACATTATTATTAAAATGGAAGTCACTTGAAGGCAGGGACTGCTTTGCTTGTATTATATTTATATCCCTAGGGCACAGCACATTTCCTGGCACTGTATATAGTTTAAATTTTGGTACAAGGGTCTTAGGGAGAAAGAAAATACCTGGGAGACAGGAACAGTTTGGCATTTTTATTGATAACCCTTGTACTTAGCACACTACCTTACACATAGTAGGTATTGAATTTGAATCTGCTGAATTGGACTGAATGAAATGACCTATAAGGGCTTTATTTATTACCTCATTTAAACATCAGAACAACAGATCTTGCTATTACCCATAAATGTACCACTTTAGAGAAAGCAATTTTAGTGAAATGATGAGTTCAGAAGATATGTTATAAGGGGTTAAGAAGAGAATGAGAAGAGAAAAAATGGAGGCACTTATTGTTGATGGCCTTTTCAAGGAACTTAGCCACAAAGGGCAGAAGAGAGAGGATGATAGTTATTGGGGATGGAAGTATCAAGTGAGAATTTTTTGAGAATGGGGAAAACATGAGCATGCTTGTTGGCCACTAGGCAGGGATCATTCCAACCCCAATAACTATCATCCTATTTTTCCTGCCCTTTGTAGATAAACTCCTTAAAAAGGCCATCTATACTGGGCGCTCCCCTTTTCTCTTCTCATTCTCTTCTTAACTCCTTGTCACATATCTTCTGAACTTATCATTTCAATAAAATTGCTTTCTCCAAAGTTACCAATTGTCTCAGATGGAAAATCCAGTGACCCTTTTCTCATTCTCATCCTTCTCGACCTCTGTGCAATATATGACCATCAACTCTGCTCTTCTCTTTGATACGTTCTTCTCTTTTAGGTTTTTGAGAAATCACTTTTTCCTGATTCACTTCTTACCTGACTACTTCTCCAGGGATTCTTCTGCTGGATCTTCATCCAGGTCATACCCACTAACCAAAGGTTTACTACAGAGCTTTGTCCTGGAACCTCTTCTCTTCTCCCTCTATAGATTTCATTTGTTGATCTCATCAGCTCCCATAGATTTAATTACCATCTCTTACCTGATAATTCTCAAATCTACATATCCTTCTTATCTCCAGTCTCACATCTCCAACTGCCTTTCAAACATCTTAAACTGGGAGTCTAGCAGACATCCTAAACTCAACGTGTCCAAAACTCAACTCACTATATTTTCCCCTAAACTCTCTGCTATTCCTAACTTCCCTATTACTATCAAAGGCACCACCATCCTTCCAGTCCCACAGGATGGTGATGTGGGTAGGTACCATTCTTGACTCCTCACTCTTATCCCCTTGCAATCTGATGCCAACCCCTGCAGATATTACCTTTGCAACATCTCTCAAATATATCCCCTTCTCTTCTCTGACCCTGCCACCATTCTAGTGCACCATCATCACTTCATATCTCAGCTACTGCAATAACCTGCTGGTTATTCGGGTTACAAGTCTCTTCTCACTCCAGTCCATTCTTCATTTAGTGATTTTTTGGTAGTGTAGGTCTGATCATCACCCCTCCCACCCACCCCCCAAAATAATCATCCAATACATCCCTATCACCTAAAAATCAAATATAAAACCTTCTGTTTGACATTCAAAGCCCTTTAACCTTTACAGTTTTCTTACTTTTAAATCCCTTCATCCCCACAAATCTGTTCCAAGATTCTCTATCTTTTGGTTCAGCATTTTCTCTGGGTGGTTCTCATACTTGAAATGCTCTTCTTCCTTTCTAGCCCTTGACTTCCCTTCAAGTCCCAACAAAAATCCCATCATTTTTTTCAGAAAGTTTTTCCAAACTCCATTTAATTCCAGAGCCTTCCCTCTTTTCTGCTATTTATCTCACATAAAGCTTGCTTTGTTTATATTTGTTTGCTAGTCATGTCCCCTATTAAATTGTAAGTTCCTTGAGTACAAAAATCATTATTTTACCTCTTTTTGTTGCTCAGTGCTTAGTATAGTAACTGGCACATAGTGGGTACTTATATGCTTACTGGCTGACAGAACAACTCTGTGATACATGTGTAAGTATTATTCTCATTTTATAAATGAGAGGCAAGATGGCCATAATGGTTAAAGATTCAAGAACACCTGTATTCAGGGCCGCAGTGGATGCAGTGGTGGTGCAGTGGATAGAGCAGTGGTACAATGGTGGTGCAGTGGATAGAGCAGTAGTCCTGCAGTCTGCAGGACCTGAGTTCATTTTGATCTCAGACTAACTGTGTAAGAAGTCACTTAATCCCAATTGCCTTGTTTTAAAAAAAAAAGACCTGTGTTCAAGGTTTGTCTCTGAGAAATAGTGACTGGGCAAATTATTTAATTTTTCTCTTTGCCTAGAGTTAAGACACTGTTGGGGTTCTTTACCAAAATCTCTCTCTCCCTATGAAATCTAGGGTTTGGCCAATTTTTTCCCTACAAATAAAGAAATCAATGTTCAGAGAAATTTAGTTTCTCATTTAGGGTCATGCAGCAAGAATGTATTAGAAGCAGGTTCTAATGTTTTGGAAGCAGGATTAGAACCAGATCTTTCTGAGACTGAGTGGTACTCTAATTTACAATGAAAGGCTGTCTTTTTAAGCCTCAGTTCCTTTACCTGTAGAATGAGAATAATAGTACCTATCCCACAGGGTTGTTGTGGGATCAAAAAAGATAGTGTAAGAAAAACATAAACTTCCAATTAGTTTTAAATTTGTGATTCTGTGAATCCTTCCCTACTTTCTTTCCCCTCTTAGCATCCCTTTGCTTCTTCCTGTGTACAGCAGTTGAGTACATGCATACACATGCAAGAATGTACACACACATACACATACAGACTTTTTGGTGTGTAAATGACCTCCAGAATAAAGCTAGGAGCTTCTAGGATAAATATTATTTAAATTCATAACTATCCCAGGTCATGCAGATTTCAACACCCATATTCAGTTGTCCTGCCCTATCTACAATTATTGGCTCAAATTTAAAAGTAACACTGCATCTTTATCCTCAGGCATTGCCTATAATGCCTCTTTTTCTCTGTTCTTTCTTTCAAGCAATCCTGGGTAAAGGAATAGAGGCAATGATACTTCAGGGAAAGAATATAGGACTGGATGTAAGATCTGGGTTGTAGTTCCTGCAGTGCCATTAAATAGCTATGTGACTTCTGGGGAAGTTAGGTGGTACTGTGGATAGAGGAATGGACTTGGATATAAGCAAGACTCATATTCCTGTGTTCAAATCCGACCCTTTATAGTTCTGTAATTGTAGGCTAGTTCCTTAAGCCTGTTTGCCTCATTTTCCCCTTCCGTGAAATAAATTGAAGTAATGGTAAACTACTCTATATTTTTGTCAAGAAAACTCCAAACAGGGTCATGAAAAGTCAGACATGACTGAAAATGACTGAACAACAAAAATAAGATTTTGGCAACCTATTTCCCCTCTCTGTTCTTCAAATCACAACAATAATAATAGCTAGCACTTATGTAGTGCTTTAAAATTTGCAAAACACTTTTCAAGTATTATCTAATTTTACCCTCACAACAATACTGCAAAGTAAGAGGTACTATTACTACTTCTGTTTAAAAATGAGGAGACTGAGGCAGGCAGCAGTTAAATGACTTGTCCAGCATCACACATCAAGATTTGATTTACCTGATTCTAGTCCTGGTATTCTATCCACTGAGCTGCCTAGTTACCTAATAAAATCAATCAATGAACATTTATTGTCTACTATGTACTAGGCACTGTGTTAACACAGGGGATACTAAAAGAGGCAAAATATGGTTCCTGCCCTTGTGGAGCTTATGATCTAATGGAGGAAACAGCATAGAAACATAATAGATACCAAGTGAGCTATATTCTGGATAATTGGGAAATAATTAAAAGAGAACAGGCACTAGAATTAAAAGGGTTTAGGGAAGGCTTTCTGTACCAATTGGGATTTTAGTAGGGACTTAAAGGGAAGTCATAGCAAGAGAGTTAGACTACCTAGCTGATCCCAAAGGTTCCTTCTCTTAACATTTTTTGGTACTTTATTTCTTTCTCTTAATCTTCTGGTCTCCATCCAGAGTTTCTTTGTCTATTTGGATTCAAGGTAAACCTTTGAGGTTTCTAGTTGAAGCCATGTTGGCTTTGAAACAAATTTCTTTTCCATAAAATTGGTGCTCTTTGGGTCCTGGCTTGAGGAAATTTAGTTTTCCATCCATCTCCTGTCCCATAACCTAGGTCCTACCTTCTTTCATCTATCTGTATTTCCATTCTGTGTTCTCTCCTCAACTGAGACTTAGGAACTCTACTAAATTTCTGAGTTCCTGTCTACCCCCTTGGAATGTCAGAGTTAGAACAGAACATTGACCTCATCCATTACAATCAATAGAAGCAGAAATGGAGGTTCAAAATCCCATGACTAGTTAATGGCTGTATTCAATTACTTGGCAAACTTTCTTCTTCTTCTATTTCTTCCACTTCTACACAGCATGCACCTATATTTTTTCAGGTCTACTTCTGAAGACTCCCAGTGTATTTTAAGAATAACTTTAATTTAGGGGCAGCTAAGTGGTACAGTGGATGGAGTACTAGCTCTGGAATCAGGAAGACCTGAGTTCACATCTTACCTTAGGCACTTATTAAATGTGTGGCCCTGGATAAGTCATTTAACTGACATGCCTTCAATTTTTTTTTTCAAAATTAAAAAAAATAACTTCAATGTACTGACTAAACATTAAATAGCACTACTATGTACAAGGCAGTATGCTGGGTGCTGGGGTTATGAATACCAAACAGAATTTGCCCTCTAAGACCCTCATGCCAAAATTCAACTAATTTAAGGACAGCTATCTCTTCAGAACAGTAGTCTTCTAACAAAAACAAAAACAAAAATATCAGAGCAATAGTTCGAATGTCCTGTCCATCTGCTCTGAAAATCTTAGTGCTAGCAGAAGCAAGGAGGCTGAGAGAACCAGATGATTTCTACCTTACTAGAAAGATTCCATTTTCCCTTGTGATCTCAGTTGATGGCTAACGATAAGATAATAAGAGCTAACATTTGTATAGCCCTTTAAGATTTACAAAGTACTTTATGATACATTATCTCACTTGATCTTTATGACAGCTCCTTAAGATGGATGTTATCATTAATCTCATTTATAGAGGTGAGGACTAATGCTGAGAGAGATTGATTTGTCCTGGGACTTGGAAGACAGGATTTGCATTCAGGTCTTCCTGGCTCCATAGTTCTTGCTCTAATTACTGTCCCCCCTTTTTCTGACTCCAAATTCTTAATCTGGCCACTCTAGTTGCCTTATATCTGTAGGAACATCCCAAAGGAAAACACACTAGCACTTGACTGAAGTTAACAGGAGATCATTTTAATTTACTCCTATATTTTACTCTTCAAAGTGTACATAATGGTACCCAAGCTTTGCAAGGAACTTCCAGACAATTTAATCCCAGGGATAAAAGCTTTTGAAGAAATGGCTAGAGTCCTAAGCATAGAAACTCCTAGGGGACAGGCAGAAACTATGACTTGAGATTTGAGAGGCAGCTGGGTAGTTCAGTGGATAGAATACTGCTGGGGCAGAGAGTCAGAGATCTGAGTTCAAGTCTGGACTGAGGCACTTATTAGCTGTGTAACGCTAAGCAAGTCACTTCAATGCTGTCTGACTCAGTTTCTCCAACTATAAAATGAGAATAATAATTTTATCTATTTCCTAGGTTTATTATAAGATATGAGATAATATTTGCAAAGTACTTATCACAATGCCTGGCACTGTAATAGATACTTAAAGAATGTTTCCTTCCTTCTTGACCCGGGGCTAGATTCCATAGCCTGGAGCTATGGACTCCTTTTCTAACCAGCTCCATCATATTATCCTGCTGGGTTAGTTCTTGAATGGCCAAGTTCCCACCTTCTAATCCGCTTCTCCCTGACTATACCCTTCTTCTGAACTCATGATGTTCTATGCCTGGGGACACTTGATAATTTAATTAGAAAACTGAATAAGTCAGATTGAGTGCTCCCCAATGGCCTGTACATTTTTCTTATTGTTACTCCTCTTGCCTCCTTTCTCTCCACACACAGCTAAGGGATGGATAAGGTATTATTAATACTGTTTAGACCCCAGCAGTGGTATATATAGCCCATAGATAGAACTCATATTCAACCCTTCTTTCCTCCTCCTCCCCTCCAGCTCTCTGTGGCTGATAGCATTCATTGGATATGTATCCCCTGCATGCAGATGCCAAAGAATTTGCTTCCAGGGGTCCTGTCTACTCAGCTATGAATATTAATCTGCTGTAATTGTTAAGATAAAACCATTGGAATGGTTTTCTCATATATTCAGCATGGAGGAAGCAAAAAGAGTATCTGTGTGCATGCCAAAATCATGGAGGAGAATGATGTTGTGAATTAAAATAACCTTAATAAGAGGAGTTTGGTAAATGAGAACAGGATGATGGGAATGAGGATGCAGGGAATGAAAAGATGATGGAATTGTGGTGTTTCCTATTTATAGAGGAAAAATTCCCATTGCAGGGTAGCATTGTAAGACAGTTTTCAGAGTGTCTGTCTCAGTTTTGTAAAATTAGACAGTGATACAGGAGAATAGAATTAGTATCCATGCTAATTGTGCAATAGCAGTCGGGTAATGTGGAAAAGAAAAACTATTAAAAAAGTTAGTGGTATAGAGAACAGAATTAGTATCCATGCTAACTGTGCACTAGCAGTCTTGGGTGACGTGGAAAAGAAAAACTATTAAAAAAGTTAGACAGTGGTACAAGAGAACAGAATTAGTATCCATGCTAACTGTGCAATAGCAGTTTTGGATGATGTGGAAGAGAAAAACTATAATCAGAAGACTTAGGTTTGAGTCTGAGCCCATCTCTGTAACTTTGGGCAAGGCAATTCATCTTTGTAGGCTTCAGTTTTCTCATCTGTAAAAGGAGAATAAAAATCACAGGACTATAGATTTAAGCTATAGGTACTTTAGATTCATCTGATCCATCTTCCATCATTTTACAGACGAAGAAACTGAGGGACAGAGAGGTGAAAGGCTTTCCCAGTGCCACACAGGTAGAATTGGAAATTGAACCCACATCCTTTGACCTGGAATCCAGCATTTCCTTTCATTGTCTGTCTCCCAAGGCTCCCAAGGATTAAAAGAAATAATGCTTATGAAATATACTATATCCTTAGCTGCAGGCCTACATTACAAAACTGTCTATTAGGCATTCCAAAATGAATGTCTTATAGACATCTCATACTCAAGATGTCCAAAATATAACCTATTACTTTTACTCCAAATCTCATTCCTCTACAGAAATTCCTTATTACTTTTGAGGTACCATTATTCTTCTATTTGCCCAGGTTTATAAGTTGGTTGTCTTCTTTTATTCCTCATTTTTACTTTCCTCGCACATCCAATCAATTGCTAAATCTTGTCATTTCTATCTCCATCACATCACCTCATTACCACTCACTCAGCCACCATCTTAGTTCATCCTCCCACGACTTCTTGCCTGGATTAATACAATGATCTCTTATTTGGTTGATTTAACACTGATACCTTTCCCTATTCTGGTCCATCCTTCATTTGTTGGTGTTGAGACATTTCAGTCATGTCCAATTCTTTGTGGCCCCATTTGAAATTTTCTTGGCAAAGACAGTGAAGTGGTTTGACATTTCCTTCTCCAGGGTCACATGATTAGGAAGTGTCTGAAGCTGGATTTGAACTCAAGAAAATGAGTCTTTGTGACTCCAAGCCTGGTGCTTGTACCACCTACCTGCCTCTATAAAGGCAGCAAGAGAAGTTTTCTAAAAGTGAAGGTGTGACCATATCATTTCTTATTTTTTCTTTTTAATTTTTTCTTTTTTCTCCAATTATATGAAAAAACAATTTTTAATATTGTTATTTTTTAAAATGTTGAGTTTTAAATCTCTTCCTTCATTGAGAAGGTAAGCAATTTGATATTGGTTATACATGTAGTATCCATGTCATATTCTGAAAGAAAACACACAACTCCTTACTTAATAAACTCTACTTTTTGTTTTAATTCTTCAGAGATAGCTGTTTTCCATGTCTCACTCCCATATAGGAATACTGATAAAATGTTTTTTACGGGGTGTGTGAACTCAATAAAGGAACTTCCCAATTTCCCAAATGTAACCTAACCTGCTCCATTCCAATTCAACTCTAGGCACAGTTTATTGTCTGTCTCTACTGTCTGTCCCAGATATGCACACTATTGGAAAGCTTTTTAGGATGTCTATCCAAATGCATGTTGAAATCCGGGCAGTATGATATGCTCCATCTACTTGGTCTTTGCTGTGTAGATGGTCAAGCCAGAATCCTTTTGAGTGATTACGGGTATCTTCCAGGAGTCCCTGCAGTGTTCCAAGCCTTGATGCAGTCGGCATAATATCAATCACCAACAGGATTTGGAAGGTTATCATCCACAGGGAATCCCTACGTAACTTGGAGTCTTGTGTCTCCTCCATCATACTGGCAAATGTCTTTGGTGTATTTTCATCTTCCTGTTTAATGTCTCACGTGATGTCTATGTTCAGAGGGTCATTGACAAGGTTATTTTTGTTGTTATATCTTCCAAGGAATCTTGAATGATCTTGATGTATAGATGAAAAATATCTTGCAAATAACACTGTAAAGCATTCTATTCTTCAGAATCAAATGCTTTTTTCTCATCAACAAAAAATAAACTTTGCTGTCTTGGGGAGGATGAAGGGAAAAAAGGAAGGGATAGAGAACAATTTGGAATTCAGGATAATGAATGTTGAAAACTATCTTTACATGTAACTGGGAAAAAATAAAATATGATCAAGTGGGGAGGACACCAAACAATAAGCATCATGGGAGCTTACAGATGCTTTAAGCCTTTCACTTAAATGGTTCATTGTTGAGTGTCACTTCCAAAAGCCTACCTGTTTCCTACTAATACCCTCAATGAGGATGACTTTGATTTGTATATACATAATTCATAAAGATTTTATATAGGTGAGGGATTAGGCATATGGGACAGGAGTTATTGATTTTTATTTTATTGCCTTTTTTTGGTATTAATAAGGTCTTAGATTCCCCCCCCCACTCCATGCCTTTGGTATTTTACCCTTCCTCAGAAATTTTGTACATTAATTGACCTTGAAATTGTCAACTGGTTCTAACTTACTGCTCTTCCTCTTTCTCTTTAGAGTCATTTTTACCTTCTTTATAAGTATCTTGAGGAGGCTGATATTTGGATCCAAGTGTGGTGATTCCACTGTCTTCGATGAAGAAAGTAATTTGTGGCAAAGATTGTTGCAAATCTTTTTGATTTTTCTTCTGTTTGTTGTCCTCCTTCCATGTTCATCCCTAAATGCCCCTAGGATGACTTTGCTTAGCTGGAGCTCTTACAAAGCTCTCTTTAAGTTGGTTTTATTTCCCACTGCTTCTCTCTGCTTTCTGAGATACTGCTGCTTATAATCTTCCAACATCCTTCTTTGAAAGTTTTTTTTTTTTTTACAAATAAGTTTATATTCTAACATGATGGAGTATAAGTTGAATATGATGACCTCTGAGATCTCTTCCAACTTAGAGATGCCATAATACTGTGTAGACTGGGAGGGAAGGTTTCAGGGAGTTTCTTATATTGGTGGATGAAGTAATTTCTTTGCTCACAGTCCTTTTCAGAGGTGTTGGGTGTTGTTTCCAACATTCAGTTACCCAAGAATCAAATTGCCAAACCAAACCCAGGGGCTGCACAGAGGGTCCTTGTTTGTGCTGAAAGGGCCTGTGTTTTTATTAAACCTACCAACCAAAGCCAGCCCTGGTTCCTCCCTGCCACACCTCCCCTCTTATAGCCAAAACACACATGTGCCAACACATACATGGGCGTAAGCCATAAATTCACACATCCAAGCTCTCCTCCTCTTACTTCCCCTTCTTTCCGGCATACCCCTTTGTTGTGGGGTGCCCTTCTCTTGCTCTGGCAGGGTCTCTTTATTTTTCTCTGGGGGAACTGCCTAGGCCCTCTGAAATCCAGCAGGCTTGACTAACTGCTCCATATCCATAGTAATAACTCCATAGAGATATTCCCTTCATAATATCTCTTGCATTCATTTGTCCCTTTTCTCTACTAACACAGTCTTGGTTCAGGCCCCTGTCCCCTCTCATCTGGGCTATTGCCAAGAGTATTCTAATTAGTTCCCCTGCCTCCAGTCTCTTCTCTCTTCAATCCATTTTCCACCCAGCCTAAATTGATATTCCTAAAGCACAGACAGGTTTGACCATGGCACTCACCTATTCAAGAAGCTCTAGTGGTTTCCTTTTGCCTCTAGGATAAACATATGTGTTTTTCTGTTTGGCTTTTAAAGTCCTTTACAATCTGGATTCAGCTATTTTTCCAGGTTTATTGTATTCTCTACTCTCCTTCATGCACTCTGTGTTCCAGGCAAACTGGCCAACTTGTTCTCTGTACACAACATTCAATCTCCTATTTCCATGACTTTGACAGGCTGTTCACCCTGTGCCTGGAAAGCAACCCCCTCCTCACTTCTGTCTCACAGAATCCCTAACTTCCTTCAAGACTCAGTTCAAATGCTACTTCTTAGAGGTAGCCTACCATACCTTCCACTTACTTTTCCATCACTGCCTTCATTTTCATTCATTCATTTTCCATCCCCTTCCACACCATTCAAGTTCACTGGTTGAGGCAGGGAATACTCCTTCCTCTCTATTGCCTCTACCATGTACTTTCTCTAACTCCATCACTCATTAAACTCTTTTCCTTTGAGGTTCATATTATCCATATCTACCGCCCAATCAAAATCCTGGTGGCAATTGTCCATCCAAAACTAGAAGACTCAAAATCTTGTTGGAGTTGTTTATATAGCTCTAGGACACTTCCCTCTTCCTCAATGAATTCAGTGACTGACTCCCCATCTTCCTCTCTTTCCCAACTCTTGCCCTCATACTAGGGGACTTATTTAATATACCCATTAGTGCTGTTCTCTCTCAAACAACCTAATTTCCCAGTTCATCAACCTATTCCTTTCCCATTACTTACTTTTCTACCCCACTTCAGTCATGTGCAAAGATTGTCATACCCTTGATCTTGCTGTCACATACAAATGGAGAGCTCTGAAATTTTCATATCTGATCATAGTCTACCTCACCCTAGGCCTTCTCTTAGCAAATCTTGTTTTTTTGTTCATGCTGTGATTTCCAGTCCCACCATCTCTCATTTCGATTAGATCACAAGCCAAACCCTACTTCTTTTCTCATTTGTCTCTTTGGTGAGACAATTTTATTCTGTTCTTTTTTCTTGCTCTTTGGCTCCCTTTTTATATTGCTGATTTTGTCCTGTCAAGCCTCCCATCATCCATTGCCTTTGCTGCTATACAATTGCTGCTGAATGTAGATGGAGAAAAAAAAATTGTTTTTATTGGGTCCACTACAGATTTATTTTACATAATGTCAACAGAATCCTAACTGCTGCAAGGCAATCCTTTTACACTTTTCTAATTAGATCACCATTTCACTTGCTATGGTGAATCTTCTAAATAGTTTCATCCTTCCTCAAAGCCTCCCGTGGCTCCCTCAACTGCCACCCTTTCAGTTGAGAACTTTGTCTTATATTTTATGGAAAAACTTAGAGCCATTTTCTGAGAGCTCTCTCTTGCTTCTTCCTTATCTCAAAAATCACCCAGATATCCTTTGCCACTATCTCCTGCTTTATCATTGTCTCATATGATGAGGTGGCTCTACTTCTTCCTAACACTCAATCCTATTCTAAACCATCTCTTCCAGCAGATTGCCCCCTCCATTATCTTCACTCTCAGTTATCTTCTATTTCTCTCTGTTGTTTACCTTCATATAAACATACCCATGTCTCCCCCATCCGCAAAACACTCTCACTTGATTTTTCCTTCCATACTATTGTCCCACTTCTTTCTTGTCTTTTATAGCTAAATACCTTGAAAAGACCATTACAACAGATGTCTCCATTTTTTTCTCCTCTTATTTCCTTCTTAACCCCTTACAACCCAACTTCCCACATCATTCCACTGAAATTGCTTTCTTCAAAGTTATCAGTAATCTCTCAAATGCCAAATCCAATGGTCTTGGAGAAATCTTCTTTCTTCTTAACCTATTTGCAGCATTTGACTATCATTAATCCTCTTCTTGATACTCCTCTCTAGGGTTTCAGTCAGTCCATTTTTCCCGATCTCTTCCTTATTTTCTACTCACGTTCATTAACTGTCAGTATCCCACAGGACCTTTCTTGGGCTCTCTTCTCCTCTATACCATTTCATTAGGTGATCTCATCAGATTCCATGGATTTAATTATTATCTCTATAATGATGATTCTCAAATGGACCTAATCAAGCTCTAAATACTCTGCTGACTTTTAATCTCACATTTCCAACTGCTATTCAGATATCTCAAACTGGACATCTAGTAGACTTCTTAAACTCAACATGTCGAAAATTGAACTCATTATGTTTCATCCCAAGCCCACCTCCTTTCCAAACTTTTCTACTATCATTGAGGGCACCACCATGCTCCTATCCCCCCAGGCTCACAATCTGGGTGCCATCATTGACTCCTCATTATGGCTCACTCCCACCCTTCCATAATCAATCTGTTGCTAACATCTGTTAATTTAACCTTTCCAACATCTCTTGAATACAACCCCTTTTCTACTCTGTTCTGCTACTGCTTTGGTACAAGGTGTTTACATGTTGTCTCTTCCTTTAGACTATAAGTTCCTCAGGGACCAGGACTGCTTTTTGTTTTTTGGGGGGGCAAATCTCTAAAACTTAGCACAGTCCTGGCACACAATAGGTGCTTAATAAATGCAAATTAACTAACCAAAGTATCCTCCTCCTGAAATTATTCTGTGCATTATTTCCTCTGTGTGTGTTTCTCCTCCCCAAGAGAATTTAAACTTTGGCTCTGCTACCCTGCCATCTTAGGGGGTTTAACTCTCTTAGTTCTGGTACTCAGAGATCCTTTAGACTCATTCTCATCCCATATGTGTTATTTACTTCCCCTTCACCCTGCAAGGCAAAATAATGTCTGTACCACTGAACGTTTGTCACTGAATCTTGCTGGGGGACTAAAAGTTCTCAGTTTTGGAACCTTATCAGAACCTCAGTTCAGATCCAGAAGCAGCTTGTGGCTCAGTGGATAAAGTGCTGGGCCTGGGGTCAGGAAGATCTGAGTTCAGACCTAATTTCAGATAATTATTATCTTTGTGATTTGGGCAAGTCATCTAAATCTTTTCCCCTTCCTCCCTCAGTTTCCTCAATTTTAAAGTGGGGATTGCAGGATTGTTTTGAGGATTAAAAGAGATATTTGCAAAAAGTGCTTAGCACGGTACCTGACACATAGCAGGTGCTATGTAGATGCTTTTTCCCTTCTCTAACTGGTGTTTTCACAGAGATATCTGGGTAGTCCCAATCATATTCTACATCAGTTTCCTTTCCTTTTTTCAAGGGGGGGGGATCTTCTGCATCCATGTAAGTACTACTCATTCCCAATCTTTCCAGCTTCAGAACTCCTAGTCAAATCAATACTGTCATAGTTACTAGAAAAAACTTACCCTTTCACTCTGGCCCTTATCTTCTCAGTGACTTCCCAAACTAAAACATACTACTCCCAAGTAGGTTTTTTCTCCATCAGTTAGCATACAAGCTCCTAGAGAATAGGGACTGTTTTTGTTTTGTTTTGTTTTGCTTTTGCATTTGTATTCCCAGAACTTTTCACAGTTCTTGACCCTAACCAGTTAGATATCTATAGTTCACAAATGAAGCTGAATGAAAGAATGAATAAAAGGTTGGTTTGGGGATATCCCTGTGCCTCTGACTGTGACTTTCTGTCTCTGTCTTTCCCTTTCAAAAGGTAGAAATGGTCCCGACATCCCCCACAGTGTGTAAAACATAGTCTCTCCTTTATAGCCTTCATTCTCTGGCAATTCATTTCTCTCTATAACTTCTTCTTTGATCTCTCCAAGACTCTTTCACCAATAATCCAAGATAAGTCCCCTCTCTTCCTAAAGTCAACAATGACAGAAGAAATTTCCCTGAGAGGGCTGCCTTATTGTTTCTTCCAGATGTCTGGTCTGTGTCTGATCATAATGTGGTTTAAATGCCTCCATTCAAGTTGATCTGCTCTATAAGGACCACTCTACTCACATTCTGCTGCTGGGTGGAATCTTCCGGCCATCCCGGAACCAGGTGACCTGTGGTTGGGGGAAGCTGGAGATTCGAGGGGCTTTGATGACAGCTGCCTCTCCGTGGGAGACACTCTGGTGCTTCTCACCCTCTTCAAAACTCCCCATATCTGTAGGAGGAAAGAGAAGGAGAGGGAAGTTGTGAGAAGGGATTGGGAGTTGGGGTGGAATAAGCCAGCCCAAAGGAGAGTCTGGATCCTGTGATAGATTTGGGGAGAGCAGAAAAAATAATGGACAAATAACATGATACAGAATGATGGATGGTGGACAAATAGAAAATAGAATGATGAAAAGAGAAGGCAATTAGGAAGTTGGGTAGTAGCATCCCTTGTAGTCCTGGCTTATCCTTTCCCAGTACTTTTGGGTCCAGCATTCAAGGCTAACTGGAATCAAGTGCTGTTGCCTGGGCAGTATGACAGTCAGGAGGTTAGGGAGAAATATGGTCAGGGTTAATGAGGCTTACATTAGGGCTAGTGATGAGGTCCTCAGTCACTGAGTGTAATTGGCAGAGAGGGATGGACCATTGATGGAATTGCTCCCAGAGGCAAGTGGGGAGGGGCACTGATGGGGATCAGTTTAGCTTTGTGATCCCACTCTCTGTGGAGGTTGTGGGTAGCCCCATCTTGCTATGTCTGGTCAGAAATATATTCTGTCAAACTCCTGAGGTTGAATTCCACCTATACACTTGTCTATGGCTCATGCCATATTTGATTTCTACCTCATGATGTCTTTTTCCTGCCCCATGCCACATGCCTCTCAACCTCCCACCATGCCTTATGGTGTCTTTCTCCTTCTTATAGCTAACTAACTCTTTTAGGGCACTAAGTCTCTTTTGCTATTTAGCCTGCCAGCTGAGGGCATATTCCAACCTCATGGGATGTTCCCTTTCTCCTAGTAAATTGTGAGTTCCACTAAGGAACTTGTCTTTTCCATCATTAATTGTTAAAACCCTTTTTCTTGCTAACTATAGGCTCCCCCAACTCTAGAACCACCACTCCTGGTGTCTATTGTATCCCTTTATTTTGTCTATATCCTCTTCTCCTAAATAAATCTACCTTTTGCCAAAGAGAATGGCCATTGTGAATTCATCACATAATTGAACCCCAACATCTAATGCCTACAATCACATCACTAGAGATACACATTCAGGTATTGTTGGAAAAGATTCTGAAGAGAGAACGTCTCTCCTCAGCCACCATGACTCAATACCTTTCAGAAAGTAGATATGAAAATGCCCTCCTTCCTAGACCACAATAATATTAGCTGACATTTACACAGTGCTTAAAGGTTTACAAAGCACTGTTCATATATTATCTCCTATGATTCTTACAACAGCCCTAGGAGATAAATGCTATTATAATCCTACTTTTAAATATGAGAAATCTGAGCCTGAGACAGATAGTGCCTTCTTCTATACTATTTCATTGGGTGTTCTCATCAGATTTCATGGACTTAATTATCATCTTTATTCTAACGATTCTCAAATGGACCTAATCAAGTCCAGAGTCCCTCAGCTAGGAAGTATCTGAAGCAGGATCTGAACTAAATTCATCTTTCAGCTGTATTATCAACTGTCTAGATATGGGAGTAAGGGAAGAGAAGTAAATAGCATCCGAGTCCTGACAAAGCATCCTTTCTGGTTTGGCACATTGCTGAGGAAAAACACTTATCCTTGAAGTGATGAGATGAAAGCCAAAGAGGAAATGGAAGGGCAAATGAGGAAGGTGTGAGACTGCTCAGGCGGGTTGCCCCACTGGGGATTTTCCGGGGAGAGACATCTGGGGACCTGCCTCTGCTTTCCTTCCAGAAGGCAGAAAGACAAACAGAGGTTGCAGCTGTGCAGCTCCAGATAAAACCGGGAAGATATTTTTTAAGAGGAAGAACTGGGAAAATGAAGTCCCTTCAGTCGCTAGAAAAAGTAAGGAGATGAGAGAGAGAAGAGGGTAGAAAAACAAATGAGAGAGGAGTCCTAGAAGGAGAGATGGCTTAGTACCTAAGAGACATTTTCAGGGCAGAAATAAGAGAACTTGGGCAAAATCCCAGCAGGCCTCTGCCTCTTCCTCTGCTCCCTCTTTCCTTGTAGCCTGTTACTTCCAGGACAAGTTTTTCTTTATCATATATCAAACTAGGATGAGGGTTTCATAAAGAACAGAAAAAAAAGGTGTGACCCAGCACTTCCTTTACCTTTCCTCCCCTCTTCCCTGGGATCCAGGAAGGATGTTATATTCTCAATCTCTTTCAGAAGGATATCAAAACTTGGCTTGACCTTGCTGGCCAACTTCCCATTCTTCTCAGTAGCAGGGAAAACCTACCAGGAGACCTGATCTCGGTCTGTTTAATCAATGGGAACCACCATGGATTCACTAATTCACAGTAATGCCCAAATGACTGATAAGCACTTATTGTGCCCTAGACTTTAGGGACACCCAGAGGATTTGGGATTTAATAAATGGGAATTTAGCTCCACCATAAAGATTAGATTGCCACAACCTGTAATGATTTAATACAGGTTGGTTTTTTTAATGTTATGGCTCCCTTGGGTAATCTGGTGAAGGTTTTTGACTCTCTGTCAGAAGAATGTTTCTGACCCTGGACAAGTCACTTAACCCCAATTGTCTCAGAAAAAAAAAAGAAGAATGTTTCTAAAATCCATAAAATTACATATATAATTATACATCTATATTATTATTATTACACATAAAACCAATCATATTGAAAAAAATTATCAAATATTAAAAGAATAATTTTACAAATATAAAGTAATAACCCCTAATTTTAGTAAGTAAATCCTATGGAGTTATCTGGGGCTCACAAAGACTTATTGAGGGTCACACCACTAGCAATTCTGTCTAAGGAAAGATTTCAATTCTGGTCTTACTGACTCCAAGTCCAGTACATTTAGCTGCATAATAGGTTGCCTCTGGGCAGTTATGGCTTCTTGCATTTTAAAGAGAGAAAATTCCTTAAATGAAAAGGGAAAAATCTCTACCAGTGAACTAATCCTCCTTGACTGTGCCTCCTGGCCCCCTGTAAGCTGAGGCTTGCTCAACAAAAGTCTCACTTTCTACAAGAAGTCTTTCCTGTTCCCTCAGATGAGACAGCTAGGTGATATAGTATAGAGTGTTGCAATTGGAGTCAAATTAGATTGGAGTCAAATTGGAGTCAGATTGGATCTGAGTTCAACTTTGACCTCACTCATTTATTAGCTATATGATCCTGGATAAGTAACTTAACATTTGCCTTCCTTAGATTCTTCTGTAAAATGATGATAATAATAGCTCCTACCTTCCATGGTTGTTGTGAAGATAAAATGAAATAATATTTGTAAAGGGTTTTGCAAATCTAAAAAAACCTATATAATATTTTTGTTATTGTTCAGTTGTGTCTGACTCTTCATGACCTCATGGACTTAACCTTGCCAACTGCCCACTGTTCTTCTGTCTTTCCAAATGTTCTCACTCCTTTCAGTGATAGGGAAACCTGATCTTGGATCTTTTGTTTAATAAATGGGAACTACCATGGATTCACTAATTCACAGTAATGCCTTAATGGAAATTGTCCATGGATTTTTCTTGACAAAGATATTGAAGTAGTTTACTACTTGATGGCATTAGATTATCTCTAATTGCCAGTTGATGCCATTAGATTACCTGTAATTTATCCAGAATCTATCTTGCTTGTATATTGTTATTTGCATATTTCTCCCCTTTAGAATTGAGGGTAGGGAACTAGGCAACTATTGCATAGATTTGGAATCAGGAGTATTCAACTTTTAGTCTGAGACACTAGCTGTGTGACCTTAGTCCCTTAACCTTCTTTGCCTCAGTTCCCTTATCTGTAAAATGAGCTGGAGAAGGAAAGAGCAAACCAACTGCAGTGTCTTTGTCAAACAAACCCCAAATGGGTGAGTCAGTGGAATAGTTTAGGTATACAAGACATAGTAGTAACCTCAGTAATGTATTTGATAAATTCAGACTCTAGTTGTTGGGATAAGAACTCATTATTTGACAAAAACTTCTGGGAAAACTGGAAAATAATAGGTCATAAATTAAGGATAGACCAACATCTTCCACCATACACCAAGATAAGGTCAAAATGAGCACAGGATTTAGACATAAAGGGTAATATTATAAGCAAATTAGGAGAGCAAGGTATAGTTTGCCTGCCAGATCTATAGAGTAGGGAAGCATTTAGGATGAAATAAGACATAGAGGGCATTACAAAATGTAAAATAGTTTTGATTATATTAAATTAAAAAGTTTTTTACACAAACAAAACTAGTGCAATCAAAATTAGAAGGAAAATAGAAAGCTGGGAAACTATTTTTTTTACAAGTGTCTCTGATAAAGATCTCATTTCTCAAATATATAGAGAAATGAGTCAAATTTATAAAAATAAAAGATAATCCCAGTTGATGTGGTCAAAGGATATGAACAGGCTGTTTTCAGATGAAGAAATCAAAGTTATCTATAGGCATATAAAGAAATGCTTTGGGGTCAGCTAGGTGGTGCAGTGGATAGAGCACCAGCCCTGAAGTCAGGAGGACCTGAGTTCAAATCTGATCTCAGACACTTAACATTCCCTAGCTGTGTGACCCTGGGCAAGTCACTTTACCTCAATTGCCTCAGCAAAAAGCAAATAAAAAAATACTCCAAATCACTATTGATTAGAGAAATGCAAATTAAAACAATTTTGAGGTACCACCGCACACCTATCAC
>JAJPUD010004185.1:0-30080 GCA_023553655.1 Myrmecobius fasciatus
AAAAAAAAGTTTTTTTGCAAAGGTCAGGGTTGAAAGGTCACTCATATGTTTTGCAAATAAAAAGCTTTATTAAAAAAAAAAAAGAAAAGAAAAGTAATCACCATAAACTTGAAGGATATCTTCCAGGAGAGATGATTTGGAGGATGATCCAGCAAAGGATACTGAGAAAGAAAGTTCAAATAGACAAGAGGAGGGCCAGAAGAGAATGGTGTGCCTAAAGCCTAGTTATAGAGCATAGTGAAGAAGTTAGTCAGAGAAGAACCAATGCAGTGTAACCAGGTGAGAAATAAGGAGAGTCACAAAGTCAGGAAGCTTCAGAGGCAGAAATTACTGTGTCCTGTCTCCAGAACCACTTCTCTATTCAAAATGCTGTCAACCTTTTATTAAGAAACATGAAAAGAAGAGCATCCTACTTCAAGAAAGATTTCTCCTACTGACAAGTCCACAATGGCCCTAGGAGTTTAGCCTTGTGAAGCCTGTCAATTCATGGAAACCAACCAGAGGTGTGAACTCTGGAGACCTCAGGGTGGTTACAACCATTCAGTTTTACCGTATTTATCTTGAGGATTCAAAGGAAGGTGAATTCACACCTTAATAGGAGGTACTAAAGGGATGGAGCTACTCTGTATAAAAAGGAAAGGAGCTTTCATATCAGAAACATTTCCTTAAATGGAACTGAAAGTCTCCTGATCTCATTTGCTACTGAAAAGAAGCTCCAGCAAGAGAAAAATGACTTCTGATATGGATACAGTCCAGAAACTGCAGAATGAAATCACTTGTGTCATCTGTCAGAATTACTTTTCTCAATCAGTTACCATGGACTGTGGGCATAGCTTTTGCATAGAATGTCTCTCTAAGAGCTGGAGAGTTGGAAGCACACCTTCCTCTTGCCCTGAATGCAAGCAAATTTCCCAAGTCAGAGAATTCTCAGCATTCTCAGTCAATGGGAGACTGGAAAAAGTAACTGACATTGATAAGCAGCTCAGCTCCCAGAGTTTGCAGAGCTCTGAAGGATGGAGATGTCCTACCCACAAGCAAGTACTCTATCTTTTATGAGGAAGGCCAGATATTGCTCTGTGTGGCTTGCTGCCAAATGCCAGAGCATGAATCTCACAAACTCTCTCCTATAGAAGAGGCTGCTCACAATTACAGGGAAAAGCTACAGAAAATTCTAAGTCATGTGGAGAAGGATTTTGAGGAAAATGAGCAACTTCTTTCTCAAAAGGGAGAGGTGAAGACACCTTTTGCTGACTGGAATCAGATGATTGCAGGATAATATTACAGACTTTATAATTTCCTGAAGGAAGAAAATCTGTGTCTGAAAAGATTGAAAGAAAAGCAAAAAAAGACAAGACTAACCAGACATATCCAAATCCTTCAGGAAATCATGTTGGAGCTGCAGGAATCATATCACAAACCCCAAGTTGATCTGTTGCAGGACCTCAGGGAACTGTTGAGAAGTGAGTGAGTGTTATCCCAAACATCCAAGGCTGTCATCCCAGAACTGAGAGAATATCCCACTGATGAAATAATAGATATCCTCAACAAGTTTAAAGTGAATATCAGAGCGCATCCAGATTCAGAAAGTTCCTATATAACTATTTCTGAGGATCTGAAGAGTATGAGGGCTGGAGAAGGTTGGCAGGTAGAGTCCAACCAACCTGAGGAGTCTGTTTGCCATTATGCCTTTGCTGAGCAAGTCTTTACCTCAGGGAGACACTATTGGGAGGTAGATGTGTCACAAGTACCTCAGTGGGCACTGGGGAGCTATAGCCCAGACTTGAAAACAAGAAGGAGGAAGAATTCTTCCTTATGTGCTTCTATGTTCTTGCTTCGATGTGTGAAGAAGAAAAATCATTATAAGTTCCAAAGCTGTTCTGAATCATTAAACCATTGAGAGAAAAGTCCCATGCCCAGAGTTGGGGTGTATCTAGAATAGAGTTCCGATACTGTCCTCTTTTACAATGTTCTCCAAAGATCCCTCATTTATACATTCTATCCTACTTTATTCAGAGAGTCTGTCAGACTTTTCTTTTCTCCTAGCCCGCAACTTCCAGGAACAAAGGCTGGAACCATGACTATCTGTTCAGTTGATTCTCATCTTTGTGCTTGCTGCTATTCATTATCTTAAACATTTCTCCACAAAAGTATCTTCAACCTACCACCAGAATGCCCTTCAAATTCCAAGTTTCCCCTGGGAGAGAATAAACAGACATATATAATGTTGAAGTAGAATAAAGTTCACAAATTTGAGACAAACTGAAAAGAGATCATTTGCCAGTGTATGTATTTTCCTATTCTCAATGCATTTAGTCTATTAATTTATTTTTCACAATAAATCAATCAACTCAAAAAGAAAGAAGTTATTTCAGGATTTTCTTGTTATTTAGTCATCATTTATGCCTTATTTTCTTGGCAAAGACACTGGAGTGGTTTGCCATTTCCTTCTCTAGATCATTATATCGATGAGGAAACATGGTCAAGTGACTTGCTCAGTGAGTTTCTAGATTTGAACTTAACTCTTCCTGATTGCAGGACCAGCATTCCATCCCCTGTGCTTCCTATCTGCCTCTATAATTTCATAGGGATGTAGAATTTACATGTGGAGGAGAAACCTGATATAATGAAAAGAGCAATGAATTTAGAGTCAAGAAGATTCAGCTTCGAAGTCTAAGAGCCTCAGACTAAGTAAGATCTTTCTGACTCTTTTGAGTTTTTCTGCCAGGGTGGTACAAACAAAACAGAGCCATGGTGAGAAGTAGAGAATCTTTTCACCAGAGGCTCCTTTGAAACTCTGATTTTAAAAAAAAAGAGGAATATCCAAGATTATTTTCAAGGTTTGAGACTCCCAACTCTGAGATAAGATAGGATTTTTAAAGGTATTTTCATAAAATCACTCAGGAAAGCAGAAGAATCTTAATTTTCAGGTAAGCATATGGACTGAGTATGTTTGAGAAGCAAAAGGGAAAGGGAAGATTTAAATGGCTAATGCCTTCTTGAGAGAATGGAATTTTGAGATAAAAGTAAAGGGCTGAGATAGTTTCTAGTTATTTAATAATCATTTATAATTTAATAATATTTAATAATATTAAGTAGGCAAACTGATAATCAATAAATTGATAGACATTATTTTCTCTTACTTAATGGAAATACTGAATACTTTAAATATTTTCACCAGAAGTTGCTGAAGACCTTTAATCCATCTTCTCCTCTTAGTCCCTTGATTAATTAATTAGTCCCTTTAATTAATTAATTAAATCAAAGCTGATTTCTCCTGTCAGGGGCAGAAAAAACTTTCTAAATATTTTCAAAAAATACTTAAGGCTCCAGATACTTGGTTGATGTGTGACTTAAAGTTTACTGGGCTTTGGTTTACCATTATGTAAAATGAGAAGGTTGTATTCAGTGGCCTCCATGGCTAATGCAAACTTTGAGAGACAGATTATCTGGGTAATTAGCTATTTATTAATTATGACTAGTAAATGAATAATCAGTAAATTGAAATCATCACTTTCTCCTGCAACCAAAGAAGAACTAGTGAATATTTAAATACCTTTGGGAAAGACTTTGTCCCTGAGGAGCAAACCTTAAATCTGATTGGTTAATAATTAATGACAAAATGAATGTTATTAGGAGGGGTGGGCTTATTCTAATGAGGACTAGAGATATGATTTTGATTACGTCAAGTTCTTGGACAGAGACTGATCTCCATACCTAGATCATTCTGTTTCTAGTAATCTAAACAAAAGATTCTATCTTCCACTCAGTCTTATCTGAGCAGAAAAAGGAACTGAATCACCTAGATTAATCAAAAATAAGCTCTTGCTGTTGGGTAGGGTCCCTCTCAAGAGTGAGGAAAATTTCTCATTTTCAGTCTTGTCCTTCACAGGAAAGTGAAAACAAACAAATTAATAAACCTTTTTGGGTATACAGTTCATATTATATTATGTTATATTATAAAATATTATATTAATATAACAGAAAATAATTATTTTTCTCACTTCATAGAACCTCTCCAGTACTAAATCTTTGATCCTCCAACAAAAGTCTGAATAAGGAAATAGAGAAGATAAAACAACAACCTCTTCATTCTAATTTAATAATTTGTTATTAACACAATAGAAAAATGTATCTTGAAGACTGGATATTTGTAATGCAGCCATAGATACATTAACTTTTTAGCTTGTCATGCTTGTCCAAACTTGTATTTATAAAATTGATTTTTTTAACTGAAGTATCAAATTTTGCATTTTAGTAGATTCAGTCCAGTATTATAGCCTATCAAAGTATTTTTGGCTTTTTACTGTGCCATCCAATATATCACTCATCCTTCTTTTTATTGTGTCCTTTGTAAATTTGACAAGCATGTCTCATATACCTTTAAACAAAATGTTAATAGAAATATTAAGTAGAAGTACAAAGTCAATAAGAGGTCACTGGAGCTCTTGATTAGACTAGAGAATTCCTTCCAAGGTGAATTTGCACTATTAGTGTCTACTTTTTGGGTCTAGCAATTTAACCAAATTTGAACTTATATGTCAAGGCCATTTTAATCCCCAAAATTGTATGAAAGATGTTGTCAAAAACTTTTACTGTCAAATCTGTAAAAACAACATCTTTATCATTCCATTCATATACAGTCAACTAACCCTATCCAAAAGAAAAGAAAGTTATTGACTTGTTTTTATTGAAGCCATTTTGCATTTCTAAATGTTTATTAACCAGCTCTTTAATGATATATATTCAGAACATTTCCAAAAATTACAGTTAGGTTCACCAACCTATAGCTGGCAAATCCAATTATCTTCCTATTTAAAAAATTAATGCTATATTCAGGTATAGTGATAAATGTTTATAATCACTGTTCCTGGGGAAGCTGAGGCTGGTTAATCAATGGAATTAAGGAGTTAAAGCTGTAGTGAAATAAGCCAATTGCCTTTCCACACTAAAACATAAACACTAGGGTGACTTCCGTGGGAGAAGAGGGACACCATTCTGTTTAAAGTGGAGTGAACATCTCCAGCTTAGGAAAAACAAAAAAAAAGTTTGTTGTTTATCTGGGCTGAGGAGTAGTTTTCACCAAGAGCTACTGCATGCTCACTTATTGTCTTCCTCAGCCCTCACAGAGAATTTTATTTCATAAGTCTCTGTTGTATCCTTCTTATATTTATGGGCATTATGGTTCTTTGTGCTAGACCTTATATCTCTTCTAGAATTTAGCTTTCTGAAGTACAGGATGTATATAATATTTAAAGTTTATTTCTCATCCACCTAGTGTTGTACTATAAAGACATTTAAGAATTGGGTGGTGATATTGTTGTTGTTGCTGCTGCTGCTTCTAGGTGATATTAGTTTTCAGATGTCCCACAGTCCCTTGCATTTAAATGCTCCATATGCCTGTGAAGATCTTTAAATTCCAGAGAAGTTTATATTTCATCCTAATGATGATGAAAAAGTAGATGCATTTCAAAATAAAGGATAACTGAACATGGTTATTTTTCCCTAATGACTAAGCTCTCCCTTGAGCTACCCAGCCTGAAGTTTCAAAGAGTTACACAAAACAGAAAGAAAAGAGAAAATGAAGATTTTTAAAATGCTGCCAAGAGAAAGTTCCTGTTTCCACTCTTAACTTTACTGTGAGTTATTCTTTTACCACTCTTGGCCCAATTGCACCAATGAGCTTTGCAATTTTCACCTTCCCAGCTGAGAATCCAAGGGTAGCATTAAAGATCTTTCTCCCCCACTGAGATCTGGATCTTACTTGTTTCTTGGTAAGAAAGAAGATGGGTCTAAAACTGAACTGCTAGCCAGGTGCAGAATTCTGATAAGACTTATGCAGAATATTGATTCTCATTTCCCTTTGCTAAGAGATTAATGATATAGCTTTCCTACTCTTTCCCCACTTACCAAATCCACCCCAATTTCCCCAGCCCTTGTAAAAGGTATTAAAATTTTAGGAGAGTTACCAAAAAATTCATTTCAAAAACTTTATTTGTCCTTCTTCCCCTAAGGCCAAATATTGTTAGTGGAAAGAACATAGTACATTTGAAAAAAAAAGATGAGAGATTTATGATGTGGTGAAAATAACATTCAAGGTCAGGTCTGGATTCAATTCAAAGTTCTACCACTTATGACATCATTTAAATCTTTTAAAGTCTCTGAGCTTTATTTTTGTAATCTATAAAATGGGATGGATGGATTCTCAGCTCCTTCCAATTATAAATCTATGACTTCATGATTGAAGGTCAGAATGGCAATGGCCAGTATTTTGAATCAGAATTAGAAGATTCCTCATCCAAATCTTGCTTCATTCATTTTAAAGACAATGTAGTAAATTGAGCAAATATTGAATCTGAAATCAGAGGACATGTGTTTGAAGCTCATTTCTACTAGTTATAATTAATATAATCTTGAATAAATCACTTAACTCCCTTAGTTCATTCATGTTAAAAATTAGAGATTTGAACCATATTACTTAAGAAGTAACTTCCAAGCCTAAGCTTGCACTTCTATAACCCTAAATCATTTAACTTCAATTGACCTCCCTTTCTTCCTCTTTCAGATGAATAGATATGGTATAAAGGAATAACAACTAACTAGCTAATTATTTTTCATCCTTATTATCTGTGTGTGCCCTTAGGCAAGTGAGTTAACTTGTTGTGCCTTCAGTTTTTCCATATAGTAAATGAAGAGGCTGAACTTGACCACATCTAAGATTCCCTCCAGTTGTAGATTCTACATATCCTGACTTTGGTTTATTCCTCAATTCTGGTTCATTTGTTAAATGTCACCTTGGTAAAGTTATTTCATTTTTCAGAAACTTATGTGTTTATGTGTGTTCAAGAACTCCATCTTTAAGTTTTGCAAAGCTCTTTGCTCTTTGTTTAGGGTCTATAGGATATCCTTCATGAAGACCATTGATTCCTTTTTGTGGAGCAGTCAGTTTTCTTTCTAGCCATGTGCAGTAAGGACAACTTCTTAATCACATGCCAGCATCCCTAAAGTTACCAAACTTATTCATTGTTATCTTGAGCTCACCATAAAGCTTATGGAAATCTGGAATTACGGCAAGCTTTATCCTCTAGCATCAGTTTATTTGTCTCTGGTGACATCTTATAGGATCCCTGCACATTTTTGACCCTTGGGGTAAATAAAGAAACAATTTTGTCTCCATCTCTCCCATATCCAACCGATTCCACCAAGTCAAGTCAAGTCAACAAGCATTTACTGGGTATTTCTTGTGAGACAGGTTATATGTGGGACAGACAAATAAAAGCAAAAATAAAAACAGGTCCTGCTCTTACAGTGCTTACATTCCAACAAGAACATAACACTTAAAAGCAAGGTAAAAAAGAGATTAAGATGGAAAAGCTGCCAGATCACAAGATAGATGGGAAATTCAGCTGATTAGAGAGATTACATTGGTGAGCTAAAAGATGAACTTTTTTTCTCCTGCCTGGGAAGCACCTTCAGCTGGGACTGAGTCAACCTGGGAAACCTCTAATCCCTTATCTTGATTCTTTCATCTGGTACTATCCCCATCACAACTCCCCAATAGCTGAATAAATGAAACCAATTCAGAGCAATCTGAGTCCTTATGTATTTTTCCCAGAAAGCAAGACTCAATTTCATGAATAGTGTTTCTTTTTTTATCCCTACAATTCTCCTGTTCCCTCATTATTTCCCAAAGACATACCTTGTCAACAAGCCTGCTCCTACAGTTGGCTTGGTTGGCTCCCATCCAAGGTCCCCTCAGGGAACTGCCACAAATAAACCCCTTCAGCTTTTTATATAGGTCAACTGGACAATTAGCATCTATAAAAAATAATTCTCAGGGCTGGAATGCCATTTGGGAGCCTTTCTCAATTAGAAAGCAACTTTGAATGTCTCAGGTCACAAAGCCCTACAGGCCTTAACTCATTCATATCCCAGGAAGGTTGCTACTGTTTTCTTATCAGCATTACACAATCTTGGTACTTAATACAACTCGTGTTGGAGTTGAGCCTGGAAGCTGACAGTAGAAATCAATTCTTAGTTATTAAAAGTAGTCTAAATAGAGCACTAGATTTGGAGTGAAGAAAGGCCTGAATTCAAATCCTTCCCCAAGATATTCACTACCTATGAGTCTCTCATCAAGTCACTTCATCTTTCTGAGCCTCAGCTTCAACATAGGTAAAATGGAAATAATAATATCACCTGACTCACAAGGCTGTTGTGAAAATCAGATGAGATATCAATAAGTAAAATGCTATGTATTATGTGATATCACATATTTAATATATAAACATATAACCTAAAACAGTATATGAATAATATAAATATTAAGAATTACACATATAATGACAAATTTTTATTTTTAAAACTATGTAAAATAGTATGTAAATATTAAGGACTGAACATATCATTTATTGTATATAGGGGAAGTTCAAGATAAGGAAACTCCTTCTGCCAATGCAAGTTGATACTTTCTCTACAATTTAGAGTTAATGACCAAGGACATCAAGAGATTAAATGTCTCACATAGCCATTATGTCAGAAGAAGACTCTGAACCCAGGATCCACTGCCTCACTAAGCCACCATGCTTTTCTCATATAAACATTAGTTAATGTCATTGTCCCCCATTCCAATCACCAAGTTTTTTATTGTCCTTCAAAAGCCTGCAAGTAACAAGATATCACAATCAGGGCCAGGAGTTAACTTGGTTCCCAACATAAAGACTGTTCCTAATGCTTCAAAACCACTTCCAAACCTGCAAGTACTCGGGAAAGGCTGTTGGAATTTCAGTCAGTGGAACTGGATTCAAATTTTATCCCTGATACTTATTGGTTCAACATCTCTGTGCATCATTTTCTGCATTTGTAAAATAAAAATCTTGGAGAAAATGGACCCTTTCAGCCGCAAATCTATGACTTGTAGGGTTCATTCTAGAAATAATTCTATAACCTTAAATAATAGTCAAGAGTTAACTAAGGTTCTTTGATTTTACACCCAGTCTTCTTACCATTAGATTGGATTATGCTTCTCTGCCAGTGGAAGCTGATGTATATTAATCTTTCTTGTAAACCTCGAGGAAGAAATGAGCATATCATGTCTGTCTCTCATTGTGAGTCTAGACGAAGCCTCAATTTGGGAGAGAACTAATCCACAACCAAGAGTGGAAGTCCAGACTATGATAACGCTTTCAAATCTGCTTTCTGATTGTACTACCATTTAAATGGGCAGACACATGCCTCTGTATATTCTCCATGCCATATTCTCTGGCATTTTCTCCTGACTGATTCTGGATCTTCACAATGTATAATGGAAGTTTGCTATATGATCAGATCATCCATGATGACATTACCTCCATGGAAGACACTGAGTTAGAGATCTCCTTCTGGGAGCCAGAATTACCATCTCTTATGTGGACATTTGGCATTAACCTATCATGTGTTTGGGAATGGACTTTTTCCATTGGCTACAAAGTCAGAACTTTCCACATTTTAAAAACTATGTGATTGAGCAAATTCTAGACTTTTTCTTGAATTTGCTTCTAAGAGTAAAGGATTCCTCTACTTGTTGCAGGTTGTATTACATGGTAAAGAAGAAGGCATGAAAGTCATGTACTAGTAGCTATGTGGCCCTCAAGAAATAAGCCTTGGGCTTCAGTTCTTTATTTTCTATTTTGTCCTTTTCAGTTATGGGTGCCAGAAGAGAATCTCCTACCCATGAGTTCAAGCTACACAGATTCAAGAATGTAGGTAGCTGGCTACCATAGCTAGCTCAATAGGGAAGCCTTGAAAACCAAGATTCTGTGACATTAACCCAGTAGACTCTGGACCTGAAATTTTTGAGATTAATGCTATGGAAGACCCCCATTAAACTATGAATCCTTCTCCTTTCCTTAGGGACTATGTTGAGCCAAGGGAGATAGTATGCCCCAAGGTATTTGGTAAAATGTTTGTGTGATTGTTCTTCCTATATATTTTTTTTTGAAAAATGTCATCTTTTACATAGAATTTGGATGGTAGTCCCTGTTCCTCTGTAAAAATGGAAGCACAATCACTGGGCACATGGGTTGATAATAGAATAAAACCTTTCCCCCACTCAGGGTAGTGGAGAATACTGCAAAGGAGTGGGATAAATATAACAGACGTGGCCCAGAAAAAGAAAGACTAGAATCAAAGTCCTATTTAATGTTTCATCTAATAGGAAGTAATTTTTCTTGGCAACAACTCAAAGACTTGCACAGCTAAGTGGAAAAAGAATATGACTTGACTAAGAATCCTTCTGGAAGATACTGGGTTACCTGGACTCTTTTTTCCCTTTTCTTCTTAAATTCCCATTTGCTAATTAAAGGCTTAAATGCCCATTCCTTGTGAGCCAGGAAATAACCTTAAGGTAATAATGAGATTGTCTTTAAAAAAAGACATAATTGTGTATTAATCACATAGCAACTAGTGTTTTTTAATGCTCAACTAGTAATTAATTGGCTATAGCTATCTTTTTAATTGCAAATTAAGCACCTAAATTCATAGGAGATACTTTCTTCCAAATGTTGCCTGAAAAGCTCATTGGATCATGCAAGAGTTTTGTTTTTACTTAATGTTATTGCTTTGTTTGGGAAAAAATAGGTTTGACTGAACAAGTTCCAGAGCAGCTGGCTCATTTCACAATTTCACAACTTAAACCTGAAAGTTTTTTTTTCCATTTTCCCAGTCTTTCTTTGCAAAATTTTTCTAAAATCTAAAAAAGGAAAATGATGTGTAAATCATGATTTTCCCCACTAAGTCTGCCAACATAACAGAGGGCCATCTTGTTCTACCTTGAACCACATTTCTTATATACATGTCACATTTCCCAGAATGGAGTATAAAATTCTTAAGGAGAGAAATTGGTTCATTTTGTAATCTCTCTATCCCCTGTACCTAGCATAGCAGTAGCAGTAGCAGCAACAAGCAACTCCATAGTGCTTTAATGTTTGCAAAGGAATTCTATAAATATCTCATTTGACACAGCAATCTAGGAAGGTAAGTACTATTATTAAAGTCATGTTACACATGAGGAAACTGAGGTAGGAAGAAGTTACATGACTCATCTAAAGGTCATATAACTAATAAGTTGCTAAGATCAGACTTGTATCAGAGTCTTCCTAACTCCAAGACAGCACTTTTTTCACTCACTGAACTACCTAGTGTCTTGCATTTAGTAAGTTCTTAATAAATATTTGTAAAATTGAAATTAATTGGTCATAAAGTTATAGATCATATTTCTTATAGATGAAAACGTAATAGAGCCAGAATTCAGTAGATACCAAGTTCAGAGTTTTTTGTTTTGTTTTTCTATTTGTCCGTGTGTGTGTGTGTGTGTGTGTGTGTGTGTGTGTGTATAATATACAACAAAGAACTTTGTTGATTTAATTAATTTCAGTGAATATTTATCCAATGTTTTCTGTATTGACCTTACTCTGAATTTAGATTCTGCCTCAGAGACTAGTTATGTGATCCTAGAAAAATTGTTTAATCTGTTTTTTTCTCAGTTTTCTTATTTGTATAATGGGGATAGAAATAGCACCTACTCCCTGAATAATTATGAAGATCAAAAGAATTATTATGTAGCTTGGAGTCAAGAAGAATTGGATTCAAATCCTAATTTATTTCTGAGTTTTGTGATTATAGAAAAAATAATTTTCACATCTATAAAATGGGAATAGCAATGTTGTGAAGATAAAATAAAAGTATGTAAAATATTTTTCAGATCTTAAAGCATTATATAAATGTGAGTTATTACATAAATACTCAAGGAAAATTTGTTTTGAAGACAGAAGACTGGTAGTTCCAGAATCTATCTGAAAGGTCAGGTACTATGCTGTTGCCCAATTTATTGGTTGTGGAAAATAAAATACAAATATTTACCATTTGTTGGAGAATTTCTGGCTCCACAAATGAAGACTAAGCCCTGAATTCTTTAAGCATCCTTTTATGGCTGAAATCTCACTTTAGGGAAAAAAGGTAAATTCCCCTCATAATTCAGCTTGCCATCAATAAGGTTCATGATAAGCATTATTCTTCACATTAATCAGTGTGATACTCATCCAGTTAATGTCCCAGTGGATAGAGACCTGGGTTTGGAATCAAGAAACTCTGATACAGCCTATGTTATACAAGTTCCTTTACTTCAATATGCCTCAGGTTTCTAAGTCTGTGAAGTGTGGATAACAAATGTACCTCACTGCCAGGGTTACTCAATGAGTTCAATGAGAATATATATATATATATATATATATATATATATATATATATATATGTATAACTCTCCCTTTTTTCTTCCTTGTCTCTCTCCCTCTCCTTTTTCCCCCTCATTCCTCCTCCTCTCTCTCTTTCCCACTCCCTTCCCTACTTCTCTCTTTCTCTCTTTCTCCCTCTCTGTCTCTCTCTGTTATATTCTCTCTCTGTGTGTGTCTCTCTCTCTGTCTCTCTCTGTCTTTGTATGTCTCTGTCTCTGTGTCTCTCTATGTCTCTGTCTGTCTGTCTGTCTCTGTATCGCTCTCTCTCTTCCCATACACACATATATATATGTGTGTGTGTGTGTATTCATATCTCTAGAGCTAGCACAATACCTTGCATATAGTAGATACTATGCTTATGCTTACTCCATTTCCTTTCTAACCACACACCTCACCAAAATAAAATAAATAAAAGAAAAAAAAGAAAGAAAACTATTGACCTTTTGGTAGATCAGTATGGTTAAAATGGTCATTAATTAGCAGGTTATTAATAGGTAATTTATCATTCTTTGGGATATCAGACTAGATGATACACTACTGTTCTTTACACAGTGGAATTCAATAACAAGGAAGGTCTATATAAAGCAAGTAAATTTCTGTCTCTCCCTGTATCTCTGTCTCTTTTCCTTCTCCTCCTCTTCCCTCCTCCCTCCCTCCCTCTCTCTCTCTCTCTCTCTCTCTCTCTCTCTCTCTCTCTCTCTCTCTCTCTCTCTCTCTTTCTCTCTCTCTCTCTCTCTCTTTCCCCAATCTCTTCCATTTCTTAATGTCCTGTAACAATAGAAGAATCTATGACTTCCTAGTCAGAAACTTAACTCACTTCCACAAATCAGACCTGCAAATCAATGGATTGTTACAAAAAATGCTATTTAAATAAAGGAGATGATAGGCTTCCAGATTCTGCTCTTCCCTTTATCAGCAAACAATTTCATGATTCTCTCTTACAAAAATTCTATTCAGTGTCAATATATCCAGCACTGTGTTAGTCAATGGAGAGACAAAGACATAAATGAAAATCTTCCTTTCCCCAAGGAACTTAAATTTTACTTTAAGCTTATTGGATAGTTAAATAAACATACGACCATCTAAGAAAAAAAGTGAGTGAAGAAAACCTTGAATAGATCAGGAAAGGTCTCTTGTAGGAACTAGTAGCTAAGCTGAATTTGGAAAGATGGTAAAGACAGCAATTGGCAATAGGTGAAGAGTAAATGCACATCAGACATAGGGTACAATTATACAAAGTCACAAAATTAGGATGGCTAAATCCAAATTTGAAGAACAGCAAATAATACAATTTTAATAGCATGAAATATGAGTGCCTAAAAGAAGAGCCATATAGGGAGGAAGGGTAGATGACAATGAGGTTGTAAAGGGCATTAAATGCCAGTGAGAAGACTTGTTAATATTGTTCCTGCTCCTGCTATTCATAGAGTCAATAGGAAACTAATGAACTTTCTTGAGCAGAAGACCAGCTTTGCCATATCTGGGCTTTAAGGATGTCCTTTTTGAGAGAACATTGATAAATAAAATTATTCAATATCCAGCAAAATAATAAGAGCAGCACTTTTTGTGACAGCAAAGAACTGGAAACAAAATAGATGCCCTTTACTTGGTCAGTGGCTAAAAACAGAGTGCTATATGAAGGTGACAGAATATTACTGTTCTAACAGAAACAACATATATGATGAATAAAGAAAAACATGGAAAGTCATATAAACTGAAAGAAAGTGAAGTAAACAACCAAGAAAACAATATACAAGATGATGACAAAGAAACAACCATAAAACAAGTAAAAGATCATTTGCAAAATTATAAAAAATAAACTTCTCTCCAAAGAAGAAATATGAGAAGATATCTCTTCTCTCACTCCTTTGTGGAATTGGAAGGCCCAAAGTTATGGAACATTACATACATATTTATATTTATTGATATATTGATTGGCTCTGATAATTTTTACTATTATATGAGATAGATCTCTGAAAATAGAGCAAAATTTGGAAATTTAAGTTATATAAAAAGATATCAATATTTTTGTTTAAGAAAAAAAAATCATCCTAATTTTTGCATGGAAGCAAGCTTGGTAAGAAGAGAAGCTAAAAGGACGAGTCCAAATTCAGCTACGTAATGCAGTTGATGTAATGCTAGACAGAGTCAGGAAGACTCTTCTTATGACACTGGGCAAGTCACTTAACCCTTCTTGCTTCAGTTTCCTCACCTATAAAATGAACAGCAGAAGAATATGACAAATACTCTAATATCTTTGCCAAGAAAACCCCAAATGGAGTCATAAAGAGTCAGATAGGACATTAAAAAGTGAAGAATATTGGGATCTTCGACTAAATTAGTGACCATATGAATAGTAGAAACATAATATGCAAAAGGAAGAGATACAGATGTAGAGAATAGCAACACAGATCTAGAAGTGAAAAGGGATCTTAAAAGATGTTCTGATTAACTCCCACTTTTAAAAAATATTTATTTTTTATTAAAGATTTTTATTTTAAAAATATATGCATGGACAATTTTTCAGCATTGAACCTTGCAAAACATTGTGTTCCAATCTTTTCCCTTCCCCCTACTCTCTCCCCAAGACAGCAAGCAATCCAATATATGTTAAACATGGTAAAATATTTGTTAAATCCAAAATATGCATATATGTTTATAAAATTATCTTGCTGGACAAGAAAAGATTAAAAAGGAAAAAAAATGAGAAAGAAAATTTGCCATCAAACAACAGCAAAAATAGTGAAAATGCTATATTGTGATCCACACTTTGTTCCCACAATCCTCTTTCTGAGTGTAGATGGCTCTCTTCATCACAAGATCATTGGAACTGGTCTGAATCATCTCACTGTTGAAAAGAGCCACATATATCAAAATTGATCATCACATAATCTTGTTGCCATGTATAATGATCTCCTGGTTCTGCTCATTTCACTCAGCACCAGTTCATGTAGATCTCTCCAGGTCTCTCTGAAATCATCCTGCTGGTCATTTCTTACAGAACAATAATATTCCATGACATTCATATACCATAATTTATTCAGCCATTCTCCAATTGATGGGTATCCAATCAGTTTTCAGTTTCTTGCCACTACAAAAAGGACTGTCACAAACATTTTTGCACATGTGAGTCCCTTTCCCTCTGTTAAGATCTCTTTGTAACCCTCTCAATTTTGGAGGAAACTGAGGCCCACAACACTTAATTGAACTGTGCAAGATTACACAGCTAGTAAGATTCAGAAACAAGATTTGAACCTAATTCCTCTATCTCAGTGGAAATATTCTCCCCCTTGTACTATACTTCCTCTTACAGAACAGACAAAACTGGGTACTGGAGAGGAAAGAGATGAAGAGGAATCTGAAGTCATGAACTTGAATAACTAAAAGGATACCAGTTTTTTTAGTTTTTTTTTTTTTTTTTTTTTTTTTTTTTTTTTTGTGTTTTTTTTTTTTTTTTTGCTGAGGCAATTGGGGTTAAGTGACTTGCCCAGGGTCACACAGCTTTTACATGTCTGAGACCAGATTTGAACTCAGGTCCTCCTGACTTCAGGGCTGGTGCTCTATCCACTGCGCCACCTAGCTGCCCCAGGATGCCAGTTTCTTTGAGAAGTTCAGAGGAAGGGTAAATATAAGGAAGAAGAAAATGAGTTTCTTTTCTTGAGGTGATAAATGGAAATACATTTGCACTATACTATAGAAAGCATTCTTTGGGATAAGGTAATAGAGGTTTGTGACTCAAGTAAATAATGAGTGATTCTTCCTATCTGAAGAGAGTCCTACTGTCTCACCTGACTTGGGGTCTTGCTGTGTTTTCTCAGTCTAAGAGAAGCTTTTCTTTTAATCTCTTCATTCTGAGGATCAAATGAGATAAAAAGATCAATGGATTATAAGATCATAGGTGAAAGTCCTTTGAAAAGTTAGAGAAAAAGGCTTTAGTGAGCTTATCAAATTCATAGATGACACAAAGCTAATATATTGGATATTTGGATCCTGAATAAGGATCCAAAAATATTTCAAATTGTGAGAACAATTGGATGAATCTATTAATGTGAAATTTAATAGGATAAGATATCTAATCCTACCTTAGCTTAAAGAAACACACAAAAACAAGAATGGGGAAGGGGTGGTTAGATGATTTTTGTGGGGGAAAATTCTTGGGGCTTTAGTGAATTATAAACTGAATATGATCCAGCATTTGGGCAGCTGAGTGGTAAAGTAAGTAGAGTGCTAGACCTGATTTCAAATTTCTCTTCAGACACTTCCTGATTGTGTCCCTCCTCCTCCTCCTTCATCTTTACAGAGAAATTTTAAAAGGGTTATTGTTCTGGAAAAGGAAAGGTCCATTACTTTTTATATAAAAGGACTTTTTAAAAAATTCAAGCTGGCATTTTAAAACACAACTTTTAACAGATCCATTCTTCAATGCACAAGCATGGGAAACATGTAATAGGTTTCCATCTTTGAAATCTGAAATTGAAAAAAAATTTAACTTCTAGATGGGAAAAAAACCTTTATTAAAAGCTCACTTTGTATTAACAATAATGCCAAGCACCAGGTATAAAAATAAAACAATTAGACAGTCTTTTTCTTTCTAGAGTTCACATCTTAATTAGGAAAGATAATGTATCTAAGAGGTTTCAGTGTCATGGATAATGGAAAAAAAAGATAATAATAGCATTTATATGGGACTTTAATATATGAAATGAATGTTGTATATATATTATCTTATTTGATTTAATCCTCTCAATAGCTCTATGAGGTAAGTACTATTATTACCTCCATTTTACTAATGAGTAAACTGAGACATGCAATTACAATTAAGCAATAGAACATATGCTTTACATAAATGAGAACCCTGGTTCAATCCCAAGCATCTATAGGCACAGGTTGGATGAACCCAAATGACACTATTATGTTATTATTGACAGTATGTTACTATGGAAAGAAGACAGACTTGGATCTAAGGAAAATTTAAGTTTTCACTATGTGCTAGACACTAGGGGTGAAAGACAAAAGCACAATCCCTACCCACAAAGAGTTTACATAAGATTATGTCTCCATTCTTTACTACCTAAGTAGTCTTAAATAAGCCATTTCTTTGAGCCTCAGTTTCTTCGCCTGTTAAATGAAGGGGTAAACTAGTTATCCTCTTGAGTTCTCTTCCAGCTTTTAATCTATGATGTATGAAAATTTCTATGTAATATATTATCATATGATTAAATAGAATGTAAGTTCCAAGAAATCAGACTGCCTATTTTTTTTTCATTTGTATTCTTAGAACCTAGCATAGGACATTGTCCAAAATAAACAAAATAAATGTTTGTTGTATAACTGATTGATCAATTGAGGGATTGAAAGTGCTATGCTATTGAGCAGATTCCCTTCTTAGGCAGAGCATTCTTCATTCTGCATGGGCTATCTAGGAACAAAAGTTTTCTCTAGATGGACCTGGAGTTTCTTTATCCCTGTTTGCCCAGAGTCACTTGTTGCTTATCTCAAGATTCTAAATAATCTTTGAAAGGGGACAGCTAGATGGCACAGTGGATAGAGTTCTGGCCCTGAAATCAGGAGAACCTGAGTTCAAATCCAGCCTCAGACACTTAACACTTCCTAGCAGTGTGACCCTGGACAAGTCACTTAGCCCCACTTGCCTCAGCAAAAAAATAATAATAATCTTTGAAAGACTGGTGTGATGAAGCATTAGAGATTTATAGCCTCGATAATCCAATCTCAATGACAGTCGAACTTTAAAGAGGGTACTCTCAGCCTGTTATGAGGAGCAATTAATGAATATACAGAAGCCTTTTCCATGACATTCCCTGGCAACACAGAAGCCAGTTACACAGATAAGACAACCTTCTTCCAGGCAGTGCCTGGGTAATTAAGTGACCTTGTCAGAAAAGTTTAGATGCTTACTGATGCAGCTGGGACTATGTGACTTAAAAAAATGAGAGTAAAGATAAAAATGATTTTTGATGTCAAACTTTTATTTTTTTTTCAAACAAAACAAAACAAAAAGAAACAGGAAGCTTTAAAAAAAACCACTAGAACTTCTACTGGGAGACCCCATTATAAAGTGTGGCTAGGGCTTGAGGAATGCTTTCAGATACTTTTGTGCATTTCTGAAAGGTGATATCTATAAATCCAGGCCCTTGAAGGCTGCAAAGTTATTATTAAAGGGAAAGACAAGGGCTGAAAGAAAGCTCTTTTCTAACTGGCTAATATTTTACTGCAATGCTTACTTGTCCATTAGAAAATACACATACTTAGTAGATGTGAAAGTAAGGAGGTTGACATGATCTGGAGAATCCTTTTTAAGGAGAAAAGAAAGGCAGGCAGCTATTGTTATCTCATCCAAAATGGCTTTTCTCATGAGCTTTTACTGCTGTCCACTATTCTGGTGCTGAAGTGACAGAAGATAAATTGCTGGTAATCAAAGAAATTGTTCTGGAAAGCCTTGACTCCAGAGTGACCAGACCTTTGTGAGAGTGTAGCTGAGTTTACTCCCAACACCAAATATTCTGTTTTTCTTCTACCTCTTCACAAAAATATAATAATAACAACAACAATGGTGTGTGAATGTTCTAAGAATATAAGTTGCTGAATGGGAAATTGATTTGTATTGGTACAAGAAAGTTCCTCATGCTAATAAACATTACTGGTCCATCCTCCTTCTCTTCTTCCTTCTTCTCCTCCTCCTCCTCCTCCTCATCATCTTAGAGACATCTAGGTGGCACAGTATATAGAGTAGGGAATATAAAGTCAGAAAGGTATGATTTCAAATCCTGCCTCAGGTATTTATTAGTTGTGAGGTCTCAGACAAATCATTTAATTTTTCCTCAACCAGCTCCCAAGGTTGTTGTGAGAATAAATGAGTTAAAATTTGTACTGCTTAGCTTAGCACCTAAAATATAATAGATGCTATATTAATATAATAGATGCTATATTAATATAATAGATGCTATATTAATATAATAGATGCTATATTAATGCTACCTATTAAGCACAACAATAGTAATACAAAACCATCAAATTTTCATGCAGCTTTTAAAATTTTTCCAGCAACATTTGTTATCTCTTTGGAGATTTTCAACAATTCTATGGAAAATATAGTATAAGTATCATCTTTATTTTGCATATGAGAAAACAAAGCTCAAGAAAGATAAAATCATTTGTTTATGATGACAAAATTAAAGTTAGATGCAGCATGGTAGACCACTGGATTTGGAATCATATGACTGAAATCTAAATATGGGTTCAGTCATTGCATGATCTTTGAGAAATCTATTAGATCACATTGTTTTTTATCTTTCCCCTCATTTATTTTGTGCCTGGTAACAGTCATTGAATCTAGATGTTCTTATTTTTTCTTGAATGAGTAAGTAACTTTCAGCAAGGGAACTCTCTTTACAAATATAGATGTATACTTGCCCTATGTTTTAGGCTAATCTTGGAGAACTACCTGAGAAGTTAAGTGACTTGCTCTTTATCAAAAATAAGTATGTGTTAGAGACGAAAGTTGGGTCCACATATTCCTGACCCTGAGGTCAGGACTCTATCCAGCATACTATGCTCCATTTTATGATTTATCTAGTCTGAGTATTAGTATACAATTTAATAGAGGAGAAAACTAAACCCAAAGAAGGGTAAGTAAGTTTGTTAAGAAGTTGGGGAAATTGGATTCCAGCACAGGCCTTTCCAGCCTTGTGACCTATATTCTATCTGCTATGCATTGCTGACTTCAATACCAGAGAATGCAAAGCATATGATTTCTGAAAGGAATTGCCATTTATCATCACAAGTAGCTTCTGTACAAAGAAAACCACTGAAGTCTTTCAATCCAATGAAACAAGCATTACTTAGTCAAATCAAGTAATCTAAAATAGTCAAAATAATTAACTGCTATATTGAAAAAGTCTGAAAATATATACAACATACCATACTCATGGACCTTTTGTGGGGTGAAAATCTTTTCATATCTTTTCTTTTAAATTATTATTAATTTATTTAATTAATACATATTATTAATTGTAATTGTAATAATTAATTGTAATTTCATACATGTTGAATGTATGAAATGAAACATCAGTGTTATTTTAATAGCATTTTATTTTTCCAAATACATGTAAAGGTAGTTTGCAGCATTTCTTTTTGTAAGTCTCTGTTCCAAATTTTTCTCCCTTCCTTCTTTAACTTACCCCTCCCCAAGATAGCAATCAATCTGATATAGGTTAAATATGTACAGTCTTTTCAGATTTCCATATTTGTCCTGTTCTACAAGAATAATCAGAGCAAGAACAAAAAACATGAGAAAGAAAAAAAACAAACAAAAAAGTGAAAATACTATGCTGTGATCTACATTTAGTCTCCATGGTTATTTCTCTGTATGTTATTGATATTTTACATCCTAAGTTTGCTGGAATTGTCTTGAATCACCACATTGTTGAGAAGAACCAAGTCCATCACAGTTGATCATCACATCACATTGTTAGTATTATGTACAATTCTCTCCTGGTTCTTCTCACTTCATTTGGTGTCAGTTCATGTAAGTCTTTCCAGGCTTTTCTGAAATCATCTTGCTGATGATTTCTTATGGAATTATATTACCTTCATATACCATAACTTATTCACCCATTGCTCCAGCTAATGGATATCCACTCAGTGTTGTTTTAATTTGTATTTATCTTATTATTAGCTATTTGGAGCATTTTTCCATATGGTTGTTAGCAGTTCGGAATCTTTGAGAATTGTTTATTCATATGCTTTGACCATTTATCTATTGAAGAATGGTGAATGAAGTGTTTTATGTCAATATAAAAATAACATTTCTTATATACCAGCCATTATTAGTCATAGGATTATCATTGATCTAAAGTTGCAAAACATCTAAGAGATACTGTAGTTCAACACTTTAATTTTACCAACAAAGAAACTAAGATACTAGATGAAAAGATAATGTGTTCAATACTCCCTAGACAATAATTGTCAGCATCATGATTCAAGACCAGCTTTACTATTTCCAGAGAACTGACTTCTCTGGCTAGTCTTCCATTCCCCTGAGTACTATGCAATTTTATTTCTTCTGAATGCATACTTTCCCATGGCTTTCATCCTTACAGAATTATCAGAATGATATGTGCTTGTCAAAGGTGTTCAATACTGTAATGGAATAAGTTCACTATAGGGTCCAAATAAAGGAAATATTCTCTTGGGATGGCAAGATCCTCCTGTTGGAAGATAACATTTCCATGACCACATCATGAAATTGTAGAGTCTTCTGAAGAAAATAAAAAAGTCCACAATAATGTAATAGATTTTGGCCTGATAATTCGTGTAGGAAACATTAAGTGGATAAAAAATGTCTACTGATGACATTTCTAGAAAAATTATAATAGAGACTCTATTGAGCTTCTTCAACAGTCTGTTTATCTGGCATAGGTAATATAGATATGGCCAACTATTCTGAGAGTTGAATGGAATAGGAGAATGGGTCTGAATTACCTTCAGAAAATTGTAAATTAACTTTATATATATATATAAGTGCTAAAAATATGGGTTTTAGTGCTGGGAGCACCTTAGATGATTCTATTTTCTAAACCTAGTTCATCATTCATCTGCACTACATATTTATTCATCTATCTATCTATCTATCTATCTATCTATCTATCTATCTACAGAGAGAGAGAGAGAGAGAGAATGATCCATATACTATATGTACAAATATACTATACTATATATGCAAATAAATATTATGCAATATATTAGTGTATATTGTGTATAATTACAACATGTATAAAGATATATATGCATAGACAAACATATGTACATGTGTGTATATTTATGTATAGTATTTTATATGTATACATAATTGTATATATGTCTATAAAACGTGTATCTACAATCCCTGTCTATGCATCTATTTATGTACACACACATATATGCACATATGGAAACACATAACCAAATTAGATTAGCTTTATCTTCTGAGAAGCACATATAGGGAACATAATGGACTTCTTCCAAAAAGTACATACTGGTAGAACATGAAGAGATGGCTGGCTTGGGTGCCATCTTTTAATGGAGGTTCTAGGAAGAGTCACAACCCTACATAAGAGAAAGGAGATCCAAGAGCATAGGGTATTTATAAGTTGTAAGTTCCAGAGCTAAAGTAATTTTCCAGGATGAAAATGTTTGGGGAGTATGATGGAGAAATTCAGAGAAGTGTGGTCAGGGGAGATTAGCTGGATAGAGTCTATTGAAGACCAACCTAGATGAAAAAGAGCCATGAGTTCATTTATTATTACAAAAGTTGAAGGTACTATATACATTTAATAGGAAACTCATCAATAACATACTAGTGACCTTCAAGAATTAGACAAATCTGGAATATTTCTAATACTTTGAAAGGCAATTTAGCATTGTTATCACAGAGTGCTGAGGACAGAACTAGCAGAGATATTGGAAATTAAAAAGTTGATAAGTTTAGGCTTCATTTCAGGGAAGTAGTGGCAGGTGGCCAACAAATGTGACTATCCAGCTTGGAATGAGCTACCTCAGGAAATGGTGCTTTCCTCTCCATTGAAGATCTTTAAGCAGAGGCTAAAGGATAATTTTGTAAAGGAAATTGAAAGGAAATGCATATGTAGATACACATTGGATTCTAGAGCATTTTCTAGAGCATTTCTAGTGTCCCTTAGAACTGAGAAATCCCATTATTCTCAAAATGAGTTTTTGTTGCTGAGGATTTGAAGAGGCAATGGAGGCAACATGACCGAAAGAAAACTAAACAAGACCATGTCACATATAGTCAACAGTTCAACCATTTTACTCTGCTCTGTTGGACATTCTCCTCAGTGGTGACTGTGATATTTTTAGCTTATTCAACCAATGCCCTATAGTGATAAGAGCACAGAACTTCTCTCAAAGGCTATTCAGAACTGCCAATCAGAGGGAGGAAGGTAAAGAGGCTTGCCAAAAACTCCATTGTCTCTATCCAGACTCAAAGACCCCTCTTCAATGCTTACTACTCAGGGCTTTTGTTTTCCCAAAGCAACTGTTTTTTTTTTCCTCTCAAAACCACAACAGCTCCCAGGGCTTTTGGAAGAGAGCTTTTGACTTCAGATGCCCTATTTTTAGCCAAGGCAAAGAAAATTGATGTGTGACAGCATACAACTGTGATTCTCACCAGGTAACATGCTTTGGAAACCAAAGTGGAGGGTCTTTCTTTGCCTGCAATTTAGAGTAATGAGATACTCTTAGAAGCAGAAGAGGTTTAAATGCCCCTGAAGTAGCCATCATTATGCAGAGTACAAAATAAGCACCTTCTTTTTCCCTAAGAGGAGGAAAAACAACAGCATGGAGTGAGGCAAGTGTGTGATAGCACCAATTTAGATAGAGAATGCATTGCTAGACTTGCCTCCCACTACTGCTTTCTCACTGCTTTTCAGTAGTGGTGATTGGCAGGGCCCTTATAACTACAAGGATAATCTCTCTGTCCACCTGGGCATCCTTGAGGCCAGCCTCAGGAATAATAACATGAAAGTAAAGGACAGGATGTATGGTATATCACAATGGTTTGCAAGTATATTTGTGAAACTGGTTTGATCAATGGAAACTCATATATTTTGTGCTTTATCCCTTCCCATGCCAATCTGAAATACTCATTAGATTGTAACTCATTAAGATCAAATACCTAATGATTTAATTAATCAATTAACAGACATTTATTAGGTGCTTATTATGTAACTGCTGGGCACTGGAGATAAAATGAAGCAGTCTTTGTTTTAAAGTGGTCTTACCTTAAAGTCCTTTCTATCTATGTACACACGAGTATATTCAGAAAATATAAAAATTGACTATAATATAGTTTTGAGAGGAAGTGCCCTATATTCTAGGAAATCAATGAAATTGCTATATAAAGTTTCTCTTGAACTAAAGGTTTAAAGGAAAGATTCTCAGAAATGGAAGTGATACTGGAAAAAATTCAGTCTGAGAGATAGTCTGTGCAAAAGATGGAAGAGGGAGGGTTGTATGTGAGAATAATAAATATACATTAGCTTGAATATAGAGCACATGGAGGGAAGGAAGGAGTAATAATAAATGATATTGCTATAGCTTATGTGGACTCTGACTGTCTTTATCCCAACTCTTAGAGATAGGTTTCAGGTCCTGGAACAAAACTACATTTCCATTTAAGAATACCCCCTGAGGTTGTCTTTGTTCAGTCTTGTCCAACTCTTCATGATCTGATGGACCATAGTGTGCCAATGTTATTCATGAGTTTTCATGTCAAAGACAGAGTGAGAGGGAAAAGGACACATATGTACAAAAATGTTTGTACCAGTTCTTTTTTTAGTTTCAAGGAACTCGAAACTGAGTTGGAGAATGGCTGAATAAATTTTGGTATGTAAAAACAACTGAATATTATTGTTCTGTTAAAAATGATGAACAAACTAATTTTAGAAAAGCCTGGAAAGATTTACATAAACTGATGCTGAGCAAAATAAGCAGAGCAAAGAACACATTGTACACAATAACAGCAAGATTATGTGATGATCAACTGTAATTGGCTTGATTCTTCTCAGTGATTGAATTCAATCACAATTAACTTTGGATGGAAAAGGCCTTTTGCATCAATAGGGAATAATATGGAGAATGGATGTAAATCAACACGTTCTATGTTCACTTTTTTCCTTTTTCTTCTGTTCTTTTTCCTCTTGAGGTTTTTCCCTTTTCTTTTGATTTTTCTCTCCCAACATGATTCATAAAGAAATGTGTTTTTAAAAATGAATGTACATGTATAACCAGAAAAAAAAAAGATAATGGAGTGGTTTGCCAATTATTTCTCCAGTGAATTAAGCCCAGAGGTAAAGTAACTTGCCCCGGGTCACATGACTGATTAGTGTCTGAGGCTGGTTTCATCCTCGGGTTTTCCTGATTCTAAGCTCAGTGCTCTAACCACTTCCACACCTACCTTCTTGAGTGATCAGTGGTAATTCTCTAATGCCATGGGCTCAGTTCTCAAGAGCAAGAAAGTAAAATAACTATCTGATGAGCTGAGGAAAGCAAAAAGGGAAAGAAAAAAGGAACAAAATAATCAACTAAATGCAGAGTTCTAGAAAATAACAAGGACAAACAACAAGGTTTTCTTATATAAGCAATGAAAAGAAATAGAAGAAAGTAACAATTTAGGAAAATAAGAAAACTCTTCAAAAAAATTGAAAGTATCAAGGAAATGTTTCATGAAAAAAAATGGGCATGAAAAAAGCCTCAAATGGTAGGGAATAAACAGAAGCAGAAGAGATTAAGAAGAGGTGGCAAGAATACACAAAAGAATTGTACAAGAAAGATCTTAACATCATAGACAATCACCATAGTGTGGCTATTAATCTAGAGTCAGACATCCTGAAGCATGAAGTCAAGTGGACCTGGAAAGCAAGGCTAACAATAAGGTTAATGGGGATGATAAAATTCCAACCAACACATTTAAAATCCTAAAAGATGATTTTTTTTTGTTTAGAGTGCCACACTCAATATCTCAGCAAATATGGAACACTCAACAATAGCCACTGGATTGAAAAAAAAAACCCTGTTTCCATCCCAATTCTAAAGGACACTAACAAAGAATGTTCAAAGTATCATTTCACAAGCCAGCAAGATCATGATTAAAGTTCTCCAAGCTGGGCTGCAACAATATGTAGACTGAAAATTGTCAGATCAGACTGTTTTTTCAATGAAGCAGAGTAACTAGATACAAAATTGCCAACATTCACTGAATTATGGAAAAAAACAAAGGGGTTCCACCAAAAAAACCCTACCTTTGTTTCACTGATTACAATGAAGCCTTTATGTGGATCACAACAAAATGTGATAAGTCTTCAAAGAGATGGAAGTATCAACTCATTTAACTTGTCTCCTGAAGAACATGTATTTGGATTAAGAATCAATAGCTAAAACAAAACATGAAACAACTGATGGTTTAAGATTAGAAAATGAAGGGGCAGCTAGGTTTAAATCTGGTCTCAAACACTTAACACTTCCTAGCTGTGTGACCCTGGGCAAATCACTTAACCCCAATTGCCTCAGCAAAAAAAAAGGAAAAAAAAAAGATTAGAAAATGAATACAACAATGTCATGTTATCACCTTATTTATTTAAATAATAGATGCAGCTGGTGGCTCAGTAAATCTCAGTAAATTTACTCAGTAAATCGAGTACTGGCCCTGGAGTCAGGAGAACTGAGTTCACATCCAGACTCAAGTACTTTCTTAGCTGTGTGACACCGAGCAAGTGACTTAACCTCTGATTGCCTGACAAAATGGATCCACTGGAGAAGGAAATGGCAAACCACTCTGGTCTCTATTCAGAAAATCCCAAATGGGGTCATGAAGAGTCAGACACAACTGAACAACAACATTCATCTAAATTCTTTGTAGACTAGGTCACTGGAAATGCCCAACTGGATGAATCAAAAGCCATAATTAAGGTTTCTGGGAGAAATAACAATAATCTAAGGCATACAAATGATGCTACTTTGGTGGCAGAAAGTCAAGAATTAAGAAGATTCATGATGAGGGTAAAAGAGGAGTGTCAAGTTGGCTCAAAGTTTAACATAAAAATCTGGCAATTGGTCCCATCACTTTCTGGCAAATAAAGGGAGAAAAAATTGAAGCAGTATCAGATTTTATATTTTTAAGGTCAAAGATCGCTTCAGACAGCAACTGCAACCATGAAATTATTAGATGCTTGCTCCTTGGAAGAAGATCTATGGCAAATCTGGACAGCATACAAAAAGCAGTGATTTCACCCTGCCAACAAAGGTTCATATAGTCAGAACTATGTTTTGTTTTGTTTTGTTTTTTCCAATAGCAACATGTGGCTGTGAGTGTTGGAATAGGAGGAACAGAGAAAACTGTGATGCTGAAAAAGACTTTTGAAATTCCCTGGACAATAAGGATATCAAATCAATCAAAACTTAAAGAATTTAATCCAAGCTATTCACTGGAAGGCAAATACTAAAGTTGAAGTTTAATTATTTTAGCCACATAATGAGAAGATAGGACTTATTAGAAAAGAATCCAATGTTGGAAAAGACTGAAGGCAAAAGAAGAAAGGAGTGGAAGAGAATGAGATGGTTAGATAATGTCAAAGAAACAACAAACATGAACTTTGATTTTGAGATATGGAGATTATGAGATTTGGAGGATAAAAGGGTCTAATGTGCTGTGATCCACAGGGTCATAGAGACTTGGATATGACTCAACAGCAGCAGCAGCATTTAGCCCCAACTGCTATGCCTCTCCTTTAAAGTTATATACTTTGATTATTATTAGTCATTTTTAATTTTTTATTAAAGCTTTTTATTTGTATAACATATGTATGGGTAGTTCCCCAGCATTGATCTTTACCAAGCTTTCCATTACAAATTTTACCCCCAATCCCCTCCCCTCCCCTAGATGGCAGGAAGTCCACTACGTGTTAATAATGTTGAAATACTTGACAAGTTATGCAAGAAAAATCCTATCTACAAGAAAAAAAAGAAAATCGGAGAAAGGCAACACAAAGCAAGCAAATATCAATAGAGATCATGAAAATGTTACGTTGTGGTCCATATTTCATATCCCTCTCTCTGGGTGTATATGGTTTTCTTCAGTGAACAATTGGAACTGGTTTGAGACAATTCTTTGTTGCAGAGAGCCATGTCCATCAGAATTGATCATCATGTTCCTGTGTTGCTGTGTATGATGATCTCCTGGTTCTGCTGGTTTCACTCAGCATCAGTTCATGCAAGTCTCTCCAGGCCTCTCTGAAATCATCCTGCTGGTCGTTTCTTACAAAGCAATAATGTTCCATAACATTCATATACCATAATTTATTCAGCCACTCTCCAATTGATGGGCATCCCTTCAGTTTCCAGTTTCTAGCCACTACAAAAAGGGCTGCCACAAACATTCTTGCACATGTGGGGCCCTTTCCCTCCTCTAAGATTTCTTTGGGATATAGGCCCAGTAGAAACACTGCTGGGTCAAAGGGTTTGATAACTTTTTGAGCATAGCTCCAAATTGCTCTCCAGAATGGTTGGATCTGTTCACAGTTCCACCAACAATGTATTAGTGTCCCAGTTTTCCCACATCCCCTCCAACATTCATCATTATCTTTTCCTGTCATTTTAGCCAATCTGACAGGTGTGTAGTGGTACCTCAGAGTTGTCTTAATTTGCATTTCTCTGATCAATAGTGATTTGGAGCAACTTTTCATATGACTAGAGATGGTTTTAATTTCATCATCTGAAAATTGTCTGTTCATATCCCTTGACCACTTATCTATTGAAGAGTGGCTTGAATTCTTATATATATGAGACAATTCTCTATATATTTTAGAAATGAGGCCTTTATCAGAACCATTAAATGTAAAGATGATTTCCCAATTTGATGCTTCCCTCCTAATCTTGTCTGCATTAGTTTTATTTGTACAGAAACTTTTTAACTTAATATAATCAAAATTATCTATCTGGTGTTCAATTAGGAGTTCCAGATCTTCTTTGGAAATAAATTTATTCAATCTCCACAGGTCTGAGAGTTAAACTATATTGCGTTCCTCTAATTTGCTTACAAAGTCACTCTTTATATCTAGATCATGAACCCATTTAGATCTTATCTTGGTATGTGGTGTTAGGTATGGGTCAAGCCCTAATTTCTTCCACACTAGTTTCCAATTTTCCCAGCAGTTTTTGCTGAATAGTGAGTACTTATCCCAAAAGCTGGGGTCTTTAGGTTTATCAAACACTAAATTGTTAAGGTTATTGCCTAGATTGTCCTGATAACCTATCCTGTGCCACTGATCGACTGCTCTATTTCTTAGCCAGTACCAAACTGTTTTGATGACCGCTGCTTTATAATATAGTTTTAGATCTGGTACAGCAAGGCCACCTTCATTTGCATTTTTTTCATTAATCCCCTTGAAATCCTTGACCTTTTGTTCTTCCAAATGAACTTTGCTACTATTTTTTCTAGATCTGTAAAATAATTTCTTGGGACTTTGGTATGGCACTAAATAAGTAGATTAGTTTGGATAGTATTGTCATTTTTATTGGGTTCGCTCTGCCTACCCATGAGCATTTAATATTTTTCCAATTGATTAAGTCTGATTTGATTTGTGTGGAAAGTGTTTTGTACTTTAGTTCATATATTTTTTTTTTTACTTTTTATGATGACATGATTGTTTTCTTCTTTTTTTTTAAGCTTTTTATTTGTATAACATATGTATGGGTAGTTCCCCAACCTTGATCTTTACAAAGCTTTCCAATACAAATTTTACCCCCAGTCCCCTCCCCTCCCCCAGATGGCAGGAAGTCCACTACATGTTAATAATGTTGAAATGCTTGAGAAGTTATGCAAGAAAAATCCTATCTACAAGAAAAAAAAAAGAATCAGAGAAAGGCAACACAATGCAAGCAAATGTCAATAGAGATCATGAAAATGTTACGTTGTGGTCCATATTTCATGTCCCTCTTTCTGGGTGTATATGGTTTTCTTCAGTGAACAACTGGAACTGGTTTGAGACAATTCTTTATTGCAGAGAGCCATGTCCATCAGAATTGATCATCATGTAATACTGTTGTTGCTGTGCATGATGATCTCCTGGTTCTGCTCGTTTCACTCAGCATCAGTTCATGCAAGTCTCTCCAGGCCTCTCTGAAATCGTCCTGCTGGTCGTTTCTTACAGAACAATAATATTCCATAACATTCATATACCATAATTTATTCAGCCACTCTCCAATTGATGGGCATCCCTTCAGTTTCCAGTTTCTAGCCAC
>JAJPUD010004185.1:40080-56937 GCA_023553655.1 Myrmecobius fasciatus
TTCCAATTAACTTATGGTTTATTTTCTCCTGGCCTTATATTGCATGTAATTTTTATTGCATCATGATCTGAAAAAGATGCATTTACTATTTCTGCCTTTCTGCATTTGATTTTGATGGTTTTATGCCCTAACACATGGTCAATTTTTGTATAGGTTCCATGGACTGCTGAGAAAAAAGTAAACTCCCTACTGTCTCCATTCAGCTTTCTCCATAGATCTATCATACCCAACTTTTCTAACAATTGGTTTATCTCCCTAGTTTCTTTCTTCTTTATTTTGTGGTTTGATTTATCTAATTCTGAGAGAGCAAGGTTGAGATCCCCCACTATTATAGTTTGGCTGTCTATTTCTTCTGGCATCTCTCTTAATTTCTCCCCTAGGAATTTGGATGCTATTGCATTTGGTGCGTATATATTTAGCATTGATATTGCTACATTATCTATGGTACCCTTTAATAAAATATAGTTTCCTTCCTTATCTCTTTTGATTAGATCTATCTTGGCTTTTATTTGATCTGAGATAAGGATTGCTACCCCGGATTTTTTTTTGTTCACCTGAAGCATAATATTTTCTGCTCCAGCCTTTTACCTTCATCCTATATGTGTCACTATGTAGTCTTTTTTATAGAGATATTTACTAAGATAGGTGTAATAAGAATAGTTGGTACAAAATATTACCACCAAGCTTTTATTTTTATTTTTTTAGCACACAATCTTGCAAGAACATACACAATTCAGTAGAAAGTGAGCTCAAGCTTAGAGAACACATGCAACAAAGTGGAGAATTAGTGCTCCTCTGAATACCAGATCCTGTTTGATGGAAATAGTTCTCCCAATTATGGGCTATCCAAGAAGTTCCCTTTAGTCATATATAGGATTTTTTGTTTGTTTCTTTTACCTGGGATTCCCTATAGAACCAAGGGTCAAATTTGTCCTTGGCTCCCAATGCTGCCATTGCCTACAACTGCTACTGTCTCGGGGAAACAATATAAGTGACTTATGGGAACATGAAGAGTCCAAAATCCTTCATATTTTAAAGGGTTAAAGGTTTTCTTATTGTCAGTAATAGGGAGGATAATTAAATAAACCGAAAACCAAAGTCAAGGCTTCTCCTTCACCTCCTCCCAGATGATTTCTCCCTTACAAACCACACTTGATAATGTTTATAAGTTTATATTTCAACTAATTGTCTGATTTCATACATAGAGGGCATAACAAGGTTTCCCTTCCAACTAAAAATTATTTCCTATTTGGGATGATTCCATTTTATCAAAATAGTTTTGAAAGACTTTACTATACGGAGACATTAATGCATTGTTGGTGAAGTGAATTCATTCCAACATTCTGTAGACCAATTTGGAACTATACTAAGAGGTATCAAGCTGTGCATACCCTTTGATCCAACTGTGTCTGTACTGGTTATGTATCCCAAAGAGATCACAAAAAAAGGGAAAGGAATCCCACATGTGCAAAAATATTTGTACCAGTCCTTTTTTGTAGTTGCAAGGACCTGGTAACTGAGTAGATGCTCATCAGTTGGAGAATGGCTGAATAAATCATGGTTTATGTACTTTATGGAATATTATTATTCTATAAGAAACAATCAAGAGAATGATTTCAGAAAGGCCTGGAGAGACTTACATGAATTGATGCTAAATGAAATGAGTAGAACCAAAAGATCATTGTACACAGTGACAACAAAATTATGCAATGACCAATTTTGATGGACTTGACTCTCTTCAACAATGAAATGATTCAGGTCAATTCCAATGGACTAACTATGGAGAGAGCCATCTACATCCAGAACAAAGTCTGGGAACTGAATATGGATGACAGCATGGTATGGTATGTAAGCCCACAGAAGTCAAGGTCAACTTAGGAGGAAAGGTTTGTTGAATTGGGGTGTGAGAGGAGCCGCATAAAACAATTGGATTTTCAGGGCCACTGAATCAAAAGCAGCAGCAGCAGTGCAGTGGTAGCTGCAACAACAGTGACAGCTACCAAAGATCTTAGCTCACAGGTACTAAAGAGAAGGGTTGCATGGTTGTTCAGAGAAAAAAATTGCAGGGGACCGCTTTGATGGTACTGTGTCAGAACTCTATTGCTTTCCCTATACTCAGAAGTGGGGTGCAGTGCTGAATGGTTCATGTAACAGTCCCTAGAAGCATCTCTGAAAACAGCTACATAAAACTTCTGAAGTTTGGAACATTGCATCCTTCATCCTGGAAAGAGAACCCTAATCCAAGTAATAGCCAGAGGCAAAGAGTAAACAACTGAAAAAGATTCTGATCACAGAAAGTTAACTTTGTTGACAAGAAAGATCAAAATACATATTCAGAAGATGATTAAAAAAAGTTAAAGCTCCTACATCCAAAGCCTTCAAGGAAAATAAGAAATGGTTTCAGAGTATAGAAGAGCTCAAAAGAAATTTTGAAAATCAAGAAAGAGGTAGAGAAAAAAAATTAGGATGCAAAAGGAAAAACAAAAAAGCTAAGAAGAAGAATGCCTTCAAAAGCAAAATTGGCCAAATGGAAAAGGAGATAACAAAAACTCACTAAGGAAAATAATTCCTTAAAAATTAGGCAATTAGGATCAAGTGACTTACCCAGGGTCACACAGCTAGGATGGCTAATGACATTATGAGAAATCAAGAAACAATAAAGCAAAATGAAAAAATAGAAAAATATAAAATATCTCAAGGTACAAATGATTGACCTGGAAAATAGATCCAGGAGAGATAATTTGAAAATTATTGGTCTACCATGACCAAAAAAGAGTCTGAGCATTATCTTTCAAGAAATTATCAAGGAATATTGTTTTGACAATTCTAGAACTAGAAGGTAAAGTAGAAATTGAAAGAATCCACTGATCACCTCCAAAATAAAAGTTCCTAAGAATATTATAGCCAAATTCCAGAACTCCCAAGTCAAGGAGAAAATATCAGAAGCATTCAGAAAGAAACAATGCATGGTGGAGCCACATTCAGAATAAAGCAAGATTTAGCAGTTTTTATACTAAAAGATTGGAGGTCTTGGAATATAATATTCTGGAGACCAATGAAACTAGGATTATATCCAAGAATCACTTACATAGAAAAAATGAGTATAATGCAACAGAGGAAAAGGTGAATTTTTAATAAAATAGATGATTTTCAAGCATCATTGATGAAAAGGCCAGAACTGAATAGAAAATTTAATTTCCAATTATAGGACTCAGGGGAAGAATAAGAAAGTAATTAGGAAATGGAAATCTTAAGGGACTTTAACTTTTATCTGTTTACATTCCTCCTTGGGAGATGATACTTAGAAGTCATAAGAACTTTTTCATTATTATATTTTTTTTCTTTTTCATTATCACAGCAGTTAGGAGTAAATATAGACAGAGGGCATAGGTTTGAATTGAATATGAGTTGGGTTAATTTTAAAAATTAAATCAAGGTGTGATAAAGGAATGTAATGGGAAAAAGAAAAAGGAAGCAGTAGAATGGTGTAAATTATCTGCCATAAATGAGACAAAAACATGATTAAAAGGGAGGGAGAAGAGAGAGAGTGAGTAAACATTACTCTCATCAGAATTTCCTCAAAGAAGAAATAACATATACACTCAATATGAGTATAGAAATCTATCTTACCCTACAGGAAAATAGGAGGGGAAGGGATATGAGAAGAGGGAAGGGTGATTGAAGAGAGGGCACATTGCTAAAGGGGCTGGTCAGAAGCAAAACACTTTTGAGAATGGACAGGATTAAAGGAAAGAGCATAGAATAAATGGAGGGAATACAGTTAATAGTAATTGTAAAAAGAATCTTGAAACAAGTTTCTCTGATGAAGGTCTCATTTCTCTTAGGCATATATATGTGTATATATACATATATATGTATATATACACATATATATGTGTATGTGATAAGAACCATTCCCCAGTTGATAAATGATCAAAAGCTATGATCTATACCCAAAGAGTTATAAAGCCTTGCATATCCTTTGACCTAACAAACCATTACTAAACATGAATCCCAAAAAAGATTTTTTTAAAAAAGAAAAGGAACCTATGCATATAAAATATTTATAGCAATTCTTTTCTAAGGGAAAAGAACTAGAAATTGAGGGAGAAAAAAATTCTCCCTCAATTGGGTGAATGGCTGAATCAATTATGGTATGTGATTTTGAAGGAATATTATTCTTCTGTAAGAAATAATGACCATTATATGCCATTAGAAAAACCTGGAAAGTCCTCCTTGAGCTCAAGCAAAGTAAAATTTACTGTGTATATAGTAATAGGAAAGTTGTGGAATTATCAGTTGTGAATGACTCTGCTATTCTCAGCAATACAATGATCCAAGACTTCTCAGAAGGACTTATGAAGAAAAATGCTATCCATACCCAGAGAAAGAACTGATTGTGTCTGAATAAAGACTGAAGTACACCTTTGTAACATTTTTGAATGTTTTTTGGTGGGGGGAGATCTGTTTTCTTTTTCAACACAAGTTTTATGGAAATGTTTTGCATCACTTCACATGGATTTTCCCAATGAGGATGCATGGGTGTAGGGAGGAAGGGAGAAAATCTGAAACTGAAAATTTTAAAAACGAAAGTAAAAAAAAAATTATGTAACTGGAGAAAGTAAATGTATTAAATCTGAGTTTAAAATGCCAACACAATTCAAATAATCTATGCTGAATTAATTGCTGACTAGCTGAGGGTTGATAAAGATATGGAGTTATGATATCCAATTTTTATGTCTTCTATATGAAAAATTACCTAATTATGTAAAATTTCTCAAGTACAATGGATTGCTTTGCTTTGGAGCTGGTATAATCCCCATCTCAATGGAGGTCTTCCAATGAAATTCAAATGGCCAGATGTTGGTATATTGCAAATGGAAGTTTTTTTTTTTTCAAATATAAGTTGGATTAGCTAACTGCACAATTCCCTTTCAACTCTGAAGTTCTGTGATTTTGTGACTGACTCCTAAATTCTAGGCACAAGGAATGCAAAGGCAAAAGACAGACTATCTCACTGGCATTCTTATACCTTACTTTGCTGGTACGCTTTGACCAGTGGTACTGACCTTCTGACTGAGTCCTTATTTTCCAAAGGGAGAAATGGATGTTCATGGACATTATGTGCCTTTTCTTTTCTTAATAAGGAGTAGTGCTCAGAGAAAATGTTGCAGCTCAGGTCCTCTGCCTCTAAAGCCAGGTCTGTTTTTTCTTACATCATTCTGATTCCAGAATCCTTTGTAGCCCTGAGGTCTACCCAACACCTACCTTTAAATTCTGTTCTTTCTACAGCTAATGGAAATAAAGGAGGTAGAGTGGAGGTGGTACATTCAATTGCAAATGTTTGATTAAAAAAAGATTTCTTCAGTAATAAGAGAAGGAGAGCACTTCTTTCCATTTTTTCTTTAGTGTGGGTGCTGTAAAATGCCCTCATTCAGTAAAAGAACCAAATGCTAAATTCTATTCCAGGACTTCTCCATATTAAATCAATGCAGTATCCTTAACACTCTCCCTTCTCCTAATAATAAAGGCTTTTTGTAGCTGCTAGAATGTAATGGGGTGCCGTGTGAATAGAATTTTATTTTCAGTGATAAAAGAGATTATTTTAACAGAAAAAGGATGGTGACTTTTTCTTTCTCAAAGAATTCTGTTGATTTGAAGATGGATGACCACATCTCCTACAATGTGCCCAGCCACAATGCAGATTATTTATTTACAAGCCCCACTCAGCAATGGGACAGTAATTGGGCAAAAAAATAAAATTCACAAAGCTAGGCCTTTCTCCTGGGGGCAGGGTTCCAAAAAGAACATAATCTCATTTGGAGAGTGCGCAAACTGTGAGCCTGGGTGATGAGAAACAGGTCTTGTAATGGCTAAAATCACTATATTGCAGTTGGATAAACTGCACCCCAAACATTCTGGAACAATTTCTCATTCACACTGTATCTGAATCAGTAGCTCTAACCTTCTAACCAGAGGCAGAGGGATGACAATCTGAGTATGGTGTCAAATACAAGTTTAACAGTTGTTGTTTATTTGTTTTCCTTTTTCTCGGTCTAAAAAGCAGAAATCAGAGTTAGAAATATTTTCGTTGGGTGTAAGATCTTTGCAAATAAGCATGATTTTTGCATGTTTATCTGCAACACCTTCCAGTGCCTGGAAAAAAAGGAAATATTTAGTAAATAGTAGTTGATTGATTTGATCAAGTTTGAAAAAAATTGCACTGAGACAAAGTAGTATCACAAAAGATAAACCTAGATTTATAGATCTAGTGTAGATGCCATCTAGTCCAAACTTCTCCTGTTACATATGAGGAAACTGAGGCAGCAGGAAGTTAAGAGACTTGCACAGTGATAGTAATTATCAGAACTGGAATTTGACTCCAGAATCATTGTTCTTTCCATTGTACCACATTGCCTCCCAAATAATAGCTATGTTAAGTATCACAACATTGAGACCCTATGGACTTAGGCAGGTTCAGTCTCATGAAGTAAAAAACAGAATATTTTTTAATGTCATAGTAGATGCCAGAAAGATCTGGGTTCAAGTTTGATCTCCAACACATAATAGCTGTGCAATCCTGGACAATACAAACTTCCAATACTCTAAGGAACTAACAGTGTAATTTGCAGAGAATATGCTGATCTGTATTGATGGAGGGAGTTTACTCACCTGGGAGATCTCTGTTTTAATGAATTCACAAGTCTAGTCCGGATCCTATTTTCTAATTTTATTAATACTTTGACACAACATCTGCTATGAAACAAAATATAAATAGGAGCAAGCCAAGTTTGTTGACTACATGTGATCTAAGTTCTGGGACAAGGGGAATATCAAGACAATGAGCACTGCACTTTCATTGCAGAAAGAACTTAATTAAAAGTGATAGAAAAGGGTGTTAGAGGAAACTTATGCTTGAAAAGAGGGACTCGGGAGGTGATTAAATCCTTACAGAGCCACTGATTGAATAAGCAGCATGGCTTCCTTAAATTCAAACTATAACTTTTTTTTTCATTTTTCCCTTTCTTCTAATTTGTAATTGATTATAAATGATTCAGATTAAAACGTTTTGTTTGTATATTACCTAGACCACTTTGTGCATCATTTCTCCTACCCAGAAAGTCATTTCTCATAGCAAAATTTTTTAAATTATTTTAAATTTTTATTCTGAACTTAAACAGCAAGTAAATTGGGCATTTGCAGAGACACAGAAGGACAAAAAAGGCATTTTACAAGAAAGGGAAGGTCTATTTATTATATAGAGCTGACTTTTCTTTTTAAGTATATAATCAAATTCGACCTATGCTTTTTAAAGTTGCCCTACTAACAAATAATGTTTTTAAAAGAAGGAAAAATGAGAAAATGAGAAAAGAAAAAAGAAATCATCAAAATCAATAATACATTTTTTTTAAAAATCTCACATTATTTATAATTTTTGACAGTCATTAATCTCTCCCTACCAATACACAAACGCATACACATAGTCTTTCAAGAATTGGAATGTAAATTTTCACTTCTCTTCTTTGTGGACAAGTATTCTTCACAGTGATTTTCTAAGGTACCCTTTTATTATTTTGCATTACTTGTTCTCTCCAATTATACTGAGGTGGACATTGTAGTTATTAAATTCCTGGCCTGGTTTTAATCATCATTTCATGTAGAATTTTCTATGGTTCTCCATGTGTTGTTATATTTATTATTTTTTAGAGGACAGATACCAGTTTTGTCTCCTCAGGCAAATCATTTAACCCTGTTTGTCTGTTTCCTCAACTGTAAAATAAGTTGGAGAAGAAAGCAGCACACCACTCCAAAATCTTTGACAAGAAAACTCCAGATCAGTTCATGAGGACTTGAACAATACTGAAATGACGAACAACAACAAAAATTTCTTTGGGTTCACATGTCACAAATTGTTTCGCCATTCCTTAACTGATGGGCATCTTACTAGGGGAAAAATGTTGATTGGCGTATAAAAGGATTTTTGTTTTATGAATAATCTCTTTGGCCATTGAGTCAAAGAATATGAAAATTTTACTTCATTTGCATGATTCTGAATTTATTTCCTGAATGGTTGTTCTAATTCATGGTCCACCAGAAGCACATTAGTATAATTGTCTTTCCAAAATTCTTCTGATATTAAATCAATTTTTGTCAACTCTGATATGAGGTAAAACCTCTTTCGCCTTGAATTGTATAATTGTTCATATTATTTAGTGCAGTTTTTCAAATGATTTAAAATTATTTCTAATTCTTTTGAGAACTGTTTCTTCAATCAAATTAATCTGTTGTTTACCTATTTATTTTTTTTCATAATGCCAGCTATGAGTTTTATGTGTTCAATAGTTTTCTTACTTTTAATTTTTATTAGTCTCTGCTGATTTTCAGGATTTCCAATTTGGCATTTAACTGGGGATTTTTAATTCATTATATTTCTAGGTCTTTTTTATTTTTAGTTGCATTCTCAATTCATTGACCTCTACTTTCTGTTTCATTGATTTAAGCATTTAGAAATATAAATTTTACCCTAAGCACTACTTTTAATGCATCACACAAGTTTTATATGTTGTCTCATGGCTGTCATTCTCTTTAATGAAATTATTGATTGTTTCTATAATTTGTTCTTTTACCCCGCTGATTCTTTATAATCATATTATTTAGTTTCCAATTTATTTTTCATCTCTCCACAGTCCTTTGTTGAATGTAATTTCATTGAATTATGATATGGTATTTAATATTTCTACCTTTCTGCATTTGATTTTGAGGCTTTTAAACTCTTTCACATGACCAGTTTTTATGGAAACCTCTGAGAAAAAAAGATATATTTCTTTCTATCCCCATTTAATTTTTTTCTAGAAATCTATCACATCTAACTTTTCTAAAATTCTATTCACCTCCTTAATTTCTTTCTTGTTTATTTTAAATTAGATTTATCTAGTTCAGAGAGAAAAGTTGAGGTCCCCCACTAGCATAGTTTTACTATTTCTTCATGTAATTAACTTCTTTTAATTTGCTATTTTGCACATATATGTTTAATATTTACATTCATTGCCTCTGGTACCTTTTAATAAGGTGTAGTTTCCTTCCTTAATTCTCTTAAATTAATTTTTGCTTTGCCTGGGGATATTGTTCCAATCTCTCTCTACAGGTGACAGCAGCTTTACACTTCCCTGGGCCAGTACTGCTGTCTTCCTCCCTGTGCTAGGTGGGCATAGCCAAGCCCCATATTATTCTGGAGTCTCTGCACTGTGTCTGCACTTGGCAGATTAAAACAGACCTTTTCTGAATTTCTTCCAAAATATTTTCTGCTGGAAATTTGTAATGTTCCAGGTATTTGTGAGTTCTATTACTCCAAAACCAGTTCAGAGGCTTGATCTGATATTGATCTGAGGGATTCCAGGAAGAGCTCAGAAGAAAAAAAAAAAAAACCTTCTTAGCTCCACCTCTTTGACTTTCTGTTTCCAATATGTTTTTGGTACACAATGTGTTGTAAGCTTCTGGTTTTAACACCCTTTAATATCAACTTCTGTTTTATGGGTGAGTTCATTCCATTCACATTGACATCTATGATTACTGTGATTTTCCTCCATCCTATTCTCCCCTCTCTTTCTTTTCACCCTGCTCCTCCTCACCAGCATTTTGCTTCTAATCATTGCTTCCCCTAATCCACCCTCTCTTCTAGTGCCCCCCTTTTTATCTCCCTCCCTTCTTACATCCCTATAAGGCAAGATAGATTTCTACATCCAGTGACATATGTTATTCTCTCTTTAAACCAATTTTGGCTCATCAATACCCATGCTTCCCATCTTTCTCTTCATTAATAGATCTTTTGCACATCTTTACCTGAAATAATTTACTTCATTCACTCTCTTCCTTCCTCTTTTCCCAGTGTAATCCTCTTTTTCACCATTTAATTTTATAAAATATCATTCCATCAAAGTCAGTTCATACTTACAATCTTTATGTATATTGCCTCTAACTGACCAAATTGTGATAAACTTAAGAGTTCAAAGTATTATCATCCCATGTCAGGATGTAAACAGTTTGATTTTATTGAATCTTTTATGGTTTTTTTTTTAATTTTCTGTTTACTTTTTAATGTTTCTCTTGAGGCTTTTATTTGAAAGTCAAATTTTCTATTCAGCTCTGCTCTTTTCATCAGGAATGCTTGAAAGTATTTTATTTAATTAATTATCTATTTTTCCCCAAAGGATTATGGCCAGTATTTTGTGGAAAGTGATTCTTGGTTGTAATCCTAGCTACTTTTCCTTTCAGAATATCCTATTCCAAGCATGATAATCCCTTAATATAGAAGCTGCCAAATCTTTTGTAATCTTGACTGTGACTTCACAGGATATTTAAATTGTGTCTTTCTGGCTATAGCAGTTATTTTCTCCTGATTTGGGAGTTCTGCAATTTGGTTACAATAGTCCTGGGAATTTTTATTTTGGGATCTCTTTTGGGAGGTTATTAGTGAATTCTTTTGATTTTAATTTTCTTTCTAATTCCAAGATATCAGGGCAATTTTCCTTGATAATTTCTAAAAATATGATGCCTATGCTCTTAAAAAAATATAATTTTCACATAGTTTATAATTTTAATTATCTCTCCTCAATTTATTTTCCAGGTTTTTCCAAGAAGAGAGTTTATATTTTCTTCTACTTTTTCATTCCTTTGATTTTGTTTTATTGTTTCTTGATATGTCTTTGAATCACTAGCTTTCATTTGCCCAATTATAATTTTTAAGGAATTATTTTCTTCAGTGAGCTTTTTTGTGTTTTCTTTTCCATTTGGCCTGTTCTACATTTTAAGGAGTTCCTTTCATTAATAATTTTGCATATCTTTCCCCCTTCTATTTCTGTACCTTCTTTATCAAGCTGTTGGCTCTTTTTTTCATGACTCTCTGATATCAGACATTTCTTTTTGTAATTTTTCTTCTACATTTTTTCACTTGAGTTTAAAAATACTTGGTGAGATCTTAATAGGGGTTCTTTTTGGGCTTCAGATCAATTTTAAGGTTTTACATGTAAAGATTTTTATATTATTGTCACTTTCTAAGTTTGTATTTTGATCTTCTCTGTCATGATAGTGACTTCCCATGATCAGGGGTTTTTTGGCTCATTTTCCAGACAATTTTGTGATTTTATAAGTTGAGTTGTGCTCCTGTGATAGGACTCACTGGCTCAAGCTTCTTTCACCAGGGACATGGTATCTAACCACTAGCCTAATGGGGGCCATGAGATCTACTGTTGACCTGAACAAGGGCTTAGTGTTTCATTATTGGCTTTCTGGGCAATGGCCTGCTGCTGCCTTGCCTAGACAACACCTGAATTGGAACATGTTCTTTTTATCCTGAGTAAAATAAGCCTTTAATGCTGACCTTTTAAGTTATCTCAGACTGGGAAACTGTTACTCCCCAACCCTTCATTGGTTTTGCCAACTCCAGAATTCATTTTGGGGACATTATTTTACAATTCTTTGAAAAATAATTTGGAAGAACAGGTGGCTTTCTGCCTCTCTGGTATATAGAAAGAACAGCTTCATAATCTTTATTGATATTTTTTGTTTGATTTAATAATAAATTAGAAAATAAGAGTTAGAGTAAAAGGTATAAATAGAAAAATCAAGAGGAATCTGGATTATGGAAGTAAAAAACAAACATAGAATTTTATATTTTTTTCTTGTAGGCAATAAGATGCATCAGTACTAATCTAGTATTAGTAGTCTATGATTTTCTATATGTTACTTTAATATCCAGTTTTTTCTTTGTGTTATTATTTATTCAATGGTCTTTGAGATCTTTCTGCTTGGAATTCTTCATACTCTGTCACCTTGAACTACAGCAAGTTGGCTAATGACCAAAACTTTTCTTGCCTTTCTACAGTCTTGGCACTACAAAAATAAATCAAATATATGTTACGGAAAAAGTTTTCCCCCATAAAGTCAATAAGTCAATTTTATTGAACCACTGTTGTGTGCCAGTCACAGTTCTAAGTATTAGAGATAGAAAAAATAATTTTAAAATAATTTTTAAAAAATCAATCTCTTGTCTCAATGAACTAAAACATTAATGGGAGAGTTAATATGAAAACAATTATGTGCAAATATGCAAACAAGGTATATATATAATATGATAAATGGAGAAAGTCAATGGAGGGAAGATGCTTATTAAGGGGAAACAGGAAAGTCACCTCATAAAACGTTAGATTTTAGCTAGAACTTGAAGGAAGCTAAGAAAAAGATGAAGACATGGAGTACTTTTGGCATGAAGAATATGAAGAGTATCCAGGGTCTAGAGATAAAGCATCTTATTGAAGGAATAGAAAGTATGTGTCATTAGATCACAGAATGGGTGGAGGTTGAGGAAAGACTAGAAATCTAGGCAGAAGAGGCACAAATTGTAAAGGATTTTGAGCTCCAGATAGATGATTATATATTTAATCCTGGAGTTGATGAGGAATTAGAGGAAGCAGAATTTTTTTTCAAGATAGGGGTGAAAGGGGCAGCTAGGTGGTGCAATAGATAGAGCACCAGTCCTGAAGTCAGGAGGACCTGAGTTCAAATCTGGTCTCAGACACTTAATACTTCCTAGCTGCGTGACCCTAGGAAAGTCACTTAACCCCAATTACCTCAGCAAAAAAAATTAAGGATGGAGGAGATAATGATGTGAGATGAAGAGAAGACAGGATGAAGGAATGATTGGCAAATGGACTCAGTTTTTTCAGTGAAATGTGAGGCACTGTTCTTAGCTGATAAGATGGGGGAGAGAAAATGTAAAGATTAAGGAGGGCTCTTTTGAAAGAGCTGCTGTGATGAGACAATGAGTTATTTAGGGAAATGTAAAAGGATTGCTTTGTTATAATGAGGATATAGTTGAGGTTTTGTAATATAAGTTAATAGTGGACCTGTTCAGAATATTTTTATGATTTTCTATAACTTCATTTAGCATCACATACTAAAAATGAAGGCAATAAATGGGAGAAGTAAGGTAAGTCTTATGTTTGGCAGAGCAAGATCAACAATACAGCAAAGGTTAACTAGCTCAAGAGACAAGAAAACTGTGAAGTTGAAATGGTTTACCAAGAAGTCAATATGGAGAAAGGACAAGAGTTTATTTAGTACATGGGGTGATGACCTGAGATAAGAACTGAGGAGTGCAGATATTGGAGGTCACCATGTGGATAAAAGAAAAGGTCAGGCATTAAAAAAGTAGAAGGAGAGATTATTATCAGATAAGGGAATTTCAAAGTTCACAAATATAGAAGTAGTTCATTTTTGTATAATGACTAGATCAAGGCTATGAACATTTTATATGGGGCTAAAAGGGGATATAGTATAGATTAGTTCAGGAACTGTAAAGTTAGGGCATTTGAGGAGGATTCAATGTGTATATTAAAGTCCCCTAGTAAAGGACAAGGAGTGAGGAGTTGAGCATAAGGATGAAGCAGGCATTGGACTCATTGAGGAAGGAAGAAAATTATGGAGGAACCAGAATTTTTATTGGATGGAATATGTGAACTGAGTGACCCAGAAAGGAAGAGAGATTACTGAGTGATAGTAGAGAGAGAAGCCAGAAGTGTCTATGGTGAGTAAAGAGAATTTTACCTCCTTCAACTAGACCATCTAATGAGGGAAAGTGCAACCAGTTCTGGAAAGCAATCTGGAGAAGCTACATCAAAGAGAGAGACAGGTTTCAGTGAGACCCAGAATAGTAATGAGAAAGGAAATCATGTGAGATAAAAGTAAATTTGTTCACTACAAATCAGGCATTCTATAGAGCACAGTGGAAGGGGTGGGCAGTTTTAGAGATGTACATTGGTAGGGCTGGATTGAGAGGGCTGGAAATAAAGAAATTGGCTAGTGGAGGACAGAGATTGGGTTTTGAATTGGAGGTTATGAATTACTGGAATAGAGAGGATATGACAGGGAGGAAGTTTGTAAATCATTAAGAAAAGAGTTTGAGTAGGTTTTCATTGTTCATAAGGGACGCAGAAAGAAGTTCTCTCAAGGCCTTAGGCACTTAGGTTAGGGGACAAGTGATGGGAGCAAAAGAAATAGTGTTACTACCCTTCCCACAATGTAGCAGTCCAGGCTAGAGATATGATAGAATGAAGTTTTTCCTCTTTCATAGAAGGGAGGAATCTGGTACTCCATAGAATGATATTTCTTTTCTTCTAGAGAGAAGCAAAAAAAAAAATCCAACATTGATCCTTATGTGAAGGAAAGAAGAGGGTATACAGAAAAATGAATTTCTTACTCATCCCATGAGAGAAAGGAGACCAGATATAACCATAAGACATAGAAAAAAGATATTCAAAGGTATTTTGCTTGCCCACCATTGTCCCACCCCCTCAAAAAAGTAAAAGTAGAAGCTATATTTGGAAATTGGAGAGAAACAGATATAAATCTAAAATGAAGAAAAATTGTAAAAATTAAAGTTATCCAAAAAATAGAAAGGTCTGCCTCTAAAAATAGGGGGTTTCTTCTCATGGAACTTCTTCAAACAAAATCTAGATGGCCATTGTTGAGTGCCTTTGAAAAAGATTTTTATTTAAGTATTCACCTTCTTCACTATTGTGCCTCCCTCCTTCAACTTCAGGCCTGTTATCAGGGCTGAATGCAGCCTTGGGCTCAGGAATTAATGAGCCAAATGAGACATTCATTTTTCCTTCTGATTTCCTAAATGTGCTTTAATGAGTTGATTTAACTTTAACTAAAAATTTATTTAAATTTATTTACTCTATGTAAATATTTAAATGAATGTTACATAAGCTTGGGAAGTGAGAAAATCATTGAATTAGAGCTGGCCAGTTCCCAGTAAGCCAGGGTTCCTTAGGATGTGCTAACTGTGTAGTCTGCCTCTCATTCACTTCAACTCAAGACATTATGAAGTACCTAACGTATACAGGGTTCTGTACTAGACACTGGGGATTCAAAAGCCCACATGAAAGTGCCCTTACATTACACTATGGAAATTAAGCAAACAGACAAATAAACTTTCTTTTAAATAAAACACACAATTATACAAATTCATTATAAGAAGGAAAGAATACTAATAACTGAAAAGATCAGGAAAGGCCTTGGGTAAGAAGCAGTAAACTGTGTTTTAAAGGAGACATGAGATAATGGCTTTATTTATTAAGATTTTTCTCTTTTTTAAGCTTAACTTTTCCTTTTTGTTCCTTTTATTAATTACCCTTGGAGTTGTTCTTCCATATATCAAGAATTGGACAATGTCACCCAATGACTTGGTAGGAGAAAAAGTCCTAGAACTCTCAAATCACAGCCAAAGATATCTCTTTTTCAACAGGAAGCTCCTGTCTCTAAGAAGAAAATTCTAAGTAATTAATTGAGGGAGACAATAAATAGAGAAATAGCAGAAAAAATATAATGGAGAACTAATCTGGGTGATCCTAAAGTTAAAAAAAAAGAATGAGTTTAATGTCACCTGAAATAGCCCAGGAAATCTTCTTGGAGATGTCTCTTAAATTCACTCTTTAGAATTGTTATATGGCAGTAAGAAGTTGAGAATAGTATGTAGGATGGAATGCTGAGAGAGTAAGAATGATTAGGTATCGATGTAGGGGACAGCTAGGTGGCGCAGTAGATAGAGCACCAGTCCTGAAGTCAGGGGATCCTGAATTCAAATCTGGTCTCAGACGCTTAACACTTCCTAGTTGTGTGACCCTGGGCAAGTCACTTAACCCCAATTGCCTCAGCCAAAAAAAAAAAAAAAAAAGATATTGATGTAGGTGAAACTGTAGACAGGGGAAAGATGAAAGTACTAGTTGAATAGAAATGGTTATTTTGAATAGGTATTCACAAGTCCCCATAACGTCACATTGAAAAAGTGATGTCTAAAAGGTATATTAGCAGAGTCATCATATTACCTAAAGGACAACTGACTTATAACTAAGGCAGGGTGGCAGGAACTTTGTGTTAAAGCACTAACATATAGAAGAAATACTTATTCCCACATGAGGATAACCAGAAAAAGACATGGCAGGTCTGAATTGTGACTAAGAGCAATAAAATGAGCAACTTCCATAAAAATGTCAAATGAGAAGACGGTTTGGATCAAACAGTCAGCTCCCAGACATGCTCTATCCTAATTCAATATTGACCTCCAAAACTATCATTGCTTTTCTGATCAGGAATCAGCACCTTGGATTTCAGTGTGCCAAAGTGTCCGAGGCTGGATTTGAATTCAAGGCTTCCTCACTGTAGGTCTAGCACTCTATCCACTGCCCCAGAGGGATAATGGACACTTCTAAAAACTCTTTTGGTGGAGATGTTTCCCTGTGGTGGAGTGTATATTTTCTGATATGGACCTTTATAAAGCCTTAAAATCCTAGTGGAATGAGCCAAACTGGTCTACTTACTGAACTTCATACAATGTATAAAGTATGTATAGTATACATAATACCCAATCTTCTGCAATAGTATCCCCTATCCTCACCTCCCACTTCTCATCTATGTTAATTTCCTACAAGGCTTGATGCATATAGGTTCCACTTCCCATCTGAATTCTTTTCTGATCCTCCAAATTATTAGTATCCCATTGCAAATTAACTTTTGTTTCCCTAATATAGATTTTGTATTTACTTATGTAGATATACATTCTATAACCCCAGGGGAAAGCAAGCTGTTGAAGATCAGGGACTTTTTTTTGATGATGCCTTTATATCTTCAAGGCCCAGGTAAATATTGCACAAAAATAATTAACAGTTATAATAATAATATTTACTGCATATATATGTATATTTATATGTATATATATCTTAACTTGTGAATATTTTAAATTTATCTATATCAAGAGAGAAAAAGAATGAGAGAGAGAGAGACACAGAGAGAGAGAGA
>JAJPUD010004185.1:57037-97185 GCA_023553655.1 Myrmecobius fasciatus
AGAGACACAGAGAGACAGACAGAGACACAGAGAGACAGACAGAGACACAGAGAGACAGACAGACAGACACACACACACACACACAGAGACACACACACAGAGACAGAAACGGAGAGACAGAGAGACAGAGCACACTCTTTGTGCCAGCCACTGTTACTAAGTGATTTACAAGGATGCTTCATTTTATTCTCACAATAACCTTGGGAGGTAGGTACCATTTTTATCCTCATTTTACAGTTTAAGAAACTGAGATTGATGGTAGTTAAGTGACTTGTCTAGGATCTCACAGGTAGCAAATGTGAGGATATATTTAAACTTCAGTCTTTCTTACTCTGGGCTCAGCATCCTGTGCACTAGGGCACCCTGTAGCTATATTTGATGAGTATTTGTCAAGTCAACAAACATGTTTTCTGTTCACCATTTACCAGACAGCTAACTGATTTCTTATAGTAAGGAAGACACATCTTTCTGAGTTCAAATCTTTAACACTGTTTGGCTCAATTTCCTCATCTATAAAATGAGGTGGAGAAGGAAACATCAACCCACTCCATTGTCTTTGCCAGGAAAAACCCCAAATGGGTTATACCAGACTCTGCTTAAATATCAAGGATATCCTTCTCCTCCGGAAAAGGCAAAACACAATTCCTGCTCTCAATGGGGACGGAAAATATGCCTATTACTATGTAATTACTATGTAAAATAGAGATATGGCAAAGAATTAATCTCAAAGGGAAGGTATTAAAATGAAATAAGACTGGGAAAGCCTTCTTATAGACTCAGTTTCATAAAAGTGGGTTGCAACTCCATATAGAGCCTCATACCTGAATATGATTGTCACAAAATATGATTTTTTATTAATAAATTTTGATTTGTACCTATATTGTATGCCTATACTGGGGTCAGAGAAATTTTTTCCAATAGTATTTTATTTTTCAAAATACACATAAAGATAGTTTTCAATATTCATTTTTGTAAAACTTTGTGTCCTGGATTTTTCTTCCTTCTTCTACTTCCCTCTCCCCAAGACAGCAAACTGATATGTCAAATATGTGCAGTTTTTTTTAAATGTCCGTATTTGATGTGTTAGCAAGGGAAAACCACAAAAAAGAAAAATAAATTAAAAATAAAAATACTATACTTCAATCCACATTGTCTATATCTTGCATCAAGATCTGAAAAGGATGTATTTAATATTTCTGCCTTTCTGCATTTTATTGTGAGTTTTTAATGTCCTAATATATAGACAATTGTGGAGTTGCTATATCACTGATAAAAAGTATATATACACCCTCACTCTCTATGTATACCCTTCAAATTGCTCTGACAAAGTTCTCAAGAGTTATAAGTATCACCTTCCCATTTGGGTATGTAAATATTTTAACCTTGGAAAAAACACTCGTGGGACAGCTGGGTGGCGCAGTGGATAGAGCACCAGCCCTGAAGTCAGTAAGACCTGAGTTTAAATCTGAACTCAGACACTTAACATTCCCTAGCTGTGTGATCCTGGGCAAGTCACTTAACCTCAATTGCCTCAGCAAAAAAATAAATAAAAAAATTTAAAAAATAAAAAAAAAACAAAACATACTTGTGTGGATAATTACAAATGGCACAGTGGATAGAGCATTGGTCCTGGAGTTAGGAGGACCAGGTTTCAAATCTGACCTGAGACACTTAATACTTCCCAGCTATGTGACCCTAGGCAACTCATTTAATCCCAATTGCCTCATTGCCTCATGAAAAAGTCGTATTTCTTTACTTTTTATTTTTTATGCTTCTCTTGAGTCTTGTATTCGAAGATCAAATTTTCTGTTCAGCTCTGGTCTTTCATTAGAAATGATTGAAAATTCCCTATTTCATTGAATATCATTGAATATCAATCTTTCCTCCTGTAGTTCGAGCTCCTTTGCTTACTGGGAATATCTGAATTGTTTCTTTCTGGCTGCTTGCAATATTATCTTCTTGAACTGATAATTGTGGAATTTAACACATTTGGAATTTTCATTTTGCAATCTTTCAGCAGGTGATTGGTACAATCTTTTAATGACTATTTTGTCTTCTGAATCTAGGATATCAGGTTATCGGGGCAGTTTTCTTTGATGATTTCTTAAAAGATGTTATTCAGGCTCCTTTTTGATCATGGCTTTTAGGTGGTTCAACAATTTTTAGATCATCTCCCGTAGATCCATTTTCTAGGTCAGTTGTTTTTCTAATAATGTATTTTACATTTTCTTCTAGGTTGTTTTTGTTTTTTAACTGTTTCTTAATGATTCATGAAGTCTCCATTTGGTCCAATTCAAATTTTTAATGAATTATTTTCTTTGGCTGGCTTTTTTTTGGCCTTCTTTTGCATTTGGCCAATTGTACTTTTAAAGGAATTGTTTTTTTCCAGTGTTTGTATATATATATTTCCATTTTGTCAAATTTATTTTTAAGAGATTGTTTTTTCCCCATTTCACCAGTTCTATTTTTAAGGGGTTATTTTGTTCAATCAATTTCTGTATTTCCTTTTCCAAGTTATTGGCTTCTCCATCTGAAATTTTCATAATTCTTTTGCATATCTCTCTCATTTCTTCTCAATTCCCTCTATATTTCTCTTTCAAGATCCTTTTTGAGCTCTTCCAAGAAAGACTTTTGAACTTGATACCAGTTCATATCTCACTTTGAGGCTTCACATGTAAGCATTTTGTCATTTTTGTCCTTTTCTGGGTTTTGTGTTCTGATCTTTCTTCTCCCCATATTAGCTTTCTATGGTCAGGGCTTTTTTTTTTTTTTTGGCTTTTTTGCTCATTTTTAAAAGTTGAGCTGTGCTCCTAAGGTATAGGGGAGATTGTCCCAAGCTTCTTTTGTGGGGATCTAGGGACCGCTTACTGACTTTCTGCCATGCTGGGACTTTTCTACTGTACTAGGTTTGGCTTAGCCAAGTCCTGCTTCTTATGTTGGGTTTTGGGAGTTTACAATTTGCTTTCTGTCTTTGTGTGGAGGTCTCATAACAGGCCTGCTAATCCACTAGGCTTCTGTACCAGTTCAGAGGAGCCAATGCCCTTGTCCTTTGGTTAAGAACTTTACTGCAGATTCCCCACATCCAGTCTCTCCACACTACATCTGCGATAGGTCAGGTTTCCTCCTGCCCAGTTGAAACACACTTCTTCTGAAATCCTTCCAAGATTTCTTAAACTGGAAAATTATTACATTCCAAGTATTTGTAGGTTCTGTCACTCCAAAATCCATTGAAAGACGATCTAGCACTGATTATGAGGGAAGCTGTAGAGAGCTCAGGCAATGAACTGGTTTCTCTCCACCATTTTGGCTCCACTGTGATTAAATTTCTCTTGTAAAAAGAGGTTGCAAATGGGAAAATTAAGAAACTCTGATGAAGACAGGATTTTAGCTGAGACTTAAAAAAAAAAGAAAAAGAAAAGCCAAAAAGAAAAAAAAAATCCCAGACATGAGGAAGAGCTAGTGAAAACATCGGGAGTTGGGAGATGGGTGGGTTTTGTTTGAAGGGAGCAAGGTATCAAGAGTTTTAAAAGTCAAACAGATTTTATATTTGAGCCTGCTGGTAAGAGAGATTGAATTGAATTGATTTACTATCTCTGTACTGGATGGAAAAATCCTAAAACCCAGCCATTGTTGCCATTTTCCTGTTTGGAGCTGATAGGTTTCAGAATTCTCTCTTCCCAGGGGAGGAAGTTTGAATCTAGGACTCCAGTGAATATATTAGACAGGGAGGCATTATTATTTGTTAATAGCAAAGTAAACAGATCCCCAGGGTTACCAACTCTGTTCAAGGTTGATGATGCTTAGAGGAGTTATGTATGGATGAATGTGTGGGTGGCTAGGTGTGAGTGTGTGGGTATGTGGGTGTATGTGTGTGTGTATGTATACATATATACATATATATATATACATATATATATACACACACCCATACATATACTTGGGAAGATTACCTAGGGCTTTCAGTTTATTTCTTATTTGATTAATGACAACTGCAAAGTCCCTTAAGCTATCAGAGTATCTATTCCAGGGATCCCCAGAGAAGAGACACTGGGGAAGTCTACATCTGTTTTCTTCCAGCTTGGGCCTTTGTAGCAGAACTTTTTTCTCCCTTAGGGAGAGTGATATTTGAGTAAAGTTTCTTTTTCTCTCTTGGCTTCCTCTGACCCTCTGCCAGAACTGAGTGAGTCCCACGAGTTTTGATGCTCATCTTGCACTCATTTGCCAGTTAGATAGGAGGTAGATCAAGTCAACTGCCCGTATCATTAATGGGGATGGATGGCTCATTTATAATGTGTGCAGCAACTTCCCTGGGGGATATAGGGAAGCAGCCATCACATATCACAGGGTAGAAGGGAGATTCATATGTTTAATATATACTGATTAGCCCTGGGCTTCTCTTCCTTTAGTGATAAGCTGTTTCTGATGAGTCTCCCAATCACCCTCCAATCAGTATTAATTGGAGGGGGGAAATGATTATTGCTGTGTAAAGCATATGTCATCCCCAACCTGTCTGAGCAGGCAGATTAAGCTGCCAGCTGTGTGTACCTCTACCTTGCCACTGGGTGGCAGGAGTTAGTTGTGAAGCAGAAGTGGTGAGGAAGTCTGCAGGCAATTAATTCTACAAATTGTTCTCTAATTTGTTAAAAGTTGGGGACTCTGAGGAATAGACTCTGTTTGGACACTGGGAGAAGCAGCTTTAAGTAGGGTATAGAGAGGAACCTCAAAGCTAGGAAGATGTGATTTGGCCCATACTAGCTATGTGATCCTAGGCAAGTCACTTAACCACTGAGTTTTCTAGGCAACTATCAAATTATAAATTTCAGAGAAAATATGTATATGCATGTACACACATACACACACATACACACATATATATGTACGTGTATGTGTATGTGTGTGTGTGTGTGTGTGTGTTCAGAGGGAGTGTTTCCTCATCTGGAAGAATAAATTCACAAGTTAATTTCTTATTTTCTTGGGAAAGATAGGAGACTGATTTATATAATGCAGAGAAAACTGGACTGAGATAACAAAGACCTGAGCGCAAACATTATGATTACCAAACAGAGATAATAACATTTACCTCCACCAGACACCATATAGTAAAGAACAGACTCAAACTCTTAAATTGACTTCCAAAGTTATGAAGAAAAGGCTTTGTTCATCTACCTTCATGCACTAAGAGGTCAAGTTTAAGAGAAAGTACCTCCACTTTGTAATTAGATCAGGTATTGAATTGAGCCACTAAGTACAACCTCTACCTAAATAAGGACTCTCCTTTCAACATACCTTTTAACTGGTAATTTCCAGTGATGGGGAGCTCACTACTTACTAAGGCAGCCCATTTTGCTTTAGCTAGCTTTTATTATTACCATATCTATTTTTATTTATTTATTTACTTTGCTAAGGCAATTGGGGTTAAGTGACTTGCCCAGGGATACACGGCTAGGAGGTGTTAAGTGTCTGAGGTCAGATTTGAACTCCAATTTCTGCCAAATGTCTCCATTTCTATGAAATAATCCTTTTATAGTGTGAACTTAAGGTCCTTTATCACTTTATTTACCTGTCCCTGGGCTGTCTCCAATTGATTAATATCGTTCCTAAAATATGGCAACACTGTACTCCAAATCCATTCTGACCAATGTATGTATTGCTTCTTCATTTTTTGGATATGAACTTTCACAAGATCAAAGAATTACAGAGTTTTGGAGTTGTGAGGAACCTACAAAGCCTACTTTTCTGAACCAGAGTTGAAAAGAAATCCCCATTAGAAGATAGAATAAAAGAATCACAAATGATATAACATATTCAAAGGACTTTACCAACCTGAAACTTTCAGCAGTCAACTGGACCAGCCATTAAATGAAAGGAAACCTCACTGTAACACATAGAACAAATGATTATCCAATGACCCCTTGAAGTCCTCCAAGGAGAGGGAACTAATTACCTGTCATGGCAACTCATCCATTTTTGGACAGTACAAAATGTCTGAAAGGTTTTTCAGATGTCAAGCCTAAACTTGCCCTTCATCAATTTCCCACTCTGTCATCTGGAGCCAAATAGAACAATGATAATCCCCTTCTCCATGGCAGCCCTTCGAATATTTGAAAACAAATATCATTGTACCAACTGAGTTTTCTCTTCTCCAGGCTAAGTTCATTCAACTGATCCTTAAATGGCATGGGTTTAAGGTATTTCACTATCTTGAGTATTCTGCTATGGATATACTCAAGCTTATCAATGCCCTTCTTAACCAGTGGTATCTAAAGCTAAATAAATATTTGGGGCTGCTCTAATGAGGAAAAAGTACAGTTGGATTATTTCCTCCTAATTCCTGGAAGTTATGCCCTTCTCAACATAGCCCAAAATTATATATTATTTTTTATTGCCATAACACACGGATGTCTCATATTGAATTTTAAAAATTATTTTATTTTTCCAAATACACTGAAAATAATTTTTAACATTTATTTTGTATAAAAAAACTTTTAGATCGAAATTTTCTTTCTCCTTCACTCCCTTCACCTTTCCTAAGATGGTAAGCAATTTATTTTTGTACCCAAATGCAAGTCTTTATATTTGTCCCTATTGAGTTTCATTTTGCTAGATGGCCAATTCTTATCTATTATGTTATTTTTTAAATCCCTCCCAACTATGTGACATTTGCAAATTAGAGCCTGTCATCTATAGTTTTCTCCAAGTCATTGAAAAAAAAATGAAACTACACAGAATTAACCTCGGGATATCCACTGGAAATGTCTTTCCCTGTTGGTACTAAACATTAATAACTTTGATTATAGCTATCCAAACAGTTATAAGTCCATGTTATTGTATTACATTCTATTTCATATGCTCCCCATTTTCTCCATAGAACAGCATGAGATACTTTATCAAAAGCCTACCTTAAGTCTAGATAATATGTATCCACATCATTCATCCCTATATATGAGTTTAGTTATCCTTCCAAAAAAAGAAATGACATTATTATAGCATAGCTTATTCTTTATGTAACCGTTCTGGCTCTTTATAGTCCCCACTTTTCCTTTCTAAATGTTTGCCAATCCCAGCTTTAATGAACTGTTATAGAACTTTCTCCAGAATCAGTCAAGGTCACAGGCTGGTAATTTGCAAACTCTGTTGTCTTCCTCTTTTTAGCAAATCAGTATAGCATTTTCCCTTCTTCTATCTTATGGTACCTCATCCATTTCAAGATTTTTCAATTAACACTAACAACAGTCCTGCAATTATGTCTGTCATTCTTTCAGTGCCCCAAAATGTAATACATATAGTCCAGATTTCTTGAATTCAACATGGTCAATGGGTTGCTCTGTGGTCTTTACTTTGTGCTAACTTATAATAAGTATCAATATATTCAACAGGTAGTAGTAATTCAGCCTCCGAATGAATGCGTCCAATGATGGAGAACCTATCACTGTAGCATCTCACCCAAGGTATCTCATTCTACTGATGGATATTTCTCACAGGAAAGTTTTCCCGGAAATCAGTCCTTAATTTGACCCATTGCTACTTCTATTTCTTTGTTCTACCAGTGGGAACCAAAGAGAACAAGTCTAATCCCTATTCCATGTAAAAGTCCTTCAATTTTGATGATAGCTATGATGTTCAATCTCCTACTTCACCAGTCTCCTGTGTTCTAAACAAAACACTACTGAAATATACTACCAATATGCTTTTGACACATATTAAGGATTTGATCCATTACCAATATCCATAAAAATAAAATCAATTATTTCTTTTCTCTATGGTCCCTTTCCATCTCTAAATTTCCATCTCTAAACACCCTTTGCATTCACTCCCCAACTCACACTAGAAAAGCAATTTGGGTTCCAAGGTATATAGTTGCTATGTCTCACAAGGTTTTAGGGATACCCCTGTCCTCCTAATTCTTCCTCATAATCCCACAGTGTAATTCCCATTAACGATCAGCCAGAAGACTCAATTAGTCCTTAAGCAAAGACATTTATTAAAGCAAAGCAAGAACAATAGTTACAAACAACCCCTTCTCTTCTATGTTGTTGTTAGTAACTTTTTTCAATTGTCTCCAATTCTTTCAGATCCCATTTGGAGTGTTCTAATCATGCCAGAGATATGGAAGTGGACTGCCATTTCCTTCTCCAGGTTATTTGGCATATGAAAAAATCAAGACAAAGTCATATATTTAGTTAAGTGTCTGAGGCTAGATTCTAACTCAAGAAGATGAGTCTTCCTGACTCCAAGCCCAGTACTCTATCCAGTATACCACCTAATTGCCCCCTACCCTGCCTTAGGAAAAATGAATATGAGCTAAAAATACAATGCAAAAAATACATGCAGAGAAAACATAGAATTGAAGCAGCTCACAATAGTGGGAACGCAGACTCTCCATGAGCTTTCTTTCTCTGCAGAATTTCCATGAAGCCTACTGTCTTATGAAACATAGGGGATGAATAAGGTGCTCAGATGGCATGCTCCTCAAAGGTTACAGTGTCCCCACATGATAGTTGGCTCAGTTGGGTCTGTTGTCCATAGAAAGAGGTATCTCAGCTGCATGGGTCAAACCATAGCTGGGCTGGATAAAGCTGGTCACTCAACTTTTAAACGGATTCCTCATCAGGTTTAACTAATGGGGACTGCACTCCTAAAATGTTTGGCCACTGGGACTTGACTGAACTGTCCTGACTCACTCTAATCACTAGCTCAATTAACATCAATTGCTGGACTGAAACATAGGGTACACTACCAATTGGTAAATTCTGCCAGACTGAGTCAGGAAGATAATTTAGCCACTGTAATCTCAGATCATATTATATCTATCAGACTCCTTGGAGGTTTTTGTTGATGGGTGGCTCCAGACTTTCATTCCCATTAGCTACTGGCTTGGCTGTGTGGTACTGCTCTCTCTTTAGCTAGTGTATGGTACAGTGACCTTTTTAATTATGACACTAGTAGATACTTTTATCTAGGTCCAGGCTTCTTAACCTGGGGTATATATCCCATCTTAGTTTCATCAATATATTTCAGACAATCTATAAACTAGAATATAAAAAAGTAAAGCTGTACATTTTTTCATAATCTCTGAACTTTACTATTTTCTTCAGTTATTCAAAAAAAAACATTCTTAGGAATCTTTAGGCTTTCTAAGATGACCAAAGGGGTATAGTACATGATAGCAAAAAGTTAAGAAATCAATTTTATATTAGAATTGTCAAAAAACCTCTCCTCCTTGACTCTTTTTCAAAGTTTCAGTTCTGTAGCCTGTTTGATTTGAGCAAGAGATGGGAAAAATTTCTCCTTTTCAGTTTAATGATTCTTTCCTTTTTAGGGATACTTCATTTAGAGAATTTTCCTTAGCTAATAATGACTAGTTCCTCATTCACCTAGTTTTATTTGCCAGATACTGCTGGGATCATATGCAGATGTGAAGCCAGGGACAAAAGTAGGAAGGCAGCTTAGAGACAAATTTTTTGTATTTGTACCCTCTTCATAAGCAATTGAGCTATTCAAGACTTGGATAATTTCTAAGGTATAGAACAGAATGTTTATTTTGCATATGAAGGCTTTTCCTTTTACATTTCAATGTCTTTTCATTTTTTAAAAGAGGTTTCAGCTTTCTCCTGGGCATACTATTACATGTATAAACATGAATTTTTATAATAGCAAAGTCAACTTCCAGGCACTTAGGACGGCTTTGGGAAGGCTGATAGGTTCCATTCACTGAAATTTTCAAGTATTTGAATGAAAAATCATAGCACCAAAAATCATAGATTTAGAGTTATGAGAGATCTCTGCCATATCCCATGTTTTACAGATGAGGAAAATGAGACCTAGATAGGTTAAATGACTTGTCCAGATTCACAAAACTATATGTTTGAGGCAGGAGTCAATTCTGATCTTTTTGGCTTTCAGTTTTCTAGAAAGAGGTATGCAGATAAACATTTAACAACCATCCCTACAGGGAAAAAAAAACTAAAAAAACCCCAAGAACTACAAAAAGAAAAACATGGACTTTGGAAACACTTTTAAATTTAATATATATTATTAATATTTTCTTAAATATAGACAACCAAGAAAACAATTAATAAAGCCCTGATTTTTAGCCCTGACCAATTTCCAAGGTGCAAATGCTCACACAATAAGTTTAACAATCAACCCTTCCTTACCCAGTTAGCTCCAGCACATCCCTGGCTTTTGATCGCAAGATCAATCATCATAGTCTGCCTTAGCCTACATCAACAGGATTACAGTATTTTCCAAGTAGCAAAACAGGGATCCAGTTTTTCTTCTATTAATCCCATGAGTGGGCATTTTCTCATAAAGAGAAACATTGTAAATACTCAATGAGGACACACTCAGGAAGAATCTTGCCTCTGAAATGCATGAATTTGGGTTTTGTTTAAAGTATTTCTAAGACAGAACAATACTGTGAAACTGGTGGTCCTAGGGACACCAAAAATGTTTTAGCTTAAAGGCACAAATGTTCCCTTTGCCTGGGGCATATGCAACCTCAGGGAAAAATCAGGGCTGACCCTGAGTCAAAGTACAGAAAATACGTATTCTTTGAGCTGCAATGTTAACAAGAGAGGAAAAAGAAAGTCTAAATTAAACTAACAAGGAGGGCTTCTGTGAACAATTTATGTAGTCAACATCAGCAGTAGGTGAGACTCAACCTAAATAAAATTTCTAGATTGAGGCTTATCCCTAAAGTTTTCAAAGCTATTTTAAATTTAATTAAATCTTTAAAAATAAACATTTTGAGTGAAAATCTTTCTAAAATGAATCACTCTTTACTGATGTCTTTTAAAATAAATAAAAAAAAAAGCCTGAATATAATTAAGCTGTTCCTTGATCATCTGAATCCTTATTAATAGTAATAGTTTTTATTCTATCCTGAAATTCAGTGATGCAAACAGGACCTTCTAAAGCTCTGGAAGCAGTATGACCCTGTACTAATAGTCCCAGAAGATTTCATTTTTGAAGCTTGGTTTTGATCATAGAATCACTATATGTGACAGTTAGGAGGAGCCTTAACAGCCATTCAGTTCAACTCCTACATAAAAGCAATTCCTGCTCTAATATACCAGACAAATGTCACTCATATTCTACTTAAAGTCCTCCCAGGAGAAGAAAACCACACTTCTTGAGTTAGCTCACTATATTTTTGGACAACTAATTGTAAGGAAACTCATCTTGACATTTGGCTTCAAATCAGCCTCTTTGCAGCTCCCTCCTATTAGTTCTCCCTTTTGAGATAATTTTCCTTTTCTCCTTTTCCATCAAACTGTCAGACATCATTTTTCATCACTATCACTGTGGATGATTCTGAAAGCCCACTTACTGCCTTCAGTCCCCACTTCCAATTTATTGATTTTAATCAGCTAAGATCTATGTAACCAAATAGCCAGACTTGTGAGAACTGTGTGGTAAAAAGCATCTGTGTGGTTCTCAGTAAGAATCAGAGAGTTTCTCTTCAGTAAAGTACAGGATCTTTGGAATATCCCTTTTAGATATTCAGAAAACCATTTTTTTTTCTTTCTAATTGTTTTGGGTCTGTTTTGTGTAGCTGGAGTTGCTGGATAGCTGACCTCCAAAGAAGTCAAATGTGATTGAGCTTTTAATCCCTTAAGACCTAAGCCCTCAGAAAAGCTTATTGATTTAAGGTTTCAAAAGGAATTCCCAGAATGAATTTTCTAATTATGAGACAGTATTGAAATCTTCTTTGGTAATTGATCCCTTTGAATCAAGAGTTTATATCTATTGTTCCTAGACTAAAAGTATTCCTGGGCAAGGAGGATGATCATGTTTCTTGTAGACTCTACATCAGGGTTTCTTAACCTGGAGTCCATGGTCTTCCAAGGAGTCTGTGTATGAATATCAGAAACACTATGAATTTGGAAGAAGAAATATCTCTATCAGTAATAAATCAAGAAACATTTGTTAAGCACCTACTATATGCTAGGCACTCTGCTAAGTGCTTGGTTGGTTGTTGTCTTTTGTTCTCAAAGAGAACTAAAATGACATCATTATGTTGGAATCAGTGTGTCCAACTGTGGCTGATCAGACCAATATGAGTTCAGAATGTTCTACCAGAAGTGAGGCACCAATAGTCCATGTGAACATTTGGAGTGATATCTCTAAATTTCTCATGTTTCTTTTGAGCTACTACTATTCTACACCACACATAGGACTTTCTTTTACACAAGCATGCCATTCTGGGTGGTCCTTTGTCACTATCTCCCATATTTCACAATCAATTCTAAAATTCCTCAAAGAGATCAGTGTCTTTGTATCACTCTTTCTGACCACCATATGGACACTTGCCTTGCATGAATTCTCTGTAAAATGATCTTTTAGGCAAACATACATTTTGGTAGATCATTTTACCATTTATTAAAGACAAAAGCAAATTTGCACACTAAGGAGATGAATGTGCTTATTTATTTTTACATAAAGAATTAAATTTTAGAGGAGTATCTGATATCTTTTACTGTTGCCAGATTTTTCCCTATTCCCACATTCAGTTACACACACAATCCATATGGGTAGCAACCCACAGTTTAAGAAGCTTTGTTAAATGAAAGGACTATAAAACTGTGCATACCCTTTGATCCAACTGTGTCACTACAGGGTCTGTATCCCAAAGAGATCATGAAAGAGGGAAAAGGATTCATGTATACAAAAATGTCTGTAGCACCTCTTTTTGTGGTGGCAAGGAATTGGAAATTGAGTGGATGCCTATCAATTGGGGAATGGTTGAACAAAGTATGATATATGAATGTAATGTAATATTATTGTTATATAAGAAATGATAAGCAGGTTGATTTCTGAAAAGCCTAGAAAGACCAAATGAATTAATGCTAAATAAAATGAATAGAACTAAGAGAACATTGTACACAGTAACAAAAAGATTATATGATGATCAGTTGTGATGGAATTGGCTCTTCTCATCAATATGGTGATTCAAGCCAATTCCAATGGACTTGGGATGGAAAATATCAACCACAACCAGAGAGAAAATTATGGAGACTGAATATGAATCAAAGCTTAGTATTTTCACTTTTTGTTTATTTTCTTTCTTGTGATTTTTTCCCTTTTGATCTGATTTTCTTGCACAACATTATAAATATGAAAATATATTTAAAAGAATTGAATATATTTAGGAAATAAATTTAGAAGAATTGCTTCTTTTTAACCTAGATTGAATTACTTGATATCTAGGAAAAGAGGAAGGTGAAAGGGAGGGAGAAAAATGTGGAACACAAGGTTTTGCAAGAGTGAATGTTGAAAGCTATCTTTACTTGGATTTGGAAAAAAAAATATTATTGAAAATGTAAAGAAACAAAAAAACAAGGGACCCGATTGGGGGAAAAAGAAGTAGTAGCTTTATCCTAGACAGAGTTTAAGTGATTTGACCAAGATTATATATCTAGCAATATCTAAAGTCTCATTTGATATCAGATCTTCTTAACTCCAGTCTCAGTGCTCTATCTACTGAGCCATCTAGCTGTCCCCAGAAGGGCCCTTAGAGATCAATCATCCCATTCATTTTCTTTTTTGTCAAACATACATCTGACATGAAAAGAACATGTCTTCCTAAGTGCTTCCCTAAATTCTAGGAATACAAAGAAAAGCAAAGACAGTTCTTGCCTCTGAGGAATTTACAAATGACATGGTTTCTTTTGTGTCTTTTTTGTACATTTAAAAATATTATTCTAAGCAGGGGTACATAGGCTTCATCTGCCCAAGGGATCCATGACACTAAAATGATTAAAAATTTTTACTTTAAATAAAGTTCAAATAAGTGCCAAATTTGATTCAGCAGACAAATACTCCTTTCAATTTAATATTAGGTGTATGATGTTATAGGTATACTTGTAAATCAAGTCACTTGACCTTTCTAAATCTCACTTTTCTCCTCTCCAAAATGGGACAACAATAACATACACTAAATAATATTGTTATGGGGATCAAATAAGATAACAAATGTAAAGAGTCAGCTACTATTAATTATAACTTTAATTTCCTTTCCCCTATTAATGAGATCAGTGATATAGATTGGATAGCCAGGACAGCAGAGGAAAGGTGAGGAAAACCGATCACCCAGACTATATTCTTCAGGACAATGCTGACCACTGAAGTTCCCTCAGGAGTCTCTTAATAACATGAGATATAATACAGCCAGTGTCTGGTTGTTACTGTATTTGGGTCCAGTATTATTAATGGAGACCACCCAGTATTCTCTTCTAAATATCTGCCACAAATCATGGAATTTAGGGATTGTCAATGACTCTGGGGATTATCTAATCCAACCATGAAATTAAAAAAAGGATCCCATCTAAATATTCTCTAGAAGTATTATCCCACCTCTTCTTGAAGATCACTAGTGAGGAAAAGCTCACTGTCACCCAAGGCACTCCATGACACTTTGGGATAGCTCCAATTATTTATTTCTGCCTGACATCAAGCCTAAATTGACTATGTCTCCACTTTTATCCAGTCTTCCTAGTTCTGCCCAGTGGGAACAAGCAAACCTAAACTCATCCCTCTTCCACATGACAGTTTTATGAGCATTAGAGCATATGAACTTCCAAGGAGATAATAACCAAATCCATTCACCAGAATGTGATACTGAGGCCAAAAGAGGAGAACTTTAATAAACTCTATGTACTTGTCTTCTCACCAGAAACTTTTAACAAGACTACAATGCCCCAAGTCTAATTCTACGTGGGGATCTTTTCTTGGCAATGGACCAAAGAGCCTGCAGGCTGAAGCTGCCTAAATAAAAATAAAATTGCATCAAAAAGATATGTTTAATGAGGACTAGGAAGTATATGGACAACTAGGAAGATACCTAGCTGTATAATGAACATAGAAGCATAGAACATACATCTAAAATAATCTCAAAAACATGAATCATACAACTGTTCCTAGAAAACAGATGGAAATGAATTGCCAATCAATACCTATCCTAGGACCAACTGAATCTACCAAAAATAGCAGAGGAGAAAAACCACAAAGAGAAAAGGAGAGGCAGGGACATAGGGAGACAGAGATAAAGGAACAGAGAGATTGATAAGAGAAAAAGAGAGAAGAGAAAAAGATAAGGAGGGGAGGAGAAAGGGGAGGGGGAATAAAAGGGAAAAGGAAAAGAGGGAAAGGGAGGAGGAGGAAGAGAGAGAGAGACAGAGTGCTTGAAAATTTTATAACAACCCCGGGTGATTAGATGTTGTTTATTTTCCCCACTTACCAGATTAAGAAACTGAGGCAAATAGAGGTTAAGTGACTTGTGCAGGATCACAAAACTAATAATCGTCTGAGGGAGACTTGAACTAAAGTCTTTCTGACTATAGGCCCAGTATTCTATCTACTGAGTCCCCTTACTGCTCACTATTACATAAACTCCTTGAGGGTAGAGACTGCCTTTGTATTTGTCTGATCTGGAATGTTAAAACAGTTCCTAGAGTACTTAATACATACTTGTTGACTAATTGACAGATGAGATAATAAATGCAAACTGGACTAAATAAATTCCCATTAATTTTTTATTGTCTTTAATTGGGCAGCATGGAATAGCACCATAAAAACTTCAATTTAGATCTAGAAAGGACTCAGATACCATTAAATCTGACACTTTCATTTTACAAATAATAAAGCTAAGGCTTAGAGAGTTTGGATGACTTGCCCAGGGCCACATGAACTTGTAGGAAGCAACAGAGCTTGAATTTTAACCCAGCTAATTGTATTATAAGATAGACATAGTTATAGAATGAACCTTAGAAACTGTTGAGCCTAGCATATATGGGGAAACTGAGATCAAGAGAAGTCAAATGACTTGCCCAGTATCATAGTAATTATAAAAACAAAAGACAAGATTTGGATTTAGGTCCTCCTGATTCCACATGCAGTGCTTTAGTCTTTATTCCATGCTGCTTTTTAAAGTCTTATAGAAATTATAACTGATAATTATGTAATACTTTAATATTTATAAAGCATTTTATATATTTAAGAACATATATATATATATAATTGAATAATGTGAAATCACCCCATCTCATTCAAGTAAGTATCAATTTATATAAGCCTGATACCTTAATAAAAAGAGAATTCTTGCCTATAAAGGTTATTAATAACAGGCTTTAAACTAAATGAGGAAAAAAATCCTTCATCATTTGGAGAAAAGGTTTACAGAGTATGGTTGGCTAGCTGAGGCAGCTTGGTGTTGAATTCTGTGGATTATCTCTAAACTAGTTATCACTTCTACATCATGACTTCCTCAACATATTAGAGGTCAGCTTAAGAAATTATATAGGAATTTTGGGGAAGTTTTGAGGAAGCCTTAGACTACACATGAAGAGCAGCAGATGACAAAGAAAAAGCTTAGAAACTCACAAATGCCTAAAAATATGTATAGTGTTTTATAATATCAATATCTTTTATCTTTTAGTACCATAATAATTCAGATTTCTCCTCTGATACAAAGGAAGGATCAAAAATTTTATGTGGATTTTCCAGATGGTGGGGGGTGGGGCGGGGAGGGAGGGGTCTATCCACTGAGACATCTTGATACCATAAAGATCTATGAAGGGCACCAAAGAAAATCTATACCTTACTTAAAGGAAACATCTTTAGCAAAAGAACTTCCAGGACTGTTGAATTACCTCTCTGAGGTAGCTAGTTGGTACAGTTGATGGAGCGATAGGTCTGGAATCAGTTCAAATCTAGTCTCAGATAATTATTAGTTGTCTGACCCTGAACAAGTCACTTAAATTTTGTCTGCCTCAGTAACCTCAATTATAAAATGGAGGTAGTAACAGCATCCAGCTTCAGGATTGTTGTTAGTATCAAATGAAATAATATTTATTATTTAAGCATTATATTATATTAATCAATATAAATTGCTTAGCGTGAAACCTGGCACATTTCAGTGGTATTCAAGTGTTTATTCCCTTTCCCCTTGCCTTTGCCTCAAGTGCCCTGAAAGTTTAAGTCTCTTTATATACTGGGGGGTGAGGTGGGGGAGAATATGCCCCAAACTTTCAGAGAAGTGGTGCTATGTATCAAGTGTTTTTAATATAGCAGTTAAGAATTGCCCCTTTCTAAGAGCTACTTAAGACTAGATAACTAATTGATATCAAAAATTAATCATGATGGAAAACAAATGATTTTGGGAGTGGGGTAGAGAGGTTATGAAATAGACAACATTGTAAATAACTCCTTAAAAAAACCCAGAACTTTGAGGAAACATAGAAGTCATTTTTTTGTGTCTGACTCTTCAATGTGAGTATAAAGTGTAATGGTAATTCTGGAAGATGTGCTTCAAATTAGGGGAGACTGGTCTAGGATAAATATTAGGTCCTTTACATTAGTGGGGACTGTCTAGAAAAATTACCCACTGGGTGTTTTTATTATTGATAAAAAAGAGGAGCAGTAGGGCATTTTTATTGGCTATATTAATTTTTAGGACTTTTCCCCTTCTCTTTTACTTTAGATTATAATTAAATGATCTCCCTTCCAGTGCTTTTCCTTAAAAATCTGACCATGTCTTCATTATAACTTTTGCTTGTTTGAATGCTTATATGTTAATATCTACTTTTTTTACTCTACCCAAAATGAGTTGACAGATAGGGATTCTGAATACTAAAATGATGGTTCTTAGCTCATAAATGTTTTTGTTTCCTTTGGAAGTAGAGCTTGGAAGAGTTTTAAGCAGACCCAGAATGCTTGCTTTATTAGTGAAATACATCAAGACACTTTGTTTGGGGATGTTATTCATTGAAGATTCACAGGATAAGGTTTACCTGCTTTCTTAGCAACTCCAGCCCTCAATATCAAATCTCATTTTAGAACTCTACTTTTCCTTGAAAGCTTTCTGAGTGTATTTTCTTTAAATTAACCTTGCTTGTTTACTAAAGGGTGAACTTCAAACTCCATTTGGGTTGCCCTTGCAGTGGAAAAAAGTTCATCGAGGGAAATTTCAAATATCCTTTGATATAGGGACTCAGAGGAAACTTGCTTGGGCCTGCCTAAATTAAGGGTTCCTGTACTGTAGATAATCACATGGTATGGTGGCCTCTGGATAAAAATTTGGTTAAAAAACAAAAAAGGCATAACTAATTTTTCTAGGCTATAGTTGAATGGTCTTATATACTGAGGGAATCAAGGAAGAATTTTCATCCAAGTGAAATTTTTGTCAGGAAAGAACTAAGCACTCCTAATTCTCTGCAAGGAAACTTTTTGGATAGGAAGTTTTATTTTCCTTTGCTTTGTAAGTTTAAGTCATTTTTGAAATTGGGCTTTTGTGAAGATAGAGAGTAGAGGTGTTGAGAAAGCATCTTGGTCTCTTTTAGATGTAATGATGGCTTTGTTTTAGCACTGGGTACTTATGTGTGATGCTTGTTGTGGACCTCTCTGTGAGAGAGGTTAAGGCAAGGACTTTGGGCCTCTTGGATACAGTGGACAAATACGGGTATACATGGATAAAGCCAAATGAGTTTAGTTTCAAATGTAACAGAATAAATTTCAATCAATCCAACTCCCTTATCCCTGAAGGCAGAGTACCTCATGGTCAAGGAATGTTATAGAGGACTAAGATTTTTTTCAAGAAGGATTTCAAGATGTAGGATTGATTATTTTCCTTTTTCCTCCTAAATGACCATCTTGTCTAACTCATCCCTAAATTGTCTTCATGCTATGAACAATCACATTCACTATTTCATTTGATGCTTTGAGGGATGGGTGCTACTATTATCCCCATTTTAAAGAAGAGGAAAATGAACCTACAAGAATTGCCCATAGTCACCTGGACAGAGAGCATATAAAGCAGGCTTAAAACACAAGTCTTTTTCGCCCTAACTCTGGTACTTTACATACTGGAATGGATTGACAACCTTTTAATATTTCAACATGTTGAAAGTATTTTTCAGATAAGAGCAGAATTGAGAATCTCAGTGAAACATCCCTTAAGTAATTAGTCATTCATAAACAATGTCCCTTTTCTATCTCTAAATTTAGACCCATTTTTTCTCTTCTTGTCATCAATAAATAAAGAGATGTAGGGCTCTGTAATAGCTGAAAGGCCAGGAGGCTTATGTTCAAATACTTACAAAAGGTCCATTGATTTTAAGGCCATTAAGACAAGCAGTAAATATCATTGTAAGAACAGTCCCCCCCCCCCAGAATGTGGAAGATTGATAGGAGAAGCCTCCTCTTTGAAAGTTATATTAAGGATTTGTCAGTTTGGCACATCAATAAATCACTTTAGATAAGTGTGTTCCCACAGAAAGAACAGCATTTCAATGGGTGGGGATTGTTTGGTGATAAAGGGTGGTCAATAGAGAATTCAAGCTTGGGGGACAATGATTTGCCTTCTGACACTGGCTTAGAGTTTTTCATATATAAGGCACAGGTTGGCAGCTAGGTACAATAGAACACTGGCCCTGGGGTCAGGAGGACCTGGATTCAAAACCTGAGACAATCATTATGCAACTCTGGGCAATTTCCTCCAAAAAATCCCCACAGAAAACAAAATAACAAAAAAAAAAGCATAGGAACCTGACCTATGATTTCATTGTCATAGAGGACTCCTACATGGAACAATCCCTTGTACAACTTGTACAAGCTGACGCCTTCTCTACAATTTATGATCTTAAAGATTTGCTGAGAGCATTGAGAGTTAGAATAGTTTGCCAAATTGTTCATATAAACAATATATCTGAGGATACACATGAACTCAGATATTCCTGGCTCTGGGATTAGCTTTCTATTTACCATGTTATGTTAATTCTGCTAAGAGAATAGTAATCAAGAAATATTGAATAAGGTTAAAAATTGGATTTAAAATAGGGTTCATAGTCTTTTGTACATACCAACTATGTTAGTGAGATTTTGTTGTTTGGTTGGTTCAGTCATTTTGTGAGCCCATCTGAGGTTTTCTTGGCAAAGATAATGGGGTGCCATTTCCTTCTCTAGCTGATTTGACAGATGAGGAAACTGAGGCAAACAGAGTAAAGTGACTTGATCAGGATCATAAAGCTAGTGAAGTTTGTCCAGGCTACATTTGAACTCACATGAGTCTTCCTGATTTCAGTTTTAGCACTTTATCTGCTGTACCACCTATCTTCCCTGTTAATGAGATTACCCCAACCCAAATCTCCTTGGGGTAAGTGTTGTAGTTGGGATTTCAAAACTTTGTTAGTTCTAAAAAGCTAAGACAACTCACTCATTCATTCATCCTTTGATTTTGTTTTTTTTTTGGGGGGGGGGTTGCTTTTTTGTTTTTTTTAAGATTTGGGCAACTAGATGACACAGCATGTTTGATTTGGAGTCAGGAAGATTCATGCTTCCTAAGTTCAAATCTCTTCTCAGACACTTACTAGCTGTGTCACCTTGGACAAGTTAACTTAAAGTGTCTCAGTTTCCTCATGTGTAAAATAAGCTGGTAAAGGAAATAACAAAGCACTCCAGTATCTCAAGAAAACCCTAAGTGGGATCATAATGAGTTGGACATGACTAAATATGAACAAATTAGACCATTTTCCCTCAGTCTAGAAGTGCAAGACTATGAATATTCTATATGGAATTGGAGTTTTGAACTTCTCTATGTTCAAACTGGAACAATTTGCCCCTACTTAGGCAAATTTGGGCCCCTTGCTTCTAGAGGCTCACCATGTTAAAGAAGAACTTAGGGCAGACCCCTGATTGACTTGCCCACTACAACTCATTTCCTGAGCTCAGAGTTCCCCCACCCTCAGCATGTCTGGAAGCAGAGGTTATAGGATATGCTACTAGGAGACCTAACACATTTAAGACACAAAGATTTAATGGAAAATAAAGATTTATATTGAAATTATATATTGACAAGCATAAAAAACTATCAAAATGGCTTCTAAAAGTTGAAAATATAGGACTTAAAAGTAACACCATATACAAAATGTAAAAATAAAAAACACACTCAAAGGAGAATGATGGTAGATAATCTCTCCTGGGGATTAAGTGAGCCTGCTTTGTAAAACTACATAGATTTTTGAATCTCTAATGAAAAAAAGAGAAGGGGAAAAAGAAAGAAAGGGCCATATACATATGACAAAGAAGAAGAGACAAAGAGAGAAAAAGAGACAGAGGGAGAATGAGAGACATTTAGTCACTCAATAACTGAGCAATTCATTTTTATTATTTAACTTTTTATTTTCAAAATATTTGCATAGATAGTTTTCAGCATTCACCCATGCACAGCCTTATGTTCCAAATTCGCTCCTTCCCCCACTCCCTCCCCTAGACAGCAAGTAATGTAATATATATTAAACATGCACAATTCTTTTAAGCATATTTCTACAATTATGGTACACAAGAAAAATCAGATGAAAAAGGAAAAGCTGCTGCTGCTATTCTTATCTTTAGCATCACAATTCTCATTATTTTAATCATTTTTGATGGGAATCTTATAGATATCTATGTAGATATCTATTTTTATATATTTATATCTATATTCTCGATATATATAGTCTATATTTATCTCTAGACATAGCTATAGATATATATATAGAGAGACATATAAATATATATATATATATTTATCTCTAATCAGCATAGGAACTTTGACCTTTTCCATTTCCTCCATGTATATTAACTTTAAAAATACACTTTTTTTTTTTTGCTGAAGCAATTGGGATTAAGTGACTAGCTCAAGATAATGTATCTAGGAAGTGTTTAAATGTCTGAGATCAGATCTGAACTCAGGTCCTCCTGACTTCAGGACCGATGCTCTATCCATTTTGCCATTTAGCTGCCCCTAAATATACATTCTTTTATGAATCATGTTGGGAGAGAAAAATCAGAAAAGGAAAAACAAAAAAAAGAAAAATAGCATGTGCTGATTTACATTCAATCTCCATAGTTCTCTTTCAAGATGCACATGGCATTTTCTATCCAAAATTTATTGAAATTGCTTTGGATCACTTAACTTCTGAGAAGAACCAAGACTTTCATAGTTGATGATGGCACAATCTTGCTATTACTGTATACAGTATATATGTCCTGTTTGCTTCACTCAGTATCAGTTGATATAAATATTTCCTGTCCTTTCTAAAATTATCTTGTTCATTTTTTATAGAAAAATAATATTCCATTACCTCCATATACCATAACTTATTCAGCCATTCCCCAATTGATGGGCATTTATTCATTTTTCAATTCTTTGCTACCACAAAAAGAGCTGCTACAAACATTTGTATGTGGATCCTTTTCCCTCCTTTATGATTTTCTTGGGGTACAGACCTAGTGCTGTGTCAAAGGGTATATATGGTTTTATAGCCCTTTGAGCATAGTTCCAAATGACACTCCAGAATGGTAGGATCAATTTACAATACCAGCAACAATGCATTAGTGTTCTAACTTTTCTAGAGCCCATCCAACATTTGTCATTATCTTTTCCTGTCATCTTATCCAATCTGAGAGGTGTAAGATTACATCTCAGAGTTGTTTTAATTTGTGTTTCTCTAATCAATATGATTTGGAGCATTTTTTTCATATGACTATAGATGATTTTAATTTAATCATCTGAGAATTATCTGTTCGTATCTTGACCATTTATCAATTGGGGAATGACTTGTATTCTTATAAATTTGACACAATTTTTTATGCATTTTAGAAATAAGGACTTTATCAAACACTGGCTATAAATTTTTTCCTATATTTGTACTTCTATTTTAATCTTGCTTGTGTTGGTTTTGTTTATGCAAAATCTTTTTAATTTAATTTAATCAAAATTATCCACTTTGCATTTCATAATGTTTTCTAGTTCTTTTTTGGTCATAAATTCCTCCCTTCTCCAATGATCGGATAGGTAAACTATCTCTTGCTCTCCTAATTTGCTTATGGTATGCCCTTTATGTCCAAATTATGTACTCATTTTGACCTTATTTTGATATTGACTATGAGATGTAGACCTATGCTGTTTGACATTATTTTCCAGTTTTCCCAGTAATTTTTGTGAAATAATGAGTTCTCCCAGAAGTTGGAAATTTGGGGTTTATCAAATAGTAGATTATTATAGTTACTCATTATTTTGTCATATGTATCTAGCCCATTCCACTAATCCACAACTCTATTTCTTAGCCAATACCAAATTGTTTGACAATTGTTACTCACTGTTGTATCCCTCCCCTTTCTTTAGGATTTGTTGTTTTAGTACCAAACTTGATGTTGATACCCAGTTGGTGTAATCCACTATAGTTCAGAACTCTCAAATTTAAGTGATCCACTAGCTTAATCCTTCCAAATAGAAGAGATTATACACATGTGCCTTCACACCCAGGCTAATACATACATACAAATATATATATACATATATATACACACACATATATATATACATATATACACACATATATACACATACATATATACATATTTGTATAATATGTATATACAAATATGTATATATATATGCACATAGATACACATACCCAAGTCCCATATGAATAAATTGCAGATTCCATCATTTCATTTCCAAGTTTGTATCAATCTGTAAATTTGAGCTCCTTAAAGATAACTTTTCTGTAATTTCTGAAGGCAATGACCTAATCCTAAATTGCTATCACTAACTCTTATGTTTCTATAAACAAATTTGCATAATCTTGCCATTTTTTCAATGTTTTTTTGGTGGCATCTAGCTGAATGAATCCATATGGATTTTGTTCATGAAGAGCTTTTTGAATATGCCCATGTTTTAGACATTTCATAAGATACTTTGGGCAAAAAGCCCTTATTAATGATATGAAAATTTAGTGAAATGTACCTGGCATATACCTTCATTATTTCACTATGGGATGATTTCTGTTTTCCCTTTAATCATTGCCTCCCCCCCCTCAAAAAAAAAAACATGTTTACAAGAGCAATTTTGCAGTATTGTCATGCAAAGCATTTGCTCTGTCTACAATGCATCAAGGTGGACCATCAGTGATTTAAGGCTAAGACTGAACCAAAGATTGCCTAGTTTGCCTGCTCAAAAGAATTAAATTGGGAGGGGAAGATCCACAGAGTTTCTGGCCAGAACAAAAATAATTGCTATTTACACTTACTCTGAGCCAAAAACCTCAAATAATGAACAAATGAAGCTTGGGTTGGGGCTTTCTATTGGCCAATAACTGAGAATCAGAGTGATTTGGGTATAAAAGCATAAGGAGAGGAGTGAGGGAGAGGAGGGAGGGGAGGAAGGAAGAAATAAGTAGGAATAAGGGCAGCTACTACTACTCACAGATTGTTGTTCTTCCTTCATTCTCAAAGAGGACAATTCACATCAGAAGGGTGTTGTTAAGTCACTAGGAAGCCAGTGTCATTGTATCCAAGAGTGCATGTCAGGGAATAAAGTGTAAGTAAGATTGGAAAAATAAGAGGAGGCTAGAACATCCCATATTGACTCCTGGAGACAATTAGTCACCACTGAAGTTCATTGAGTAGAGGGGATGACAGAATCTATTCTGTGTTTTAGGAAAAAAAAACTTTGGTGGCTACTATAATTGGATCAAACAAAATAAAAACTTGTGAACTGTTAAAAAAAATAGAACTGTTGTATAAAAGGTCAGTTATACTCTAATTTTTCAGTAAAACTAGAAAATATCATGTCTAAATAAAATTTCTAATTATAGGCTCAAACATTTCCCATTGGGGCACGAATTGCTTACAAAGCACTTAATTAGACTCCTTTCTAAAGCATGAACCCATTTTCCTTAACAGAAAGGAAAACATTAAAAACAAATACATGCTCACAAGTCCCAGGGGTAAAAGAGCAACTCAATATTGATTCAGGCATTACCCCCCAGTTTCCACCCCAGCAAAATAAGCCAAATGAAAGCACTGTGGCAATTATACTCTTATAATTGATATCACAAAACATTTGACTTAATTTTCCATTTATGGCTTAATCAGGTACTATGAATATATGAAGCAGATGCAAACATAAAGAGAATGTTAGAATGTATGATGTCCGTGTAGAAAACTGTTTCCTTTTGAAAACATACCACTAACATAATGATGTCGACAAATGAGCTAGAGCATGACATCTGGCAAAGAGACAGCTGAAGATGACTAAGGTTCTTCCCAGCCTTCAATCCATGACCATTATTCCTGAATAGGACTGAGAATGGCTTTCAAGACAAAGAGAATCTGCCAAAACAGTGGATTAACCACTTGACCTATATATTGAGGGCATGAAGTTATATGATTCTACTAGAAAAGTCAAGAAAGCAAGTGATGGAGATACAAAGAAAGGCAAAAATGTCAAATACATCAAACAGTTACTTCATCTCATGGGGAAACACTCTTTTATGAAATAGAAGTGTCATTTGGGCCCAAAAAGTATAGAATTCTTAATGTGAACCTTAATGTTTAAATGTATGTTATTTTCTTTTCCTTTTTCCTAATAACTAGTTGTCTCCCAAAAAGATTTAGGGATGCATTTGGGCTTTAGAAAAATAAAAAAAAAACTTTTGCCAGGTATTATACCTGAGGGCAGCCGGGTCTTACCTCTTCCCAAGCTTTGGTGCACAACCGGACACTACCTGTGTGTTCCCCAAAGGAGAGTCACAAACCAGAAGAAGATGAAATCAACTTGCTCTTTATTGAGGTGCTTTTCCTCAGCCAGCCTTCCACACTATCTGTAGTCACACCTTTTATCAACCCAGCTTTTAGCAATCAACTTTGTATTGACCTGAGGGAGTCAGAAAAATCGTGGAGCTCACATCCTGATAACAGAGCACACCTGGAGAAAGCCTCTTTTTTAGATCACTTTGAATAGCTCTTTTATCTGAGCCACCATCAGTAATCTCATCAAATCTCTGGATCTCATGTTCCTCAAGGGAACTACACACAATACCTTCTTATCCTCAAGTCAAGACAAACTTCTTATCAGGGTCCCTGAACTTTTGGGCCCTAACACACTTGATTTGTTTGCCTCCAGTCAGGAGGATATCCTCATAATGGCAGGATGATTGATCACATTTCTATTACTGCAAATCATCAGAATTTCAGACTTAGGCATAAAGTCTGGCTTCTTTGCCAAGGTAAGGACAGTACTTGGGGTTTGATATAATCACAGAAGCTCAGAGTAGGAAGGGAGCTCAGGGGGGATCCAGCCTAACCTACTCCCATCCAAGATTCCCTCAAGCACAAAACAAACTCAACTCTGCTTAACCAGTCACTGCTTGAAGAACCCTCCAGAAAAGCATAACTATTACTGCCTACTGAGGCTTTTTAAATTTTAGCCTTAAAAGAGCAAACTTGATTAACCTCTATCTGAAGGGGATTCCCCATTACCATCTTATCAGTCAGTCATGTTAAATTCTGCCTTTTATCTCATCTATTGACTTTACCCAAGCAAATACCATTGTGCCCGATACATGGCGTATGTTTAATGTGTATTTATTGAATGAAGGTGGTTTTAGGCCACATTTATTCCTTGGAGACAGGGACTGGTTTCTTTCTGTTACTGTATCCCTAGAACATAGCACATTCTAGATACATATTGACACTGAAAAATCATAAGACCTTATTCTCTTATTTTAAAGTATAATTTAAGATGCAGAGAGGAAAATTAATTTCTCCAAAGTCCTTAGCTTCCAATTCAATGCCTTCCCAGATATCCCTATTATAAGGTTGGTTTTGTTTGTTTGTTTACTCTATCACAATGGATGCTCATTGCTTTCATATACTTAGAATTCAAGTTACAAGGCTTCTTCTCTTTCTCCTCCATTACTACTTTCATACCCTAGGGAAACCTCCATGATACCTTGGTTCATCTGATTGGCAATTGCTCCTAAAACCACTATTTTATTAAGGCTAACCACCATATTTTGTGCTCCTCATTACTACTCTCTAGAATCCTTATCTTCTTTCTTCACTTCTTCCTCACCATCATTCTTCTTCTCTTCTCTTCTTTCTCCTCTAGATATAAGTATGAGGCCACTGTAGGCAGAAGACCTTATTCATAGGAAGAGAACCAGTTTCCTATTATTCTCCTATGAAAAAAGCTATACTTTGTGATCATGGATGGCAAATACAGTAGGAATCCATGTTCTCAACTCTCACCCAAAATAAAGTCATTTTCAAACTAGGGGAATTGATTCTATATTCTCAATAAAGGAATTTCTACTTATTGATTCATCTTAGAATTTGCCTATTCTTATCAAAAATATAGCATTAACAGCAACTAACATTATTATATAATACTTGACACATATTAGATATTTAATCAATGCTTTTTGATTGTCTGATTAATACTATAATTTAATTTTTTATTAAAGCTTTTTATTTACCATACATAGGCATGGATAATTTTTCAACATTGACCCTTGCAAAACCTTCTGTTCCAAATTTTTTCCTTTTTCTCCTCACTCCCTCCCCTAGATGGCAGGTAATCCAATACATGTTAAATATGTTAAAATATAAGATAAATTCAATATATGTATACAAATTTATACAATTATCTTGCTGCACAAGCAAAATTGGATCTAGTAAGAAAAAAAAACCTGAGAATGAAAACAAAATGCAAGCAAACATCAACAGAAAGCATAAAAATGCTATGTTGTGATCCACATTCAGTTCCCACAGGCCTCTCTCTGGGTGTAGATGGATCTCTTCATCATTGAACAATTGGTTCTGATTTGAAACATCTCATTGTTGAAGAGAGCCACATCCATCAGAATTGATCATCATATAATATTGGTGTTGTTGTGTATAATGATCTCCTGGTTCTGCTCATTTCACTCAGCGTCAGTTGTTGTGAGTCTCTTCGGGCCTCTCTGAAATCATCCTGTTGGTTGTTTCTTACAGAACAATAGTCTTCCATAACATTCATATACCATAATTTATTCAGTCATTCTCCAACTGATGGGCATCCATTCAGCTTCCGATTCCTAGCCACTGCAAAAAGGGCTGCCACAAACAGTTTTGCACATGAGGGTTCCTTTTCCTCCTTTAAGATCTCTTTAGGATATAGGCCCAATAGAAACACTGCTGGGTCAAAGGGTATGCACAGTTTGATAACTTTTTGAGCATAGTTCCAAATTGCTCTCCAGAATGGTTGGATCCGTTCACAGTTCCACCAACAATGCACGTGTCCAAATCTCCAACATTCGTCATTATCTTTTCCTGTCATCTTAGCCAATTTGACAGGTGTTTAGTGGTATCTCAGAGTTGTCTTAACTTGCATTTCTCTGATCCATAGTGATTTGGATCACCTTTTCATATGGCAAGAATAGTTTCAATTTCTTCATCTGAAAATTGTCTGTTCATATCCTTTGACCACTTATCAATTAGAGAATGGCTTGGATTCTTATAAATTTGAGTTAATTCTTTATATATTTTAGAAATGAGACCTTTATCAGAACCTTTGAATATAAAAATGTTTTCCCAGTTTATTGCTTCCCTTCTAATCTTGTCTGCATTCATTTTGTTTGCACAAAAAATTTTAACTTAATATAATCAAAATTATCTATTTCAGGATCAAAAATGATCTCTAGTCCTTCTTTGGTCACAAATTCTTTTCTCCTCCACAGATCTGAGAGGTAAATTATCCTATGTTCTTCTAATTTATTTATAATAACATTCTTTATATCTAGATCATGAATCCATTTCGACCTTATTTTGGTATATGGTGTTGTGTGCATCAATGCCCAGTTTCTGCCATACTGGTTTCCAATTTTCCCAACAGTTTTTGTCATATAGTGAGATCTTATCCCAAAAGCTGGGGTCTTTGGGTTTGTCAAACACTAGATTACTATAGTCATTGACTATTTTGTCTTGTGAACCTAACCTATTCCACTGATCAATTACTCTGTTTCTTAGCCAGTATCAAATTGTTTTGATGACTGCTGCTTTATGATATAGTTTTAGATCTGGTACAGCTAGGTCACTTTCATTTTCTTTTTTTTTTTTCATTAATTCCCTTGAAATTCTTGACCTTTTGTTCTTCCAGATGAATTTTGTTTTTATTTTTTATGGGACTTTGGGACTTTGTATGGTATAGTAATAAATAAATAGATGAGTTTAGGTACTATTGACATCTTTATTATATTTGCTCGACCTATCTAAGAGCACTTGATATTTTTCCAATTATTTAAATCTGACTTTATTTGTGTGGAAAGTGTTTTGTAGTTTTGCTCATATAGTTTCTGGCTTTTCCTTAACAAATGAATTCCCAAATATTTTATACTATTGATACTTTTTTTTTGCTTTTTGCTGAGGCAATCGGGGTTAAGTGATTTGCCCAGGGTCACACAGCTAGGAAGTGTCTGAGACCACATTTGAACTCAGGTCCTCTTGACTTCAGGGCTGGTACTCTACCCACTTTGCCACCTAGCTGCCCCTCGATACTTATTTTAAATGGAATTTCTCTTTGTATCTCTTGCTGTTGGATTTTGTTAGTGATGTATAAAAATATTGATGATTTATATGGATTTGTTTTGTATCCTGTAATAACTTTAGCAAAGTTGTTGATTATTTCTAATAATTTTTCAGTTGATTCTCTAAGGTTCTCTAGGTATACCATCATATCATCTGCAAAGAAGGATAATTTGGTTTCCTCATTATATGCTCTGCTTCCTTTAATCTCTTTTTCTTCTCTTATTGTCAAAGCTAGCATTTCTAATACACTATTGAATAGTACTGGTGATAGTGGGCAACCTTGTTTCACCTCTGATCTTATTGGGAATGGTTGCAGTTTATCCCTATTACATATGATGCTAGCTGATGGTTTTAAATCTAATCTTAGGGCTGACACAAATGCTACTGAGTATTTTAAGGAAAAGTCCATTTATTTCTATAATCTCTAGTGGTTTTAATAGGAATGGACACTGGATTTTATCAAATGGTTTTTCTGCATCTATTGAGATAATCAAATACTTTTTTGTTCATTTGGTTATTGATATAGCCAATTATGCTATTAGTTTTCCTAATATTGAACTATTCCTGCATTCCTGGTATAAATCCTAGTTGGTCATGTTATATTATCCTGGGGATGATTTTCTCTAATCTCTTTGCTAATATTTTATTTAAGATTTTTGCACCAATGTTGATTAGGGAGATTGGTCTATAATTTTTTTTCTCTGTTTTCATTCTACCTAGTTTAGGTATCAGTACCATGTCTGTATCATAAAAGGAATTTGGTAGGAGTCCGTCATTCCCAATTTTTTCCAATAGTTTATATAGTATTGGAGTTAATTGTTCTTTAAATGTTTGGTAGAATTCACATGTAAATCCATCTGGTTCTGGGGATTTTTTTCTTAGGGAGTTGATTAATAGCTTGTTCTATTTCTTTTTTCTAAAATGAGACTATCTAAGTAATTGATTTCCTCTTCATTGGTAGAAAGTTCTCCCTTTTCACTTTTGAGACTAACAATTTGATTTTGTTCTTTTGTTTTTCTAATCAAATTAACTAGAGGTTTATCTATTTTGTTGGTTTTTTCATAAACCAAATTTTGGTTTTATTTATTAATTCAATAGTTTTTTTTTACTTTCAATTTTATTAATCTCTCCTTTTATTTTTAGAATTTCAAGTTTGACATTTGATTTGGGGGTTTTAATTTGTTCTTTTTCTGGCTTTTTTAACTGTAAAACCAATTCATTGGTTTTCTCTTTCTCTATTTTATGCAAGTAAGCATCTAGAGATATAAAATTTTCCCTTATAACCACTTTGGCTGTATCCCACAAATTTTGGTATTTTGTCTGATTATTGTAATTCTCTTGGATGAAATTAGTAATTGTGTCTATAATTTACTGTTTCACCCATTCATTCTTGAGGATGAGATTATTTAGTTTCCAATTGCTTTTTGGTCTATTTTCTCCTGGCCTTATATTGCCTGTGATTTTTATTGCATTATGATCTGAGAAAGATGCATGTATTATTTCTGTCTTTCTGCATTTGATTTTGAGGGCTTTGTGCCCTAACACATGGTCAATTTTTGTATTAGTTCCATGAACTGCTGAGAAAAAAGGAAACTCCTTTCTATCTCCATTCAATTGTCTCCAAAGATCTATCATAGCTAACTTTTCTAACAGTTTATTCATCTTCTTAACTTCTTATTTATTTTGTGGTTTGATTTATCTAGTTCTGAAAGATCAGGGTTGTGATCCCCTACTAGTATAGTTTTGTTGTCTATTTATTCTTGCATCTCTTTTAACTTCTCTTCTAGGTATTTGGATGCTATACCACTTGGTGTATATATGTTTAGTATTGGTATTGCTTCATTATCTATGGTGCCCTTTAATAAAATATAGTTTTCTTCCTTATCTCTTTTAGATTTATCTTTGCTTTTACTTGATCTGAGATCAGGATTGCTGCCACTTTTGTTGTTGTTGTTGTTTACCTGAAGCATAATAGATTCTACTCCAGCCCTTTACCTACACTCTGTATGTATCTCTATGCTTTAGGTGTGTTTCTTGTAAACAACATATTGTGGGATTCTGGTTTTTAATCCAGTCTGCTATCTGCTTCCATTTTATGGGAGAGTTCATCCCATTTACATTCATAGTTAAAATAACTAATTCTGTATATCCTACCATCTTATTTACCCTAAATTATGCTTTTCCCTTTCCTTTTTATCTTCCCTCCTCCCCTGTATTTTGCTTTTAATGACCACCTCCCTCAAATAGTCTTCCCTCTTTCAGAGCTTCTCCCCCCTTTTTTTTTTACAACTTTCCCCTAATTCTTCTGTTTTTCCTTCTATTAGTTTTTCCCTTTCTTTTCCCCCTTTCCCTCCTTCTTCCCTATAAGGTGAAAAAGTTTCTTTGGGAAAGCAAATATGTCTGTGATTCTCTTTTAGAGCCAAATCTGATGATTCACACTATGCTCATTCCCCATCCCTTTTTTCCCTCTATTATAATAGGTTTTCTTTGCCTTTGTGAGTTATAATTTTCCTTCTTTTACCTCTTTTTTCCTCTTGTTCCAGCATAATCCCTTTTTTACCTCTAGTTTCTTTTTCATATTATCATAATAAAGTCAAATTATACCCATATTCTTTAAGTATACCCATAACAGGAATATAGTTCTCACGAGTTTTTTTCATTTTTACCTTTTTATGCTTCTCTTGAGTTCTGTGTCTGGAGATCAAATTTTTCATTCAGTTCTGCTCTCTTCGTTAGAAATAGGTGAAATTCACCTATATCATTGAATGTCCATCTTCTTCCTTGAAAGATAATGCTCATTTTAGCTGGATAGCTTATTCTTGGCTGTAATCCCAGTTCCTTTGCTTTTTGGAATATCAGATTCCAGGCCCTTTGATCTTTTAATGGGAAGTCTGCTAGGTCCTGAGTAATCCTAATTTTGGCTTGTTTCTTTCTGGCTGCTTGCAATATCTTTTCCTTGGTACGATAGTTCTGAAATTCAGCAATGATATTCCTTGGGGATTTAATTTTGGGGTCTCTTTCAGGAGGTAATGGGTGGATTCTTTCGATGACTATTTTATCTTCTGATTCTTAAATATCAGGACACATAATTTAAATTTTCAAAAAAAATTAAATACATTATCCAATTTGAGTCTGAGCAGCCTTATGTGGGAAGTAATGCAATATATCATCATTTTATGGATGAACAAATTGGCTCAGAGTTACATGATCTGCCCTTGGCCACACAGCTAATATTAAAGTTAAGTTTTGAAACCATGTCTTCCTGATTCCAGATCTGGAATTTCACCTGCATTGACATGTACTACTTCCACTTCAGATGCCTGTAATGTATAAATGTGGCTAAATCATTTAATTTTCCTGGACCTCAGGTTCCTCCTATGTCTGTGGCAGAGAAGAGGCACAGTTAACTATTAACTAATAGATTTCTCCCTCTTTCCATCCTCATAGCTAAGGTAATCATAGCAAGCAGTGAATAGATAATAGATATAGCTGTTGTTTAGCCATACCTGAGTCATCATGAAATCATTTAGGATTTTCCTGGCAAAGATACTAAAGTGCTTTGCCATTTCCCTCACCAGCTAATTTTTATAGATCAGAAAATTGAGGCAAAAAGGGTTAAGTGACTTGCCTAGAATTACACAGCTAAGTGTCTGAGTTGGAATTGAACTCATGTCTTCTTGGCTCTATGGTTTGTGCTTTATGGGCTGTACCACCTAGCTGATCTAATAGGTAAGAAGGTATTAGCAGTGTATTTTTTTTTAAATCAAAGAGGTTAAGGGACAATTTTATTCAGGCAGTAGGGGTCAGAGGATCATAGAGACCTCAAAATCATTTCATTTAATTCCTCCATATTATACTTAGCATTATTTTTAACATCTTTGGGCTTCTTCCCCAAGTTGCCCTCATATTCAAAGAGGTGGCTATTATCTCAGATATAAGCAGTGTCCTGTGGTACCCACTCATAAAATTAAAGCTCATGATTTCCCATCTCTGTGCTTCCTATTAAGAGTTAGCCAATGGGCACAATTATCTTAAAGCAATGATATTCATTAATATGATAAAGTAATATCCATATCTCTGGCTTGCTATAGAGAGAAATATAGAGAGAGAGATATAGATATATAGAGAAAATATATATATGTACACATATATATATATAATACTAAATTTGAAACTAAAAGAGTTCAGATTAAGAAAAGCATTTTAAAGTTCCACTGATGCATGTATAACATGGATACGATCAAGGGAATCCTCTTCCCTCCCCTATTCTCCAAGAATTGACCATGGCGACTTTTAGTGAAAATATCCATTCCTTTTGAGAGACCTCAAGGAATGTAAGTGTACAAAGACACAAGCTTCCCATTTATATATAGACACAGAGAGGCTATAACTTTTTGCTGAGGCAATTGGGGTTAAGTGACTTGCCCAGGGTCACACAGCTAGGGAATGTTAAGTGTCTGAGATCAGATTTGAACTCAGGTCCTCCTGACTTCAGGGCTGGTGCTCTAACCACTGCGCCACCTAGCTGCCCCAGAGAGGCTATAACTTGACGGTAAATGCAGTTCTAAAGAAGTTAACTTCTAGTAGCAGATTCAAGGGAGAACCAGACTTGGCAACTGAGCATTGATTGAGTGACCTTGGCCATATACCTTCCCCAAATGCATAAATCACTACCAGTGTATCCTATGTATGTGCTTTTCTTCCCATTGATTCTGTGTGGTTTTTTGTGGGGGACTTGTTCAGATTCTTTGTGACTCCATTTGTAAAGTTTTCTTGACAAAAATGCTATAGTAGTTTACCATTTCCTTCTCTAACTCATTTGACAGAAGAGAAAACTGAGGCAAATGGGGTTAAGTGACTAGACCAGAATCATACAGGTAGTAAATGTCTGAGGCTAGATTTGAACTCATGGAAGTGAATATTCCTGAATTTCTATTCACTGCATCACCTAACTGTCCTTGTGGAACACAGCTCCAGATTTTCAAGGGAAATACTTTATAGCCACTATTAGTATGCCACATTAATGAATATTATTGTTTTAAGCTAATTGTGTCTATTGACTGACTGTTAATGGAAAGAAAAGATTTGGGAACTCATGAGCTTTAATTTTATGAGAGGGTACCATAGAATACTCCTTAAATCTGAGATAATAACCACCTCTTTGAGTGTGAGTGAAACTTGGGGAAGAAGTCTAAAGATGTTAAAATAATGCTCTATAATATATAATATGGAAGAATTGAATGAGATGATTTTGAGTTCCCTGTGATTCTCTTACCCCTACTGCCTGGATAAAATTGTCCCTTAGCCTCTTTGACTTAAAAAATACATCTGAGGGTTTCTTTTTCTTGCATTCTTTATTTTATTTTATCTTATTTATACATTTATTGCATGTGTTATAGATTTTTAACAACCTCTTTGTATCTCTTTTGACACTATGGAAAGGAGGTGGGAAGAACAGTCAATCAGGTCATCCCCACCCCCACTGCTTGTCCCCTCTCCATTTTCCAGATCAGGATGATCCTGAATTGCTTCCAATATTTTGCATTTATTGCAGAAATAAACAAAAGGTAGGGGATGGAATCCAGGTCATGTCAGGCTTGCCTGACCCAATAAAATTGCAGAAACTTAGCACCGTTCAAGGCAATTCCAAAATGTGCCTCAACCATGTAAAAGAAAGGCCTGCACAGTAATTGGTGGGGAATGGTTTATTTGCATGGGATTTAGGATTAGCTGTCCCTGGGTGGGTGAGTGGGTGGTGCATGAAGCTGAGACAGTCAAATTCAATCTTGAGATCTTGAGATGAGAGAGTGGGATATGAAAAAGCCTTTGCTTGCAAAGCAAAATAAAGCAGAGGGTCACTGGAGCTTCTTAAATCTCAAGTTTAAGCCCCCAAAATAAGGGGGCTGGGGTTAAAATGAGGGAAAGTGAGAGCTCTCAGATCCTATAAGTCTATTATGTAGCATACATAGTTCAGGAAGAACACAGAATTTGTGTTTAGTATTTATGTAGGTCAGAGGAATCAGAGCATTTAACAGGGAGCCAGTGTGGTATAAAGGACAGAGAGTTGATTTTTTAAGCCAAGAAGATTTGGGTTCAAGTCCCACCTTTGTCTGTACTGATTATTTTACTTTGAGCAAGTCCCTTAACTTTTCATTACTCTAAGCAACCCTATAAGTCTGTATTATAGAGAAATGGATGACTAGCATTAGTCCAGAGAAATTCCCCTCTTGTACCAATAAAACCATGTATTTCAATAGTCCCAATACATAAACTGGGACCAATAATAACCAACTATTTTCTTGATTAAGGTCCTTTTGGAGTAGGTTAATGCTTTTGATCCACTAACAACTCTTCAGTCCAGACCTTGAATGCAATAGGAAAACACAAGTTCCATCTTGCAACCAATTAATCAGCATTTATTAAGTGACTGCTGTTTGCCCAGTCTTGCTGTGAATTTTTAAAAATCAAGGACTGTTTTTTTTCCTTTTTTATTATACCCAATATTTATCACAATGCCAGACACACAGCAGACACTTAAATGCTTATTAACTGACTGCTAGATGCTAGGGTTATAAAGATAAATGAATGAAAGTGCAACCAGACTGTTTAATTTCTTCTGTGGGAGATGATGGGTATTCATGCAAATATATGGCAAATAGATTCAAAATAAATATAAGGTAATTTTAATAGGACTAGAGAAATTATGGAAAGCCCTGATCTGGAGATTGTTTATTTGTGTTATTATTGTTGTTATTGTTGTTCAAGTTAACAAATCCTTTGAAGGAATTTAGGGATGGAGAATACAGGTAGGAATGAGTACATACCAGACTATGCAAAGACATGGAGATGGAAAAGGTCAATTTGACTGACCAAGCCAGCCCAGTAAAGTTTCAATTATAAACTCAATATAGATAGAATATATTTGGATTAAAATTATTTTTGGAAAGACTACTCTAACTAAATTTGGAAGGTCTTATCATTAGGTTTTCTTCCAAGAAATGAATATCTTCATGAGGAATGACTACAAAGATATCAATACAAGCTGGTATTTACATAGCATTTTAATGTTTACAAAGTACTTTGCATACATGATCTCATTTGATTCTCTTAACAACCCTGATTTAAGGGTTATTTTTGATAGCAAATAGATAGCACAGTGGGTAGAGTCTTAAACTTGGAGTCAAGAAACCGGAGTTGAAATCTTACCTTGGATACTTACTAGTTGTGTGATATTGAACAAGTTAATTAACCACTGCGTCAGTTTTCTCATCTCTAAAATGAGGATTATAATAGCACCTACTTCCCAGAGTAGGTGTGAGATTCAAGATATTTGTATAAAGCTCTGGGCATATAATATAGGTTATGTTATATACACAATGCTTACTTCCTTCATTATATCTCAAGATTGTTGTGAGGATCTCATGAAACAACATTTGTCAAATATTTTGGAGATCTTAATGTGTCATACAAATACTAGCTATTAGAAATCTTCTCCTTTAAATATGAGGAAACTGAGACCCCTGAAAAGTCCTTAACCTAAGGTTGAATTTGAAATCAGGTCCATCCAATTCCAAATCCAGCAATCTTTGTCCTCCATAAGGCTTTCTCTCTAAGACATGGAGTGGCTATAGGTTACCTGCATCCATGACCAGTCTATCTGAAACCATTGTTTCACTGAAACCATGGTTCTTTGGAAGGCAGTGGAGTTCTCAACCTCTAGAATCAGAAACTCAGAGTCTTGTAGAGTCAGAAAAAATGCTGTTCAGTCAATTCCTTCATGATCCCATTTTGGGTTTTCTTAGCAAAGATACTAGAGTGATTTGCCATTTTCTTCTCCAGCTCATTTTGCAAATGAGGAGGCTGAGGCAAATATAGGGAAGTGACTTGTTCAGGGTCAAAATCTGGTAAATGTACAAGGATAAATTTTAATTTAGCTTCAAATCTACCCTCATATACTAACTCTGTGGGAAAGGAAATTATCCTAGTTCTGTCTCATTTTCCTTAGCTGCAAAATAGGTATAATAAGAATATCTCCCAATTCATAGGATTGTTGTGAGAATTAAATGAGATTCTATATGTATAGTACATTATAAAACTTAATATTTTTATAATCACTTGGTATTATTATCATCACTGAATTTCCTTCCACCTTTCAAATCTTTTTATCTTTGTCATCTATTTAATAACATCATGTATGACCCATGCTATACATTTTTCTTTTTTGGTAAGATCAACCACCAGATTCCCAACATGATTCATAAAGAATGTATATTAAAAATAAATAAACTTGCTACAATAAAAAATAAATGTTCAAAAAAATTTAAGCTTAAAACAAAGCAAAACAAAATAAAACAAAAAAAGAATGTGCTGATCTGCTATGAAAGACTTGGTTCTTTTCAGTGGTTCAATGATCCCAAGCAATCCCAATAGACTTTGGACAGAAAATGCCATCTGCATCCAGAGAAAAGAACCATGGAGACTGAATGTAAATCGACACATGCTATATTCACTTCTTTTTTTCTGTTTTTTTTCCTGTCCCATGGTTTTTCTTTTTTGCTCTGATTTTTCTCTCCCAATATGATTCATAAAGTAATATGCATTGAAAATAAATAAGTTTAGTAGGGGAAAAAAGTAAAAATTTTTCTCGCTTGTATATGAGCAATGGATTGAATATTGCTACAACCTTAGCCTCAAAAATAAATAAATAAATGCAAAAAGACATATTCCCCCTAGCTTTTTCATAGAAGTAGGGTCCACAAGTATGGAACATTGCATTTAACATCATTTTTAAAAGTGTGTTAATTGCTTTTGTAGAATTTTCTCTTCCTCTTAAAAGAAATCCTTTGTTATAAAGGATGGCTCTCTGAGTGGAGGGAGGGAAGAGATGTAGAAGGAAATGTAGGTGATATAAAAAATAAGCAAAAAATAAAAATAAAAATCTGCTTAAAAAAACAAAAAAACAACATCAATGCAGGGTGACCCTGCCTTACTGCTCAAATCAATGCTTCCCAGCTGCAGTCTAAGGGGAATGCGGCAAATTTTACAGGAACACAAAACTTTTACCACCCACAGTCCTTATTTCTAAAAACCTATAAACTTTGCAAGCTGATTACCCTTTTCCTCCCCCATCAGTCTCTCTCCTTCTCCTTGGGTGACTGGACTGAGACTACAGAAATTGGAAGACATGATGGTAGAAAATTTAGATCTTTTACAGGTTGGAAAGATGGGAAGGTCTGAGAAGCTTTGGCTCAGAACATTGGTTTTCAGTCTGATGGTTTTTATAACTAGGTCCCAGGAACAATGTTTTCAAAGGGACCTTTGGACTGTTTAATTCAGTAAGGTCAAGGTTTTGGCTTATAAAGTCTCTACAATCATGAATTAGCAGTTCTCCTGAAGGATCTGCCCTTGTTTTTGACTTATAAAATCCCTGAACTTGGTTTTGAATCTGGGGACAACAAGCTTTTTTTTTTTTATTTTGATCATTGAACTTCAACATAATTGGCTCCCCATCAAATGCTCTTTATTTTATTTCATGAATTGGAAAACATTATTCCAAGAGGTCCATAAGCTTCACCAAAATGCCACAGAGAAATGGTTGAGAGAATATGATATATTAAGTTGACAATATTACTATTAACACAGAATCTGAGTGAGAAGGGATATCAGAGGCCATCTGGTCTAATCCATATCTGAATAGGAATTCCCCTCTACATCATACTCATAAAGTGCTCATCCAATCTGGGTTTGAAGGCATTTTAGGAGGGAATTTTGTTGTTGTTGTTTTCTGAGATTTCCCATTCCCTAACTCATTGGGTTAGCAGTGATTGTTAAAAAGCTGTTTCCTTATCAGGTTAAAGAGAAGAACTAGACTTGTGATTTCATTATTACTTCCAGATGAGGTAACTCTCTCTTGCAATGAAGACTGGTATTTTTTTTTGCAACCAATAGCCTCACAGAGTCCTTTATAGAACTCTAAGAATAAAAGCTTGCAAGGACAGCATATGTTAGAGATGGAAGTTAAACCAAGCTCTTCCTAGCTTTAAAGCCAACTTTTTAATATGCTACCCTAGCCCTCTAAAAAGCTAAAGACATCTCCTCCCCCACTTCCCGGTCTTTACTTCTCCAAACTAAAAAGGATCAAATCCTTTAATTGTTTTCTGTAAAGAATTAACTCTGGTCTTCTCAATATCTTGGTTCCCTTTGTGTGGTCACCTTTCATTTTGTCAATGCATTTCTTTTTAACCACATAACCAAGTCTAAATATTTGTCCACCATCAAAAATGAGGAAGGATGGAGAGGGATTTAAGGATGACATTGTGCCTTCTATTGTATCTTATTCTGTTGCTTCTATATTTTTAATTTCTGCTTGGTCATGCCCTGGTTGCAGTTTTTGCCATAGATTCCCTAGTTCTGATTTATTGCCAATATAATGGCAATATGATTGCCAATATAATATCTTTAATATTAGGGACTGATCCACTTTTGTCTTAGTGTATTCAGCACCTAAGACATTGTTTAACACATAGTATTTGATAAATGCTTTTCTGCATTCAATTCAGTTATATTCTCATTGTTGTTCTTGCTCATTCAGTTGTAGCCAAATTTTCTTGTTTCCATATACTATCACATCTTTTGAAAGTCTGTCCAAGTTTATCTTCATTATCTCCTCGGCTCTATCTACCTACCTACCTACTTACCTACCTACCTACTTACCTACCTACCTACCTACCTACCTACCTACCTACCTACCTACCTAC